>OX346268.1:4200000-4643568 GCA_947049275.1 Epinotia bilunana | reverse complement strand
ATGTACTACAAAAAATGTCGGAACTGTCATAACCGACGTTTTTAAATGTCATCTGTTCTTAGATCCGACCTTTTTATCTTGGTTTTTTACGAAAAGTATTGAGAAAAACCAAAAACTGTGAATTTGGTTTTAAAATTTAGAGTTTTTTACGACCGCTGAAAAGCAAAAATCACAATTTGTACTGTCTAATATAAAATCAAGTAGAACACTCAAGTATTCTAATTTAGTACCTATGTCGTTTAAGAATTAAGAAAATCAAACGAAGTGTGTTGCTTTACGCGTTGGGAAGATCAGCCTGTATTTTTTTAAATTTCAAAGTGATTTGGAAAAAATTAACTAATAAGAAGGTAAAAACCAACCCCGTGCGTGTCGTACCACGTGTATGAAGTACCTTCATGCTATACAAACAATCACGTCTTTTTATTAGTCGTGAGAAGGGAAGTTATATGAAGGAAAATTCAAAAACAGCCTAATCGATTCCTTTCAAAATAATTTTCGATAGATACTACATCAAGCAATAACAAAGTTTTGTGTATGAGCATAAACAAAAATGTTCATTATTCTCTTTCTATCTGATAAAAAGAATCTTTGGCATTCAGTCAAGGCTACGCCGCTTTCACGCCGAACATTTGTCGGCGGCGGCGGCGTGGCAAAAATGGCCGGCGGCGGCGGCGCGCCGGCGCGGCGCACACGTCTATCACGGCATCGGTCAGCCCCCCGCCCCCAAGCCTCGTCCCGAATCTCTCACCATCTTACAGTCACGTTACCTCCTACGCTCCTACACCTGTGGCGAGTTTAACAATTTTTCGCCATCCCAAAAAGTGCCCAGCGCCGCTAAAGAAGTTTTTACTTCAAAAATACGCTAGCGCTAGTTTTGGAAAGCTAATTCGTTTCGCTTGTTTAGTAACTAGCGATCACGTAACTTTTCCAACATTCGCTCTCTTAGATGAAGTTTGTTCTAAACGTTGAGGTGCGTACAATTTAATGCATACGAATCATAAACAAGTTGCATCGTGTCGTTATGTCCGCGGCACGCTCGGATACACGTACAAATTACGCGAAACACGCACACTGAGGCGCCTTTGAGCACGGTCAAAAGATCCGACTGGGCGGCTCGCCGCGCGCTTTTTCTAGATGACGGGGTAATGGATTCCAGTGTATTTGCCGTACGCAATAGGTTTGTTCCTGACCGTTGAGTGAAACTTGGTTATAAAACACTCGTATAAAGGTGCTACATGTTCCGGCGAAGCTGAATTGAAAGGTGTGTGCAAAGTCTTTAACCCGCACTGTGCTAGCCTGTGCCCAGCAAGGGGTTGTATGTAGGCTAATGGGTAGTTTCGTGCTTCACCAAATGGTCACAACGGAAGACCAGCGCTGGCCCTGCCAGCATTACGCTGAGTTGTGACCATTTCGTGGCAAATGTGTGCGTAGGTGTGTGGATGATGATGATGCTGATGTTGATGACGATGTCCCAGGTGGAGCTGGAGAGCCACGTGGGCTTCTCAGGCGGGCTGCGCGGCGGCGGCGGCGGCGGCGCCACGGCGCCCTACGTGGCCACGCTCAGCTTCGAGGCGCTCTTCCACGTCGCCACGCGCATGCCCGCAGACACGCCCGACGCCATCCTCAACAAGGTACGGAGCGGCTACTATCTACTACGTGGCCACGCTCAGCTTCGAGGCGCTCTTCCACGTCGCCACGCGCATGCCCGCAGACACGCCCGACGCCATCCTCAACAAGGTACGGAGCGGCTACTATCTACTACGTGGCCACGCTCAGCTTCGAGGCGCTCTTCCACGTCGCCACGCGCATGCCCGCAGACACGCCCGACGCCATCCTCAACAAGGTACGGAGCGGCTACTATCTACTACGTGGCCACGCTCAGCTTCGAGGCGCTCTTCCACGTCGCCACGCGCATGCCCGCAGACACGCCCGACGCCATCCTCAACAAGGTACGGAGCGGCTACTATCTACTACGTGGCCACGCTCAGCTTCGAGGCGCTCTTCCACGTCGCCACGCGCATGCCCGCAGACACGCCCGACGCCATCCTCAACAAGGTACGGAGCGGCTACTATCTACTACGTGGCCACGCTCAGCTTCGAGGCGCTCTTCCACGTCGCCACGCGCATGCCCGCAGACACGCCCGACGCCATCCTCAACAAGGTACGGAGCGGCTACTATCTACTACGTGGCCACGCTCAGCTTCGAGGCGCTCTTCCACGTCGCCACGCGCATGCCCGCAGACACGCCCGACGCCATCCTCAACAAGGTACGGAGCGGCTACTATCTACTACGTGGCCACGCTCAGCTTCGAGGCGCTCTTCCACGTCGCCACGCGCATGCCCGCAGACACGCCCGACGCCATCCTCAACAAGGTACGGAGCGGCTACTACTGTCGGACTCGCATATTCAAGCGACAGAGAGGGATATTGCGTACTTCGACTATCCGTTTTCGCGGTAGCGCCGCAGAACTGTTACCACTCGAATTTCGAAATTCTGAATCGTGCTTACAAGATAGATATAAAAGAAATTTAGATGAGATATATAAGAACTTATAGATTCGATATTCATAGCAGTGCCTCAGGAAGAGTCATGTTTATCAGCCACCGGTTATCATTTTTATCGGAATAAAGTTATTTGTATTTGGAATCCATTTTCGACCGACATCATTTGAACCGACATCAGTTAACTTGTCGGAGCGACCGTAAACGCACCTGCATATGAAACGATTGTCATTTACTATAACGCTCGAGGATCGTGACGTCACGATCTCCTAGCGTTTTCTCTCTCTAACAATCAATATTAAAACGGCTGTAGCTTAGTAATTTTTTGAGATATTCGAATGGGGTTTTTTTTGCCTTCTTTCTTTTAAAGTACCTAATAATACATTTTGAGACTACACCCGTATTGAAAAAACTAACCAAAGAACAATCGCTGTGCTGCTAGTCATTAGACTTAAAAAGAACAATTAGTGCAACTGAACTAGGTCTACATTTTGTTTCCTCCTTTTCATCGGCCAGTAATAGCCCTGTTGTTGATTGGCAGGCTTCCCGTTCAAGTCCTCCATGAAATTGCTAACAAATCAACGAACTAAGTAATCCGTATATTCCAGACTCGGCACCTGGGCAACGACGAGGTGCACGTCGTGTGGAGCGAGCACTGGCGAGCCTACAAGCGGGACACGCTGCCCACACAGTTCTGCGACGTGCTCATATCCCTGTACCCGCTGCCGGCTGGGCTGCTGCGCGTCACCGTTTCGAGGAAGCCGTCGGTGAGTGCATTACAAATGTATATAGGTATGGCATTTCCCCTTGAGTCTAGCCAGCGAGTCGTCACAAGCATTTTTTCATTTTATTTCTATGTATGGCAACAATTTTACTTATGGAATAAGCGTATCTGCTATGTATTTCAGAATCAGAAAGTTTATATGCTTCAGATACAGTCCAGAGGTTTCTTACAAAAATGGTGCGCAGTGTATATAGCCTGCGAGCAGGCGTTTAAATCAGCGACTGAATAACCCCTTAATAGCGCTACAATTTTTATTCCGTTATGAAGTCATACCCTTTAGTAAGATAGAACAACTAATAAGATACATTTCAGTATCGTTATATTGTGTGTGGTATTGCAAACTAACGGTACACATCGAGGTTACTAATTTCGATATCACAACGATTCGATACCGTTAAATTGAGGTATAGCGTACTAATCGGTAGGAAATGAGGCTACTTATTTTGATATCACATCGTTTCGATACCGTTATATTGAGGTACAGCATACTAATTGGTAGGAAATGAGGCTACTTATTTCGATATCACATCGATTCGATACCGGTATATTGAGGTATAGCGTACTAATCGGTAGGAAATGAGGCTACTTATTTCGATATCACATCGTTTCTAAGCCGTTATATTGAGGTACAGCATACTAATCGGTAGGAAATGAGGCTACTTATTTCGATATCACATCGATTCGATACCGTTATATGGAGGTATAGCGTACTAATTGGTAGGAAATGAGGCTACTTATTTCGATATCACATCGTCTCGATACCGTTATATTGAGGTACAGCATACTAATTGGTAGGAAATGAGGCTACTTATTTCGATATCACATCTATTCGATACCGTTATATTGAGGTATAGCGTACTAAAACTTTTATCTTGTGTTTCAGAACCCACTCATAATAATATTTTTCATTAAAAAAAATTACCCTTTTTTTAAAAAAAAACAGGCCGTCCCTATTCATACGGGATATGGGGTCAATACAGGCGAATAAAGGAACCAATAGGGAAACATGGCTAACGCTGTCACAAATATAATAAGCTGACTAGGTTAAACGAGACTAGGTTGTGACAGTCCCGTCCCTGTACACCCCTTAGCGTCCCGATTTCAACTTATTACGTCCCTATTAACTTCCAACGGCGTGCCTTTTTACCCCACGCTCGTCCCTAATAACCCTCGTTGCGTCCCTATAAACCGCGGAGTTTTTCTAAATTTTCCATGCATCACTATTTTTGCATTTTTACCGTGTCTAAAACAGGTTCTGCATTGAATTCTGAACACCTTTTGCACCATTGAAAGTACCTACTTTCAGTAAAACCATTAGTTATCAAGAAAGTTTTGCAGAGCAAAAAAACTGCCGTCACCGAGACCCAACTTCAAACGGTTAGTTTGACAATCTAGCACCAACTTCGTGCCCTTCCAGTGTTGCCCTTACTGAATCCAACTATTCTACTATTATTTTAAATAACCCGACTAAATTTCTATTTGGTAGTTTTTGAGAAATTATCGGGTAAATGTCATTCCCGGATTTCGTCCCTATTCCCCTCGCCATCCCTAATACCCCCGGTTGACGGTACTTATTTCGATATCACATCGTTTCGATACCGTTATATTGAGGTACAGCATACTAATCGGTCGGAAATGAGGCCACTTATTTCGATATCACATCGTTTCGATACCGTTATATTGAGGTATAGCGTACTAATCGGTAGGAAATGAGCCTACTTGTTTCGATATCACATCTTTTAGATACCGTTATATTGAGGTATAGCATAATCGATAGATAACGTGGCAACTAATTTCAATAGCACAACGTTTCGATACCGTTACATTGAGGTATAGCATTTAATCGGTAGGCAAACACGCAAACTTATTTAGATATCACATAATATTTCGGTATCTTTATGATATAAGTACATAACATTTCGGGATCGTTATTTCGGTATGGCTATATTTTTTAAGGGTACTCGTGATCGAAATAATTGGCATACCGTTATTATCTTTTATAAAACCGGAATAATAAATGTTTTGTTAAATAAGACCTGCACTAAGGAAGGTTTTTGGACGAAGGAAGTCAAGTTCCGGCGTTCTCGCAGTCGGTTAGCTGACACCACGAAGTTGCGTAACAGCAGTCGCAGTTGTAGTATTTCTGTTATGTTTTAAAATAAGTATATATCGGTATGTATGTTACTCTTTATAGGTGACGAACAAAACAAACAAAAGAGACTTAGGACGTAAGTAATAGCTTCCATTTTTTTTGTTGAAATGTCGACTTTATCGCAAACTCATAATAGTATTTTATGCAATCGTTATATAATGTATGCTTTCTCAGTCGAGTACCACGTTTAGGCCACGAAGCTTGCTGAGTGGCCTAATTAAGGTACGAGACTTAAAAAGCTATAACTATAACAACTAATGTATACAATACTTTTTCTACGAGTCAACTGAACTAATTAAACAAACTTGGTATCTATTGAAAACGAAGTGCAACCAACGGCTTTTTCTTTTTTGTGCGTTGATGTCTATTTACCTTTTGACTTTCTCATGACGGCGTCCTATTGGTCAAATACATTATAGTTCAGTAAAGGCGCCACGTGATTGGTCCAATTCATTTTAGTTGTCTCAACAGTTATGAAATGTTGAGTTTCCCAACTCAACATTTCATAACTGTTGAGCTCCCGCTCCATAGTAAAAAGTATGTGATTTAAGTTTGGTGTACGAAGTCTTAATTCAAACATTAAGGTCGACGAGTATAAAAAACTTATTATTGCTTTGGAATTCAACGACTTGTTTATCAATAGTTTACTTGCTAAAAAAAAAGTTGCAAGACAGATAATTCCTATCCAAATGCTAATTTAGAGTACATCTCGTTACTGCAAATTATTTTTACCTCGTTGAACTACATCAACTATGTACCTCCTATACCCTTAAATTACGGTACCGTTATCCGATATCGAAATAATTACGGTATACTTTGAATCGGTAACGTAAATTTAAAAGTTAGGGTATACTTTTGTTTGAGTACCTTTATTTTAAAATGATAACGGTATGTAAGGAATGAACCATATGACGAAACGTTCCGGCGCAAATTGAGAAATCTCATGCTGGAAAACCCTCTGTACTCTGTTAACGAGTACATGGAAATGACTTTTTAATTGTGTATTTTGTTTTCTTACATTTTTGTTATTGTGTGTAATGAATTTAGATCCTTTTCGGGAGATAGAATAATATAAAATGTAGTATTTACAGTTCTCATTGAGTTTTTATTATTAAAATTGACGAACTAGCCTACTTTTAATCTTGACATTTATGCAAAGGGTATAATAGCCGTGTTTGGATGGCGAAACTGCCTTTGACGAGAAAAAGGGTTTTCCTTTTGCTCGGATAATTATCTTTATATACGTTGTAATTTTACCAAATATCAGCCCCAAAATCGTCGTGATTTTTGAGATAATTAAAAAAAGGAAAATCGTTTTTATTTATTATCTCTAAAGTAGCGGCCCGATTTTTTTGAAATTTGTATATATTATGTAGATAATAGAGGACAACGTATATAAAGATAATTATCCGAGCAAAAGGAAAACCATTTTCTCGTCAAAGGCAGTTTCGTCATCCAAACACGGCTATACCCTTTATATTGTAATTTTTATTGTGTAATAAATAAATCTAAATCTATACTTTGAAGCAGTAGCAAAATCGTTCAATATCGTTTTGTTCGAGTACCTTTATTTTAAAATGAAAACGGTATACTTTGAAGCAGTAGCAAAATCGTTTTGTTCGTGTACCTTTATTTAAAAATTATAACGATTGAAACTATAGCATAATAGTCGCAGTATCATTTTGATAAACTACCTTTCTTTTAAAAATATTACTGTATGCCTTGTATAGGTAGAAAAGGCAGAGTAATATTGCAAGTATCGTTTTGATTCAGTACCTGTAAGGTGCGACCACACCGTCGCTGCTCAAAATACGCTAACGCACCGTAAAACGCAGCAAAATGTATGAAGAATACGTGACGCATACGACACGTCAACGCGTATACGCAGCGTTATGTTAAGCACCGGTGTGGTCGCTCCCTTAATCGGTACTGATCTTCAAGGTCATGTCATGAGTAAAGGTACGGTTTAAAACGCTATACCTTGCAATACCTAAGTAAGTACCGTTAAAACCCCGAATTTCGATACCACATTCAGTCCCTGGTTCAAATCATTAAAAAATATATTTACTGTCACTACTACACACACATTATATAAAATCAAATGTTATGAATAATTTGGAATAATACAATAATAATCAAAATAATCGATTAATTTAAATATAGTCACGATAATAATAATTAATTTAATTAGGAGGCTCATACAATTAATATTATAGATTAATTGCTAAGTTTCAAGGCTATTGTTCGTGGACTTCGCGTGAGATCGGTGGAAGGTAGGTTGCAACAGTGACGAACTTGAGTTCAAGTCAGTGGCCGCGAATGGGTTAGTAAAGAAAGCCTCTGATTCATCGCCGTTATCATGGGCCCGGCAGTTATTTTTCGTTTTACCGCCCTAGGTGACCAATGTACTATTTCGCCACACTAGCTCGTAAATGGTGTTATTCCAATCCTGTATGCAGAAGGATAATGGCCTAAAGCAACCTAGTTCGCCACGCGCCACTAGAATTCTGTTCTGAGCTGTGATTGGTTGAAAAAAATCTTGTTGGCCATGCGCACCACGCGCCACAAGAATACTACTGTACTGCTCTGTGATTGGTTGAAATATTGAAGCTGCGCGCTCCACTCGCACCGATCTGGAAGTGAAGTTGTCAATTTCGTAAATTTTTGATTGGTGCGGTTGTATGAAACATAGATTTCTCTGTCTTTTGTAGTTATTATTTCCTCGCAAATGTAATGAAAAACTGGCGTAAGAATATTGCAAACTCGAGTCACGGCGTCGGGGTTCTGATAGACTCTTGCTCGCAATATTCCACTGAGGCCCCTCGTTGAGCAATGCGGTATTGATGCAGGTGTGTGTGTTCGGCCCGCTCTGGGACGAGGGCATCGTGAGCGTGTCGTGCGGCGCGGCGCTGGTGCGCGGCGCCGCCACGGCGGGCGGGCGGGCCGTGCGCGCCACCATGCCGCTGTACCAGCACGCCTACGCCGAGCGCGCGCGCAGCCTGCAGCAGCTCGTGCAGCACCACACGCAGCCCGCCACCTTCGAGCACTTCGTCGAGCGCGTGCGCGAGCCCGTGCACGTGCCCGCGCCCACGTCCGCACTTATACAGCCGCAGGGTATGCTTCACTTTCATTCTTATGTTCTAAGGCATGTTGTTCATTGATGCCGCTTCTAGTTATCAAGCTTAAGGGGGTGCATTGGAAATTATCGCGTGCTTTGAAACGCCGTTCTGACTACATTATGAAACAGTTTAAGGTCTGATTTTCAGATATATGATTCTTGATTATATGATTGTTTATCTGATTTAATCGATATATGATTGCCTAAAATTTCCTTGATAGAAAAAAAAACCAAAGTTTGGTCTTTATTTTCCTTTTTTTACTCAGTCTGCTTAAACAATACATTATTTTACGACACTATCAAGTTAATACTATTGTATTTGATCTCATCTAAAATCTCACAGAATGAAATATAAATAAAACTTCACTAAGTTAGGTATTTATCGAAATTTATCGAAAAAAGCCATTCCCGAAGTGTTGCATCTCTTTTTCTCATGTGCGGAAGGCATAAGCGTGTCTCTGTCATAGGGGCGTGGTCGACTCGAATCAAGACATCCCCTTAAAGGCCGAAACTCACTGACGGCGGAGCGGCGCGGAGGCGATATCAGATGTAATGTTCGAACTAATACGAAAGGGTCCGCACAGAATACCGCGCCGCTCTGTGGGAACCCTTTCGTACTTATGGGCCGCTCGACGCGAATGCTGGTCCTGGCGCCTCAATGTGGTCTGGTCTCGGTGTTAAATGGATAAATCGCCTAGTGACTGCAATACGGCCACATCTCAAAAATAAAATACATTTGAGATGTGGCTCTATTGCACAGTGCAATGCGGTCACATCTCGAAAGTAAAATACATTTGAAATGTGGCCGTATTGCAGACACTAGGCGAAATATTATGAGACAATCTTAAACAAATCGAACTAGTCCCATTGAAGCTTAATAAAGCTTGTGTTATGAGTACTGAATAATAATAATTAAATTAAGTAAAAACTTGTATCAAGTACATTCTCCTAGCAGGGCTGCTGGTAACCCAGGGAGTCTTTTTACCATCCCTCCCTCTTCAATGAAGGAGAGGCCATTTATAATTAATTTAAATCAATAATAATAATAAACATTTTTGTAAAATTCAATAATTTAAGTTTTAACATATTAACACCTCTGTTATAATAGTATTTTATGCAATCATTGTATAATGTATGCTTTTTCAGTCGAGTACCACGTTTAGGCCACGAAGCTTGCTGAGTGGCCTAATTAAGGTACAAGACAGCTAATTATATAACTATTGTATACAATACTTTTTCTACGAGTCAACTGTACTAATTAAACAAACTTGGTATCTATTGAAAACGAAGTGCAACCAACGGCTTTTTCTTTTTTGTGCGTTGATGTCTATTTACCTTTTGACTTTCTCATGACGGCGTCCTATTGGTCAAATACATTATAGTTCAGTAAAGGTGCCACGTGATTGGTCCATTTCATTTTAGTTGTCTCAACAGTTATGAAATGTTGAGTTGGGAGCTACATAGTAAAAAGTATGTGATTTAAGTTTGGTGTACGAAGTCGTAATTCCAACATTAAGGTCGACGAGTATAAAAAATATATTTTTATGTAATAATGTTTAATAATCTATAAATGGCTATTCTATTCTATTCTATTCTATTCTATGGGTACTAGACGACGACATATTTAAGAGATGTGAGGTGATAGAAATTACATTAAACACGTTTCGTTCGGCTAGTGTGATCAGCAGCAGTTATGCGAGCTGCAAGAGTATAGCACTTGCCTCAATTTCTTGACAGTCATGGATTTAAGGGCCTATGCAGACTGCGTTTTTTGCAGGCGCCGTCGACGCGCGTGATAAAAAGGGCAGAGCTACGTTAAATATCGTTCTGTTGAACGGTCATAGTGAATGCAAACATGTTCAATCTATTATTATGCGACGCGTTTTGGGTCAGCGATGAGGGAGCGCCTCGACGTGGTATGCTTTCCTATCTTATTATAGACGGTGTCTATTGTCTAACATTTGTACATGTTATTATACAGATCAAAACCCGGGCCGCCTAGCCGCAGCCTTGCTAGACCCGAGCGCGTCAGGCTGGGGCGGTGGGGACGCGCACGGTGTGTCCCCGCGCGCCGGCAAGCGGCTCGGGCCCTTCAAGCGCGTCGCGCACGTGCCCGAGCCGCCGCCCGCACTCGCTCCCGCTCCCGCTCCCGCTCCTGCTCCCGCTCCCGCGCCTGCACCCAGGAAACACCGGTGAGCTAACGCCGAGTAGTAACCTTCGGAACAATCTGTGAGCTTTATTTGTATGCAACGATCGACTCCAATGAAAGCCGGGAGATGGGTAGTACTAAGACTGCGGACTGGACGCCTGCGGGCAGCGGGGCGACGAGCGGCAGTTCTTACATTCGAGCGACTTCAATGTATGGGCAGCCGCTCGTCGCCCCGCTGCCCGCAGGCGTCCAGTCCGCAGCCTAACGCGCAAAGATAGCTTGGACGGCTCTTTTAAACCGGGAAAACCAGAAGATATATTCTCATTATATACATAGTAATGTTATTATTCTTTTTAGTTGTTATTTGCACTGCCCACAATCTTTTCCGCTTTGCCTTAAGGTTTGACTGGTAGAGAATGACATTTGGCATTAAGTCCGCCTTTTGTACGATAAGTTTTCTTTTGTGCAATAGTTTAAATAAATAAATAGGTCCTACAACCTTGATAATCTGACTGAATGACTTACACTAACCCACAGAATAGGGGTGTAGACACTAAATAAAATAGTCAATAATTTCATATTTTCTCGAAAGAGGATAAAAAATGTAGTCAAATGGAGAAAAAATCAACGCAAAAGGTTAAATAACCACGAAGTTATAAGTGTCCAAAGTTTTAAAAAGGGGTATGTTCTGTTTCTTTTTCGCAAAACGCAACTTCATATGAAACGATGACGCTTGAAGATTGTGACGTCACTATAGACGGCAACGTGCCGCGCCCCGTCGTGTGCGGCGTCGTCGTCGACGCGGCCCCCCGGCAGCATCCCGTAACGTGACGTCACACGCTGTTTGCGTTTTCTCTCTCTAACAAGCAATATTAAAACGGTTGTAGCTTCGTAATTGTTTTAGATATCTGAATGGGATTTTCGTCACCAGGCATATTTTTTGCCTTTTTCTTTTGGAGTAGTAATAATTTTCGAGTCTACACCCCTATTAACGAACGTATCAATCAATATTGTTTCGTAAAACATTAATTGTAAAATTAGGTGCTGGGTGCTTTAATTTTAATCTTAATACCTTTAGTGATATAAGGACTCAGTCCGGAAGCCACTACCAGAATAATAACTTGGTTATACAATTTTTACACTGTATGTTAACTCCTATGTCTCTCAATCCATTCACTGTACTTACATTAATTAACCCTCTAACCGCGCATGTCTAAAACAACACATTTTTTACCTCGAAATGCCTGAATATGTACTGTTCCGTAACGGCCTGGGCACGACTTCGCGCGACTATAATATATAGGTATATATATATATATATATATATATAATTATAGGGGCTGCAACCGCGCTGTGCGGCGAGCATTCCGAACAAATGCACAGAGGCGCAGAAACAGTGCCTTCTCTGTGCATTTGTTTGGAATGCTCACTGCTTACCTCGGTCGCGCGAAATCGTGGGCCGTAAGCATTGTCACTTTTCAATTCAGAATTTAAATATTTATCCTGCAGTAGGCCTCAAGCGCTCCTTTACACAACACTTTCTTCAACCCGTCACGTTTTTCAACAGAGTGTCCCGGCAACCCCTCCTGTAGCGAGCATGCGCCCACGCACCACCTTTGTGGCGTTTGCATGAAATCAAACATGTGTTAAACAAACTTGGTTGTTGTAGATAGATTTAACCGGATATGTAAAACGATTATACCCTAAAGAAATGACTTGCATGGAATAAATGATTTGTGTGTGATGTCATCTTTGGTCATTACTTGGAAAAGAGCTCCTATCTCGAAGTTTAAATGAAGCACATTTAAGTGCTGTTCACGTTATAATGTTGGAACACGGTCTTATCATTTACAGGTATTTTATGTACAAATAAGGCGGATGAGAGATAACAGTTTTTTTCTTTAATGTCAATTTTCTAATGAAATTATTAAGATCTGTATTATTTAGGAAGCCGAGGCACAAATAATATATTTATTTATTTTGCTATTATTAAAAACATGTGATTTAAGGGGTTCCCGTTTGTGTCAATTTTGATGCGATTTCTGTAAGAAATTAAATAAAAAATGCAATTATATTTGATCTGACCGTCTTAGCGAGCCGCTCAAATCAAGTAGTGTTACATGCCTCAAGATCACACCGGTGTTAGACGAGAATTCTGCTTAAATTAAACTGAAAGTTGAAAATCATTTGAATGATTTTATTCGTCCAATAAGAGATTAGTAGTATCGTGGACTTAATGAATTTTTCATGTACTTAATTACTTGTAAGCTTAAAAAGTGTATTTCGCATTTAAACATGTAGTGTTGATGTTTGTAAAATATGTTTCATATTATATACCTATCTCACAAGTGCTTGTGATGTATTTAACAAACATTTAACATTCCATAGACGTCTCTGTATATATTGTACACTAGTTGTAGAGCATTAACGTTTGTATTGTAGGGTTTAATAATTTATGTTTATTAATTTTACTTTTTATTTGCACCTTAGGGTAACGTGCTTGACGCAAATTGTGTTTGAGATGTTATTTTTAAATATTTATATGAAACGAACTAAACGGTTATGTTTTTGTTTTATCTACGCGCGAGCTTTGAGGTAGAGGAGGCTAGAGATTTTTATAATTAGAGAGCCTCATTGTCAAGCAAAAGGTCCCAATTTGACGGCGTCAATAAGACTCCGCAGTAAGCTCGGCCGAATTTCACCTTCCCATAAGAGCGTAGTTACGCTCTCATTTTAACCCTTCGACTATTTAACAACTCTGTCAATAAATTTAAATTTGAACCGTAAACCAGTCGGAATGCAATCGTTTTTTTATTTCATCTATGACAACAAATATGTTGCCGTTACCCATTTAAGGGTTAAAACTACGTGTTGGATTGTGACGAAACTTTGCATATACAATGATATGAGGTATATCAATGTCTGTAATTAGTTTATATGGTTCCAATTTATAAAACACAAAATTCAGCAAAACACAAGTTTTGTATGAAAAAATTAAATTCACAGTATTTTTTTACTATGGTATCTGAAGTTACATAAACTAATTACAGACCCAGGTCTGTAATATCTCATGATATACCTCATGTCATTGTACATGCAAAGTTTCGTCACAATCCAACACGTAGTTTTAACCCTTAAATGGGTAACGTTCCAACACGTAGTTTTAAAATGAGAGCGTGACTACGTTTGTATGGAGAATCGAGCTTACTGCGGACTCTTAAGGCGCCGACGCAAATAGAAATCTTTTGCTTGAGAATGACACAATGAACTTCGATATCCATAGTAGCGCCAGCGCCGCAGACTCTTATTTCCTTATTCATCATCTGTAAAACATATTTTAGTAAAAAGCCGTGAAAAGTCAATCCTCTTTGTTTGTCGCCTAAACGATCGAGTTTCAAAGACAGAGATAAAAGCTATTTTAACCAGGCTTGTTAAGTTGAATAAGAGGGGTCACAATATTTTGGGCCATTCTTCGAGGATGTACACATTATTGAATGAGTATTATAAGTTCTAGAGTTTTACGTCTCGAAACAACTTTATGAACAATGTTCTGCTATAGAAGCTCTCAATTATATTTATATTGTTAACTGGTAAACAATAGTTTACCGAACAAGAACCTTCGCCTTCTAAGAATGATCAGCTTAGAGGCTATTACTGTCGCTGATATGTATTATATTATATAGTATTGTCTTTTTGATTCAATACTTCTGCAATGGAGTTGCGTAACCTCTTTCCTACTTTACGATTCTTCCCAACTTTTGACTAATCTATTAGAACATAAAACTGTTGCTTTCAGTATGTTCTTTTTGCTTGTTTTAAGGATAGTTTTCGGTAAGTATGTTATTATTTTTGTATTAGATGTTGTCATTGGTGCTTTTACTGAAAAAAAGTCTAACTACATTCCATACTAGATAAGCTTGACTTATAATGTGCAAATGCTATAATATGTATATTATTCACGTTGACTTCTATATTATATCTGTGTACGTATTTCATTATTTATTATTGCTTGCATTTACTTCACATACAGTAGACATCATTTAGTTTACAAGTTAATTTGTCTATATTAAGCATTCCATTTAAAATGTCTAGTATTTGCTGCCACCTGTTATTTCCACTTACCTAATTTTAATCAGTATTTTTATAGATATTAAGACTGACACCAGATTATGTATTCTATTGGAATCCCTAAGTATTAATTTAAATTGTTAATTACATTATTTAAAAAATGTGGTGGTTTTTACACTGTTAAAATTATAACTAATTTATTATTATTATTATGCCTGATTGAATTCCTGGATTCAATACATGTCACTTAATATAGAAATATAAGTATTCCAGATATTAACCCACAGACATTATGGTAACCAAATTTTTATATTTAACGCAATGTAAAAATAAAGTTTTTGTTAAAACTGTTTAGCTTTTTTCTTTCATGATTCATGGGACCAAATTAAAAACGCCTAACTGTAAGTAGGTATACAATATTTTATTTAAGTTTTTGGTAATTTGTACATGCCCCCTTGGAGCACTAACTGATGGGTCCTGACTTTGGTGTCAAGGAACTGGCGAAGCTCCTGCAGACTGCACTCAGTCCCGGGAGCTTGAGATGCAAACATTTTAAGCATTTGGTGAATTCTATCTAAAGGCAGTGAGTCTAAATTGGTGAGCATGCCTACTATGTACGACCAGAACACTTGGAGCTCCCCTTCCCTCTGGTCATGAGCAGATGCCATAACACTCTCGGTCTCATCATCCTCACAGATCATCTCCTGAACTTGGTTGGCTGACACCTGAGATTTCTTAGCATCTGACCCGTCCACTAACACATAGAAGTCAGTACTTTTCTCAGTAATAAAACCCAGTGACTGCCAGTATGTTATTTTTCTCCTTAGAACAGTAATTGGCACTTTCATGACCTGATGCAACTCATCTAGTGACCATTCAGGCTTATTTTGAAAGTGCATTATGAGAGTAGCATTAAATGGAGACACTATCAAGTCAGTTTTCTCACCTCCTATTTCAATTTCTATATTTACATTACCAAGGTGCGGCTTCCAGCTCAGTGTCCTACTCCCTTTTTGAGCTTCAAATGACTTTGTGTAAGCTTCAAAATGTTTTTTGATTTCATCAGGCAGTTCCAAGTTTTCATCCTTGAATGGTGGCCAGAACTGAGCTGACAATATCATGGCATTAGAAGTAAACTTGTCATTCTTCTCACAGAAACCCACAAATTCTTTATCCTGATGTATCAAAGCATTAATCTTCTTGGAATCTGATATGTCCTTTAGCATCACTTCACAGAAATGCAGTTGTGACTCTCCAAACCTTAGTTTGAGTAATTCTAAATACCGTATTTCTTTTTCTGTGTTTATAACATTTTGAGCTAACAGCCTATCTGCTAACAGTGTCCTGTATTCATTTACAAATAATTCCTTGCTACCATAAACATTGACCAGCATGGATATAATGTCACTGGCTTTCCTGTCATTGGCATTAATTTTGGGATCAGCATCCACTGGATCAGGGTTCCAATCATCCCAGGCTTCTTCCTTTTCATGGTCACCGTCAGCATCTGCTGCAAACTTGGCCAACTCTTCAGCCAATTCACTTCCAGCTCCGTCCTCTGTGAGACTGCTAACAACGCTACGCACTGTGTCCTCTCGGTTTCTCAGATAATTCCTAACTGGTTTGGTGACAGTCTCAAGAATAACACCTGATGGATCAAGGTGCTGTAAAGCCCGGATGGTAGACACATATGCTGTTAGGATATCTGGAGTGTTCACACCAGGGTGCAGCAGCCTAGTTTCTAAAGCACTTTGCAGTTTTTTACACAAAGTGGATCTTAGGTCTGTCTTATCTAAACACAGTTTAATGTCATCAATTGCAGGCTGAGAGTCTGGGTAATCAATGATAATAATGTTAAACAGTTGATCTATTCTTAGTTTAGTATAACTGTGATACAGGTAATAGCTTAGCTTCTGTTTAAACTTCAGGATTGCATTCTGGATATTTTTGTCATCTGGCGGAGGTTTGGATGATCCGGCACAGTATATCCTTGTAAGCCAGGACATCACAGTAGTATCAAGCCAATTCTCTAATGCACTGATATGTGACACATCAGTGCCGATGCAAAGTTTCTGGATATGAGAGTCTATTCGTAACTGTATGAAGCTTGTAAGAACCTGCCCTGTCAGCCGCTCAAGTAATTGCACCTCCATCAACTTCCTGTTGGTGTCATGGAACACCTTTACAATATAAGCACAATTGCATTCTGAATATTCATTGGAACATCCAGCACAAGTTACATCTTCGCTCATGTCGGAATTCTCGTTTTCATTATCAAAAACATTGAAAGACATTTTATAAAAGTGATTGATGATAACCTGGAAGTCCAGGGGCAGTTGAGATAGCAATGTAGACCGTATTAGTTGTTTGAAGCCCAAAATCACATCTTTCTCTCCAAATATGGGTTTATTATCACAACAACTATTGTTAAGTACACTCAATCGCCGCAACATTGGCATAAAATTCGATACGGACTCATATAAATCGTTCACAGCCGACTTGAAGAGTTGGAACCCCTTGATTTCTTCTTCAACTTTGGTGAATTTCGACCAGAACGTAGGTGTTATATGTTGGCGAACATACTTCTCAATACGCAACAGTATCAGGTCTCTTATTCTAGCAGGAATACCCAAACCAATGATAATTTGTTGTATTTCATCGTATTCGGCGTTAGTGCAGTCCGTAAATAATGCATCGTTGAGGATCGGGTATGCGTAAGTAATTTTATTCCAATAAACTTTTAACTCGGCTCGTTTATGCGCCATTGTGGCACAGTCTATGATGGTATTTAGATTAATATCCTTACATTTACTTCAGGAACCATTTTACCGTCGAAGTTTTTAACCAAAGAATATAATAAATACTCTTTAACACTGAACCGCTTCTTACGCCTCCTAAAATGACATTTCAGTTTGGTTTTGCAGGGCTGCCAGCAAATAAATCGCGGCTATACGGTTAAGTATCTGCAATTATACGAAATTGGATCGCATTATACATAAGCATAACCATTCTATAAATCGATTTTTCTTTTATAATTTCATAAATCTAACATTCTGACCAGCACGTCTAGCACACGACGGCCGCGACATACTCTCGATTTTTATCGCACTACACCTCTTCTTCTAAGTGTTCTAATAAGAGAGAGACGAATAGTGCGAGAAAAATCGAGAGCTCGCGCGCCGTCACGTGCTAGCCGTGCTGTACATGTTTTTTTTTTAAATATAAATAGCCTGGATACGTGTCTTTTAAGCCACAGATAGTTTGGAAAGTACGTTCCCTAATCCCCTATGTCCATGGTACGTTCGGAATCAAAAGAATAGAACAAATTTTCGCACGGGGTATCGACAGCTGGCTTTATTTCCGTACATGGCGGGAATAAGTTGACAAGTCGAGATGAAAAGTGGAAGAAATTTTAACTAGGTACATATTAGATGAAGTTAAATTTTCTTCCATTTTACATCGAGTTGTCAACATTCCTGCGTACGGATTTGTTGTGACGAAAAAAAATATGATCACAATACATTTTATCTTATTCATTTATATTCAATTACCTAATATTATTATGCTTATGCCATCAATTACTTTAAACTTCAAACAAAATCAATTCAATAACATTGCCCTAAAAAAATATCTGATACAAAAAAAACGCATTCAAATCGGTCCATCCGTTTGGGAGGTATAATACGAGTACCACAGACAGATACACAGACACGTTAAACTTATAACACCCCTCTCTTTGCGTCGGGGGTTGAAAAAGCCTTTCATTCGAAGTCATCCTGACTTATTTTTACAGCATTTTACGCATTCACGTGATTGTGTAGCCAAGTCACATATTTTTAGCGGGTTCGCGCCTTTTTAACGGTTTTTGGACAATCGTCCACACTGCGAATGTGGAGCGGCCTTAAGCGGGAATTAAATTGTTCTGAGAATATGGGTTTATTATTATTGTCCTGAATGAGTGAGGAAGCTGATTCAGAAATATGTTATCAGATTTAGCTAGTAAGGATCCTAAATCTAAATGCGATTACACCTTCCTGAATCAGCTTCCTAACTTCAGGATTAATTTAGGCCAATGTAACACCCACTTTAGGGATAAATAAATAAATATAGGGGGCAATCTTACACAAATCAATCAACCTAGTCCCAAACTAAGCAGCTTCCTTGTACTAATGAGTACATACTTATACACATATAAAGCATCCATGATCCAGTAACAAATGAATGCTTTGTCCATTTGCCCATTATACATAGGATCATGCTAGCCAGGCTAAGCACTATCAATATTATGATTGAGAGAAAAACAATGGTTATTGAAATAAAACATACTTACTTTTGTTTCACAGGTTGTTATTTTCTTATCTTATAACTAGCACAATTTATGACGGGTTATGAGTTTGGGACACTTAGGGAGATTTTAACAGTGATAAAACCTTGTCATAACATAGTCGTCACTTCTCCCAGTAGATTAACAAGTTAAAATTTCCATTGATATAACACCCACATCATGTAAGTGTAATATGAAGGGTATAATAAAATTATGACTTTAAAATTCCTAGTATCCTAAATCAACATACCGATCATAATAAAATTGGGCCAAGTTCATCTTAAATTACTCTTCATATTGGTTGTTTTACTTGACATAGTGACCTTTGACTGTAAGTAAAAAAATAGAATTGACATGAAAACAAATTAAGATCAAGCAGATTCTTTAAACTAAATTGATTTATTCCTTTAATGCCTAGTGAATTGGCTCAGGTTGCTGTGTTATAAGTAGACCAAATCTCTTCTTGATAATTATCCTCTGCCTTGAATACTTATCCTCAGGTGAAAATCGCGCTGAAACAGTACCATACATTAAGAAACATTGTGAACAACTATTAGCTAGAATTTAATTTAATTTTAGATAAAATGAGAAACTAAATACCAGTACAATAATAATTTTATCTTACCTGGGTGGGCAGACAGTGTTGGTTTTCCACTGGGATCCAGAGTCTGTAAAGAACAAATGGAATATTAAGATGACAGAACATGAGGAATCAAAAGTAAGGTTATGTTATGGCATGAAGAAAAATACCACTTACCGCCAAAGTGTACTGTCTTTCCCCTTTTTCATTCATAAAATATCTGAGATACATTTTGTCGATTATTCTTGAATGAAATTTGGAGTTTTTAATCTGTAATAGTCCTTGATTTCTTATAAATTCACGTACACTCGTACAAAATGTATGTACACAACGTGATAAAGAGAATATAAATATAACCACTACGTTTTAGTGATAATGTCCATGTATGTACACGTTCAGAAACAACCGAAAATAAAATTATACAAATCTTGAATTGTGTTTGTTTTCATATTACCGAATTAATCTTAGTGTAAGATTTTATATATTAACAATTTAAAATGGAAACCCCATTATGTGTCGCAATCGGTATGATTAATCTCATTATAGGAATTTTAGTTGACTGCGGCGTTCTACCACGAAAATCGAGACTCGAAATTCGTATACATGCATCCCTGTCACTCGAGTTCATTAAGTGCGACAGAGATGGAGATACCCGAACTTCGATTTTTGAAGTTGTGGTAGCGCCGCTGTAATTCGAAAGAGGTTAACTTTGACCAATCCGAATGACAAGTTTATGTTGTTTCCGAACGTACCTATAATATTTATATGAATTGTCAATTTGACACTGACAGTAATCTTTACAAACAAGCACTGTGTGGGTTGTTTTCGTCCTGTGCTGTTTTTATGAAGCGTGTTTGGTCCAGTTTACGGATCCAATTCAGAACTATGGCTAATCTTCCGCCAAGAAAAATCTCGCCTTCCAGCAAGCCTTCAAAACAGGATGCCTCTCCGCTGCAGATTCTTTTACAGATGGGGTTCCCGAGACACCGGGCGTGAGTTTCGTTTTGGTTTTACATGGCGTTTAATTCAGTGTTGTGTGGGTGAAGACCTATATTTGTTGTAGTTTGAAAGCGCTGGCGGCTACGGGGAACCGCAGCGTGCAGCTAGCGTCCGACTGGCTGTTAACCCACGTGAACGACGGGTACATCGATGCGGACGAGCCGCGAGAGTACATCCTGTACGCCAACCCGACCGGCGCGCTGCTCACGCAGCTACACGACTTCTGGGCCAAGTCTAAAAAGCTGGGGGGATGGAATGGGGCCCACAATTTCCCACCACATATTACTTTGGTTTCATTTTTTAAGGTAGGTGTTGTGGGTAGAAGTAGAAATCTCTAATTGTAGGAAAAATTGAAAATTAGTATTCTTATTAGAATTAGGTACACCTTTAGGCTTCTAAGACCTAGAGTAATTTAGGAACTCATATCATTCAGTAAATGTACAAAGTTAATCTTGGATCTTGGTCAAGTGTTTGTAACCTAACTGTAACTGACCATTTTGAAATTTTCTTAATTTTTTCATAATTTTATTACCCATATTAATAAGTATTAGTGTATCAATATCAAGCAAGATGGCACGGACCCCTCTTTTAAATGGTTCCATTAAGATTTTTCTGAATATACAGATGAAGAACGCCTGCAATGTTTTGTACCATGAGACCAAGAGATCAAGGGACCAATTAACCAATCTGGACCGAATGCATAGCGAGTTTCGTTTATTCACAATAAATAAACAAATTTAAAGTCCTCTAAGAAGAGGACAATTATTTACATATTTATTCCTCTAGGCTCCTGATGAGACATCCTTGCAACTCGGCAAAGCTGTGAAAAGTGTCATAGAGACAGTGGGGGACCCCCCCACCTGTCCCCTCAAGTTGGACCCGTACATCTCACAGAATTTCATGGGGCTCTTTGTCTCTGAAGAGCATGCTGAATATTTGAAAAAGATAGCAGTACAATATGTCAAACAGGTGTCAACACTGTGTAAGTTTTAGAGATTTATATTGTGATATTGATTTGTATTGCTCTTGCTCGAGGGTTTGGGAGAAATCCAAATATCAGTGGTTGGCAAGCAACATTTACATTATCCATTTTTAATATCTTAACTGGTTCTGATACTGAATAATATACCCAACATTGAACATTAAATATGACTAGACCTGGGATATATGTGGATATTCTCAGTAACATTAACTTTTAGGCATAGTTAAAAGGTAATTGTGCAGAACCCATTAGGTTAGATTAGGTTTGTTTTATAACATCTTGAAAAGTTGACTGTTTCTGAAATAAAATGTTTTTGTCAAATGAAAATTCAGCGAAACATGATTTGATGAAACATTTCTCTGTAAAACAAGGGTATACCAACACATATGTTGTCAACTCTGTGTATTTTTGGCTACTATTCAGCCCATGTTTACAAGATTGCCAACCACTGTTTTATTTGGTATAATAAGGATCTTATTTTGGTGTTGGAAAGTAGGTTACCTTAGTATTGTAGTACTACTCACTGTAGTGTGCCAAATGCCAGATTACCCATGTGGCTACTCTGTAATGTGTCCAGTCTTAGATAGATCCTTCTAGACATGAAACAAAAGTTATTTAAAAAAGAACCCCTGCTAATTACATTGCTTCCACTGCTAGAATTACAAACAATGTTTGCTTCCGATTAAATTACTAAGCACTGATTATTTCCAGTGGGTGTATCCATGGATACATATGAGCATTTGGATGCACTGGGAACATGTTTCCCTTGGTGCACCGTGCCCCAAGAAAAACCAATTAAATGTAAGAGTAGCCTTCCAGTATATTAGATTGCTTGTATTATTATTAATTTAATTTGTCATCCTTTTATTTATCAGTACTCTAGAGAGGTGGTAGAAGAGCCTGCATGTTCTTGTAAATGTAAATAAAACACACATATTTTAATTTTCTATAATACACTTTCTTATTACATATGCATGTCGGCAAATCGGGCCTAAACCATGTAAACATATCATAGTCGAAATTGTTTGAAGTACTTAGTTGAATACTTGTAATATATTATAGGTAAGACGTTTAAATGGATTATTTTGCAACAACTTGGCTACTTAACATAAATTCAAAAATATTAATACTTACCAGATTGTATGTACTATCGACAACACAGCTAACTGACCATCGGTGCACCTTAAGTGCCTTGTAATAAGGTTCTATATAAACACAGGATGGTCAGTTAACAGTGTTGTCGTTTGTACCTTTAGAAATTTATAGTATTTATATAATATATTTTTTTAGTATAATTTTTATACTAACAATAGCGAAAATGGTATGTGTATGTGTATCAATTTATTTGACTCTATGGATTACAATTCTTTATATTAAATTTGTCTATCCATATTGTCGAGACATTTGAGTGATCAAAAACATTGTAACGGTCTAGGCCTGGTTTGGTTAAATAATAAATTAATATATTACGAGAATAATCGTAATTATCATAACTTCTTGTAGCGCATGCTCACTGCATCCTAATTTAATTTGATTTTGTTCTGTTATTTAATTTTATTTGTATTTTGTTTTAAATAGTGTAATAGAGTTCCTAAGTCACTTATTTGTTTTTTTTTATAACTTATTATTTAACTGAAATATATTGTACAATGCAATTAAATGTTTCGAAAAAACATTGTCGATTTTTTACCGTAACATATCCTGTTAATGATATTGTTACGAGCGTGGGGGGTAGGATAGAGTTAAACACCTTTTAACATGACAGTAGATTTATTCTGCTATTTACACACAGGGCAAAGTCCACTGAGTTCACACGTACTAACGCTGACAACTCAATTAACTCACACAAGTGACTGAGTTCGCGCCTACTAGTACTGACTGACACAGTTACAGTTCACTGGAACTTTGAACTAGACCTCTTCACTATTCAGCACTTATTTCTACTGTACTTCTTCTTCCAGTTCTCACCCGATACTACTCTCCCTTAGTATCCCACTCTGAGAACCTCTGAAGACTCCACTTTCCAAACTCTCTTAAGAACATTCCATGCTACTCGGCGTTTCGAAAATGTACTCACCATTAATTTAAAACATACAAAAAGTGCATGTCGGTCGCCGGACTCGAACCCGGGCACATCGGCTCTTCGACCGCCGTTTGTACCGCTGGGCTACAGATGTAGACACCGCGAATTTAGAAATCCCTTTACGGCGTGTCACTACGACAACCAAACTGTTATTGACCCCGCCGTCGTAACAATATTATACGAGCAACATTTGTATATTTTATTTGTTATTAAATGGTTTTTTGAACAGGTCGGCCCACGAGCTGAGTCGCGCCGAGATATACTATTCGTCTCTTTCTAATTAGAACGCTGAGAAAGAGACGGATCGACTATGTCGCCGCGACACAGCTCGCGGGCCGTCGTGTGATAGCCGTGCAGCTCTAACTATTTCAAAAAGATTTACAACACAAGATTACAGGGGCAAATAATCAATATATGTTAGGTCTGATCTGCAGTGGTATTCTAGAAATAATTGCATTATAATACTATATAATATTTGATGAAATCCTAAGAAAGTTTAATTTTACTTTTTGGCCATTGAATTGGTTTTTTATTTTGAAATCCAGTCAAGCTTGCAAGTGGAATCGGTCAATGCCAAAGGACGAAAATATCCTACCGAGCGCACACCATTGACTAAAATCGTGTATGGATCTTTTTACTCTCTGTGCCCGTATCGATTATTTTGACATTATTGACCTCGTATTTAGAACGCAGCTTTGATGATACACTCTGTGTAGCAATAAATCTGGAAGCCCACGTCAAGTCACTCCACATCACACTGGCATACCATTTCGACGTGTCAGTGTTTGACGGGCTCAAGGCGCTGGTGGACGAGTTGCAACTGCTGGAGACCTCCAGCTGGGAGCTCCGCCTCTACTCCAGGGACCCCAAGTTCGCCAACCACCAGGTCAGTGACCCTGATGTTTAACTGTAGCCATACTGTAGGTACTTGGAATAATATATCACTTGGAGACCTCCAGCTAGGAGGTTCGCCTCTACTCCAGGGACCCCAAGTTCGCCAACCACCAGGTCAGTGACCCTGATGTTTAACTGTAGCCATACTGTAGGTACTTGGAATAATATATCACTTGGAGACCTCCAGCTAGGAGGTTCGCCTCTACTCCAGGGACCTCAAGTTCGCCAACCACCAGGTCAGTGACCCTGTACGCCTTTTCTGTTCGACGCGCTCAAGGCGCTGGTGGACCTGCTGCAGCCGCTGGAGACCTCCAGCGCGGAGCCTCCTCAACTCCAGGGACCCCAAGTTCGCCAACCACCAGGTCAGTGACCCTGATGAATATGATAGATTGTAGATATACACCAGAAATCCTACATCACCTTCGCGCCCTTCCAAGGTGTAGCCGCTGGGAACCTCTCATGGTATACCAACAACAATATATGTTGCTATACACCTTTATGTTGTTTTTAATACAAAACTTACCCCAATACTCCTATATATTTTTGAGAAAGGAATGAGAGTGTATTAATCAGTCGTTATTCACAGGTGCACAAGGTGACGCAGGGCTACTCGCCGCTCGCGAGCGACGAGCTCGAACTAGTGCTGGGCGACTACATCTACATGGAGGAGAAGGCGTTCGACAGCTCACCCGACGGCTGGGTGCACGGCACCTCGTGGCTCACAGGTATGCACTGCACAACACAAGGTGGTCGCCTGTTAGCCAGGGCTGGACGACTACATCTACTTGGGGGAGAAGGCGTTCGACAGTTCGCCTGACGGCTGGGTACACGGCACCTCGTGGCTCACAGGTATGCACTGCACAACACAAGGTGGTCACCTATTAGCTAGGGCTGGACGACTACATCTACTCGGGGGAGAAGGCGTTCGACAGCTCGCCCGACGGCTGGGTGCACGGCACCTCGTGGCTCATAGGTATGCACTGCATTGGAGATTACTATTAAATACAAACATAAAAAGCAAGCAAGCAACAAAGTTTACCACTTTATAATATTAGTATACATAGAAGTAATCATAGATAGATAATCATCAAAAAAGGTCAAAGCCATAAAAACCTATAAAAACGAACTAACATAAAAAACTCTAAAAGTATAGAATTAAAATAGAATTGTCAAAAGGTGAGTGTCGCTTTGTGTATTACGATGTCCTCGTACAGTGTTAAATCATGTTTTAAGGCCTCGTTTACGGACAAGCGAAACACGACACAAACAAAAATGTATGACGCGAGATATTCAAACGATTATCGTCCAAACGGTGTACCGTCAGCCTCAATCAGGGGCGGTCACTGTGATTTCGTCGCGCCGCTTCAAGCACATGCCGGCCGGACGTCTTTAGACGGTCTGTCAGTGGTTGCCGTGCACTGCTACGCGTACGCATTCGCGCTTTGTATCGTCATTCGCCTCGTAAATATGCCTAAACCAAAGAAAGCTGAAACGTACTGTATCGCAGCGGGTTGTAAGAATAACGACAAAAAATCGGAACATTTTTTTTCTCGCTGCCGTCGGGTCGGTCGGAGAAGGTTACCGAAAGATAAGGAAATGTGTGATTCTGTATAACTTTATTAATTATACTATTGGTATTGCAGAAGGTACCTACTCGATACCTATATATCTTATATACTCAAGGTAGCTAGGTAAATTACTACCTACTTAAAGAAGAAGGGCGGAACGTATCTATATTTTTAATATACTTACAAAGATTTTAACAGCTAATAGGTATTGAAATTTATTATTCTTTTATATAGGTTCTCATTTACGTAACCTATCAAATAAATCGCGAAGCAAACAATATAGGTAAAGACTTTAGATGATCATTGAAGTCTATTTTTGCATAGGTACCTGTCAATTTAGTTTGATTTAAAACATAAAACATTGTTCGCGCTCAATTTAAAAATTTGTCAATGAATGTAGAGACAGAATTGCTAAAAATGGCATAGTTTTCTCGTACAGAATAAGTTATGGTATCTACTAGCCACGGTCATAATTTAATAGATCGAGCTGGCGGCAAGGCAACCCTAGCTCTATGGCTCCGCCTCCGAAAGAGCGCGTTGCATGCGACAGAAAGAGATGGCCACATTTAGGCACGTTTGGCGTACCTAAACAGGGAATTTGTTAACAGAGAACCTTCTGTACGTACTACACGGCAGGGCCCCCGCCAAGCCGAGCTAAACAGCGGCACGGCCGTACCATCCTTTTCTCGAACCAGTTCAGGCCACTTTCGCCTCCAGTAACTTCTTTGTGGATATAATTAGAAGCCTCAATTTTCAGTAACCTATCAGGCATTGTATAAACACGGCATATTTCATTTAATTTGAACTAGTAGTTTAATAATGATAACTAGTCAAAGTTTCTTAATTTTGTCACTCACTCACTGACTGACCGATCGTCAAAACTCTAAAGCACTTCTAGTAGACAACAGACAGAAGCTTCAAATTTAGCTCACTGACTGACCGATTATCAAAACTCTAAGGCACTTGTAGCAGATATAGAAGCTTCAAATTTTGAATACAATTAGTGTTTAGTGTATAAATCAAGGAAAATCTAAAATATTTTGCAATATCGGTCCAGTTTTCTAGATGCACCAACTGCATAAATAATATTTATTATAAAGCTAGAAAATAAAGAATAATAAGAATGCCTGAGACTCGGTTGGTACTGCGAAATATCTCACAACTTTTTACGGTGGAAGAGTTTAGAAGACTTGGCCTCTTTTTTACATGGAATGTTTTTTATGGGATTCGTTATTCTAGCCACGCGTCGCGCGTCCATGAGACGCCTTACGGCTATTCCCAATAATCAATCCACGGATAGTTTTCCTTACCAGCAGTTACATTTTGACAGATTACCCGTAGAAAATGTGTCAAAATCTAACTGCTGGTAAGGAAAACGGAATGGCCGTTAGATGGCTGTTAAAATCTTAAAATATTTTCCCTACCGAAGAGTAAGTATTTATAAACTAGCAACATTGGCGCGCCGTCAGCACCACTCACACATTCGCAGTTCAGTTCACAACAACTAGGCTTATCTGTAAGTGTCCTGTGATAGTGACGTCATTATGGCTAAATTTATTAATTGCCTTCGCTTACTGGCAACAAAAGAAGGTTGGTGCACGTTTTAGTTTTAATTCATTTATAAATTGCAGTTACATTTGGAGCGTTATGTTATTGTACTTTGACCCCTGATTTGGCGTTACTTCGCTCGCTTACTCAGTTCGTTCTTAATTTAAATATCGTTACGTCATGAACATATGAGATTATCGGTTTTTTGAACTGTTTGGATAACGTCCAAACAAACTTGTGTTTACTTGCCGGCCGGCGTGTAGAGGATAGAATCTGTTGCCTATGGTTACCGACGCCAGACGGTGGTCTTGTGTATTGCACCTTGTGCTAGTCGTTTTAAAGTTCATATTCGCTGGCTGCGTTGCCGCTATCACTTATTCGCAATGATAAGCTAGTTTATAAAAATCGGCCAAGTGCGTGTCGGGCCACGCGCGGTGTACGTAGGGTTCCGTAGTTGCCTGTCTGTCTTAGTTACACCGATTTTGAATTACGAATTTGTACGAAAATTGGTCATTCCAAGTACACATTAAGTTGGTCGACTCTTAACTACTTATGCCTACTTGTCAATGATAGTATTCCTTTTAAATGTATTATATGTACTACTACCACGATTTTTTTCACATCCCCAGTAGTAGCCATTTAGCCGGCAAGGGCCTCCCCAGGGGGACGACGACACATGAGTCGAACAAAAATTAGGGCTTTAAAGCCCAATATCTCGCAAACTTATCACTGATTTTAAAAATAGTTTTAGGAAACCCATCCACGAGCTATCCAACGAGACCCCACACCCTGGGGATAACGAGTTTATTTTATTTTATTGTACTGTTTTGTCGGCGTGATCGATTTATATCCCATGCCGAATTACAGTTTTCTAGTAGTAATGGTTACTGAGCTAAGCCGAGGACGGACGGACAGACAGACATGGCGAAACTATAAGGGTTCCTTGTTGACTACGGAACCCTACAAAGTGTTTTATCTTATGTTGCCTATATTATTATCTACTGATAAATTTGATACATAATGCAACCAGCTCGCTTCAACTTCGTAAGCGTGAGCTATCAAGTTTGATCCCCAATTTCATGTCTATAGGCAATATAGGCATGAACCTATATATAATACTCAGGAAAAGCTATGGTAATAATAATAATAATACCACCTCCGAGTGAGATGGTAGCATACGAATCTCGATAAGTGTGACAGAAATAATAATCGTTTATTGAAAAAACACATCTGATACAAATTTTTACAGGGCTCTCCGCTTCGCACTAGGCTTCGCCCGCAGCGCGGGGAACCAACAGAAATTACATAGCAGATCTTTAAAAGTTACGTAAAGTTAACAAAATAAATAAAATAGAATATTATTACACATTAAATTACATGTTATACAAAAACAGTATACAGAGTATGAAGAAAACTTAAAAATAAACATAGAAAAATTTTACGTTCCATAAGTTCCATTGTTCCAATACCTAATATCAATACTGTTATTATAACAGCACGTCTATCATGGGACGGCCGCGACATACTCTCGTTTTTTCTCGCACTATACCTCTTGTTCTAAGTGTTCTAATAAGAGAGAGACGGGTAGTGCGAGAAAAATTGAGACAGCTCGCGCGCCGTCTCGTGATAGCCGTTCTGGAAGTGCAATATCTAACTGTATGGTAAACAAACCGAAACTGTAAATTAAATTAGTCGATTTTTTCCTAGTTTTGTGTTAGGTGTACCAATTACTATCTAGCATGATCGCGTTTATGACGTACATAAATCATTCGGCCCTCGCCTACTTAGTGCAGGAGAAATGCGCCAGGGTTAGAATAGAATTACAACTTTTATGACAGGTCCGTGTCTAACTGAGCTAAGAATATTTTATGGGACGATACACTTTACTGATGGAGTGAGCTGGGAGTTTATTTGCGTGATAGCATCAGAAATGAGGCTATCCGCAGCAGAACTAAGGTACCCATAATATCCCACCGAATCGCTAAACTTAAATGGCAGTGTGCGGGGCACATTACACGTAGAACCGGTGGCCGTTGGGGCGGAAACGTTCTCGGGTGGCGACCACGTACCGGAAGGCCCTACAAAGTGGATTGATGGCCTCGTAAAGGTCGGGAGTCCGCTGGATGCGGGTGGCGCAGGACCGGTCATTGTGGCACTCTTTGGGGGGTGTCCTATGTCCAGCAGTGGACGTCTTTCGGCTGATATGATGATGCCATTTTACTTTATGATGGCGATGAAGCAATGACCTCCAGCACTTGTAGCATGATCGCATTTACGTCCGACATAAGCATTCGTCTCTCTCACTCTTACATACTTCTTAGTGAAGGACGAATACTTACGAATACTTGCAACATAAATGCAATTATAGCTACGCTGAAGGCTTATGCGTTGCTCGTTAAAAAGGATAAGATGAATCCGTCACTTTTTATCAAGCCGTAAATAAATAACAAGTGAACCAATTTATCCTCATAAGGCCCAGTGTGCAATACAATGTACCTTCACTCCGTTTTAATGGGATTTGAACCTTTCATAAAACTAATAAAGTACAACCCGGCCCGAGCTAAAATTTGCACCTCGCGTCATACTACATCACACTGAGCGAGGTGCAAACAAAAGCTCGGTCGGGCTATAGGTAGTTTTGGTTTTGCTTTGTTGATTATTCGTCAAATTACAATCCAATTGAATCTGATTTTCTATGCCAAATTCAAATTACCTCAGTAAACATGCCTGCATGCATGCATGCATGCATGATGCTACTAATAGTTACACCATATAATGAATAAACAATAGTACCTTACGAACAGAAGGTCCTCTGTCTAAACACTTTTGTCAAAAACTCAAATCATTGCACACCTGTTCTATTCTACCGCATAGCTAGTGCTCTTTCGTTTAGTAAGGTCGTGCCGTTTGCCTTTGATCGTCCAGAGGCTCTAGTATAAGTTTTACCGAAACAAAACGTTACGATCGCGTTTGCGTTTAGCTATGAAATCCCATAAAAATTGAGGGTAAAACGCAAACGCGATCGTAACATTTTGTTTCGGTAAAACTTATACTAAAAACTCTGGTAAAATGCCGACCTTGCTACGATGAGTGTCATTGTCAAAGTGGATGTGCGCGTGAGCAGGGTTTAGGTTTAGCCGGCAAGAGGGAGTCAGTGGCGGATCCAAGACTGGTTTAGGGGGAGGCAGGGCTTGAGCACCTTTGTGTTGAGGGGCGAGTCAGTGAGAAACGAGGGTTTGTTGTCTCTTGTTATCAATACAACAAATGCTCAAATCAAAAAAGGAACGCGCTCCATCAGGCAGACTGAATGATTGTTTTTCACCCGTCGTATAGTGTAAAAAAAAACTTGACCCCGCTGAGGTTAGATTTTCGTAAGGACTCAGGTCGTTCCAAGAGGTCTGAGCCAGGCCTATACATATAGTTATATGAGTAAAAATCTGATCGTATTGTTTTCTTATCTCATACTACTTCTCAGACCTTGACTATCGTACATTTTGCATGCCTTGAATAAACACAATGGACGATTCATTAACTAAAAATAGTATTAAATAAACAAATGTGAACTTTACGGCATTGACAATAAGGAATTGTTTTACCAATCCTTAACAGTCCGTCGGATAGAATAAAATTTGTGCAAATCCGGTTACAATCAATACGAGTACCTACACTGTAAAAATATTCCCAAATGGCAAGAAAAATACATACACCCGTATTTAAAATTATTTCCTCACAAAGTAGATAGTAATCGGCCAAATATTGTAGCCTATATCAAGTCAATAAACTCTGCATCACGTGCGTATGGCCTGAATTGTACTCAGTATATAAGTATGTACTAAGTATACAAATTTGAGACTTACGGTTACGTCCAATCCTTAAGTTCCAATCTGTATTACCTAAAATTGGCTTAGTAAATAAATGTAATTTTAACCTTATGTCCCAGACATAAGTTCCAATGTACCTAATTGTGTTGGCTTAGTAAATACACAGCGCATGCCACACCGTCGAATTCGACGCGTCTGGTTGACGTAACGTAACTGGTGAGTCACCAGCCCCCCTATTCTCTAACTTGTTTTAAGCTCACCTCAACGCTCACCCACAAATATATCTTGACACAAATATATAGTAACTAAGCGTCGGTAGAGGTCTAGTTTCGTGACGGGTGACCGGCGGGATGAGCCAGGGCTGTCATTCGCTACGCGCTAATGCGGCTCACCCCGCCGGTCACCCGTCACGAAACTAGACCTCTGCGCGGTCGTCAAGATATATTTGTGGGTGAGCGTTGAGGTGAGCTTTAAACAAGTTACAGAATAGAGGGGCAGCGGTGACCGAAGAGCTGGCGGCTTTCTCGCGCAACCCATCAGCACGTCTATCATATGAGACGGCCGCGACATACTCTCGATTTTTCTCGCACTATACCTCTCTCTCTCTTATTAGAACACTTAGAAAGAGAGGTATAGTGCGAGAAAAATCGAGAGCTCGCGCGCCGTCTCGTGATAGCCGTGCTGCATTGCAAATTGCAATTCAGCGAGGAAATGCCGCCAGCATCATCGGTACAATGACTCGAGGGCCTTTTTAAGATTTAACTTAGTGAATGTTAGTTATCAACTTGTATATACTTTAGAAAATAAATGAATATAACAAGTATTTATCACTCGCAAACTCCATAACATGATACCGTTAAGATTATCTAAAAGTTGTTTAATTTCTGAAAAAATGTATTGCCATTGTTTTGTTTACGCAAGTACAGAACGCACAGATGAACTTTGACCTGTCTATTGTTACCATGTTTAAGAAACAACGTAACTCATATATCCTCCGCGGAATACTGGTAACTTAGCTGTGGGGTAACAACCAGCTCGCGGTGAGTAGCGATGATCAGACCTCCTACTCAACTCAACCCGTCAACCCGAGATCTAGATCTCGGCGCCAGACGACGTACCGACTATTAAAACAATTCGGAGTCCAGTATAGGCCAGTCATATTTGACCAGTAAAATCGCAAGCTAGGCTAGGCTAGTTGTGATTCTAACGAGGGTTCGTTTTTCTCTAGCTATCAATATAGTACAGTAATTCTATGTAATCATTGTATGGGAAAATGAAACAAATTAATATAGTTTTCAAACCTGTGTGGCGTGATACATCTAGGTGTACTGATAAAAAATCAACCCCCCCCCCCCCTCCACTGCGCCTGAATACTGTCCAACCTATAAAAAAAATCATAGAACCTTTTTTGTTCCTAATTTATTGAGGATTAATTTTGTCTTTAACACTTTTTTGATATCTATTATAGTTTTCCTGAGAATGTCACAAAACCACCAACGGGGACACATTTCAAGGTGAGGGGGGGTCGAACGTCAGGTGGAGGGGGAGAGAGTGGTGATTTTTTATCAGTACACCTAGATGTATCACGCCACACAGGTTTGAAAACTATATTAATTTGTTTGTCTATAAACATATAATGACTGTATAATACAACGAATGCTCAAATCAAGAAACCGGCCAAGTGCGTGTCGAGCCACTCACAGTGTAGGGTTCCGTAGTTGTGATTCTACCGCAGATTCTGTAATATGTTGTTAGGACCACTACCAGTACCGTATATCCAAGTTTGCAACTTCGAAAGACCTGTGCTAACTTTGCAGTACTCGAAAAGCTACGAAATTTTCGCCCTTTTTTTGGTATTGTCAATATAAATCCCACATCCACCAATAGCATTGCTGGGAACGCTCGCGGTGAGTATACCAAATAAGGGCCGGATTGGTGTTTTTTTTCGTTTTCCGTTTTTGGGCTTATATTAAATTGAATCATGTAGATTACGCTAAAATAAGCATGTTTTATTCTATAAACTTTTCTCTCAGATCGATATCTACCGAGATGTAGAGGTTCAAAGGTCAGTAATTTTAAACGGTTCTGGGACTGAACATTTCAGTATCGTGAAATTGATGTTATTATGACACCTCATTTTCATTAATGTATCCTATAGAACATCTAAAATAAGCATAGAATGACGAAATAAACTTTTCTCTGTGACCATCCGTTTTGGAAATAGAGGGAATGAAAGGTGAAGATTACAACGCAGTGACTGATAGCCATTCCGATGGAGCTCACAAAGATTTCGATTTCCGGGGTTCTAATCTATAATTTTAGTGACCAATGGAAACGATTGGATGTTTTTGTTATTGAAAGTGTATTTATTTGATGATCAACTGAATCATACCCAAGTACATAAGGGTCGCACAAGGGAGGGCGCATTTGGACTCCGCCTTGGCTCCGGTGCTGCGGTGCTCTTCCCGCCCCTCCGCCTTCGCGTGCCATAGCACGGTCGCTGTCGCAGCGGGCGAGGGCTGCTCTCCCTCCCCGCTTCCGGCTTTTTGTATAGGTACACTCTAGAGGTAGGGCAGACAAGACCACGTGGATACTGGGGTGCTCCGATTCGGATTTTGGTATATTCACATTTCTATAAGTGATAAAAACTTTCAATCTTTGGAGTGCCCTATCTCGGCCATGATTGATTTTAAAGAAAAGTTGTTCAAGCAAAATATGCTTATTTTGATGTGTTCTATACGTTACAAACATTTAAATTAGGTGTAATAATAACACCACTATGACGAAAATATTTCTGCCCGCGCATCGATTCCTATTGGTCCATTTTTCTTCACCGCTCCGCTACCTCACACAGCTCTGATGTAGACTCACCCTTATGACAGTGTAACATCGGCGTTATAAAAACAAAAATGTTATCAGATTACTTAGCGTTAGGTATTGCTATGCTTTATAACCGAGTGCTCTAAAGTGCGCCGCACAGTGACGCGTGCAGCCAACTAGTGTAGCCACTTTTGATAGTGCGATTTGTTTTCTTAAAGTTTCGCAATTCAATTGTTTCCCGTTTACTTTTGCGCTCTATTGTGTTTAATGAACTGTGGCTCGTCACGTGACGTGAGTCAAAGTTAAAGACAGCGCTGTTATTTAATCATTCTTTGACCAGGGAACTAGTGTGTGTTATTGGAGTGCTCATGTGTTTAGTACTTGGCTTTTGTGATACTGAAAATTACATCAAAATCAGTTCGACAGTGTAACTAAAGTGCTCACAAACTTTCGCGTTTCCAATATTGGCAAGGCAGTATAAGAATAGTACTCGTGAGTGAAAACCCGGTAAAACAAATTTTCCCGGAAATGAGACCCGAATTAATTGATTGAAATACCCCTATTGTAAATTTCAACAAAATCATTAAAGTAATTTTCGAAAATCCGAATAACTAAAATGATATTCCAAATGTTACCTACGTAATTTAATTTAATTTTCTTTGATCTCTGTAGGTTTGCTTAGATTGGTTTTAAATATAAAAATCTTTTATTTTTCTCATTAGGTACGAAACATGTAGTAGGAATAATAAATATTCAGTGAAACACTTATTCCACCTCTTCCACTAAACCCGTCTAATATAGCTCTTAACGTGATGCTATAAAACTCTTAACTTCTTTGTAAAGATAAGACGCGAAACTAAATCTCTGTTAGACACATTTTGAATACTAAGTTATTGCTATTATAAAAGAACTGGAACCTTGTACATACCATGACATTACCTGATCCAGAGGGCCTACCGCAAAACGAAAACGAACTTCGTTTGTGGATCTCCGTCTCTGTCGCACTTGCTAGTTCGAGCGATAGAGAGGTAGAAACACCGCATCGGAGAAACATCGTTTCGTTTCGCGGTAACCCCTCAGCAAATCGTGATTTACTACGCTCCATTCGATCACAACTATTTGCAAGTCATTCGTTTTTTGTGTCAACCACAATTCGACCTTAACACTAAAGAATGAAGTGTTATTTGTTTGTCTAGAAATATGCTATAACAATCAAAATGGAAGTATCAACAATTCAAACTGTTATGCCTTACGCTTTTTCTATTATCCGCCAGTGTAAGTTTTGTGTAGCAGCACCTGCAAGCGTATTTCAACCTTATCAGCTATCACCGTTAATAAGAGTCGTTATTTGTTCGTCTCGCCCTTGTATACAAATGTACTCAAATATTTCAAGCGTAATTAGACCTTAATGCGGGTATTATGAGTTCCTATTTGTTTAACGGTTGTGCGTTAATACCTTTTTGGACCGCGTGAATCAAAAATGTGCTGGCTCGCAGCAAGCGCAACTAGACCGTGTTCTCAACAGTCATCGGAATTGTCGTTTATCGACTTCCGATTATACATATGTAGGTATATCGACAAATACAGAATACAATATGTAAAATAATTATGATTACGAGTAGAAGTAAACAACATGCAGTCTTATCGCGAATGAGCGATGTCTTCGAGATAACCTTTGGAAAATTATAAATAGAAATTAAAATAATAACATTTTATTATTTCTTTTAATAATTTGTGGATTTCTTATGGCTATTAAACATTTTTCGAAAGAAATTGCAACGAATATCTTTTTATGTACTCGTAGATACTGGCCATTAATTATTAATATATTTTTTCATTGCTTTCATTGCAAATATCTATTTAAAGCCACTTAAAAGTTATTTAAAAGAGATCGCTCTTTAGAGATAAGACCGCCTGTTGTTTACCTCTACTTTTAATCTTCTTTGATATGTTGTGTTGTGCTCTATAATTTATCAACAAAATATGTATATCGGAAGTCGATAAACGAGAAGTCCCTATGACAGCTCAAAAATGCTACGAGAATTCCGATGACTGGTTCTCAATGAATAAGGTTGTTTTCAGGGGTGAGTGGCTATTTGCCGGCTGTCTTCACGCGGCGCACCGCAGAGTCGGACGCGTGGACGCTACACCGCGCCATATCGCTTGGAAACAGCAGTAAGGAAATAGTTAATTAACACTAACACATACATACTCACGCCTATTTCCCGGAGGGGTAGGCAGAGATCGCGGATTTCCACTTGCTACGTTTTTGACGAACCTTTCTTGCTTCATTCACTTGCATAACTTACATCTGCATACATGCTCGTCGGTTAATACGCTAATATTGGATATAGAATATCGATAATTCAAAGCAATTTGTTGCTATGTCTACAAGACGCGTTTCTTTGGGCATAAACGAGACACGTGTGATTGTTGTTGACAAATTGACACGTGTGTCGATGTTTTACAAGTGACTTTTTTATGTAATTATATTATCATGGGGCATATCATGGGCCTCAAACCGTACTATGGTAATCTAAATATGTAACCCCTTTTTAATTGCAAAATAAAAATACAAAGTTTATTTTGAAATCTTACTAAGTATATTTAGTAATTAGTACGAAGGGACTTTCAAAATTCAATTAAAATCTTTGTTTTAGTAAAGTGAAAGCGTATTTATTTACCATCCGTCAATATTTGAATGGGTAAACACTCTTTTATGTTGACTGAAAACTATTAAGAAAGCCGTCTCTTATGGCCTCGCCAATATTGACAAAGTTTTATCTATTTATTTATTTATTAGCAAAAAAATATACATATCACCTATGGCTCCAGTTTATAAAACAAACGAAATACAGCAAAAACAAGTTTTGCATGAAAAACTTAAATTCGCTGTATTATTTTACTCTGGTATCTGAAGCTACATAAACTAATTACATACATAGATATACCTCATGTCATTGTATTATGAAAAGTTTCGTTACAATCCAACACGTAGTTTTAAAATGAGAGCGTAACTACGTTTGTATGGAGAATCGAGCTTACTGCGCTCTAAAGGTCCAAAAGTGGAAGTGAAATTTTGAAATCGGTAATACGTAATTGTAAGTATTGACCATGTGTCTAATGAAAACCTATTGCAGGCTCAGATTGCAAGTCCGAATCGGATTCGAACACGGACGGGGAGATGGCCAGCTACCCGCACGAAGACGCCACGCAACTGGGCCACGAGAAGTCGGAAGAGGTGTACAAGGAGTGGGAGAACTACTGGAACGTGGTGATGGCCGAGCAGAAGCACGACAGCATGATTAACGTCACGCAGGGTGAGTTGTCGCGTGATGTTATACTACACACACAGATGCTTGCTCGACACGAGAAGTCGGAAGAGGTGTACAAAGAGTGGGACAATTACTGGAACGTGGTGATGGCCGAGCAGAAGCACCATAGCATGATTAACGTCACGCAGGGTGAGTTGTCGCGTGACGTTATACTACAAACATAGATGCTTGCTCGACTAGGGCACGAGAAGTCGGAGGAGGTGTACAAAGAGTGGGGGAACTACTGGAACGTGGTGATGGCCGAGCAGAAGCACGACAGCATGATTAACGTCACGCAGGGTGAGTTGTCACGTGACGTTATACTACACACACAGATGCTTGCTCGACTAGGGCACGAGAAGTCTTAAGAGGTGTACAAAAAGTGGGACAATTACTGGAACGTTGTGATGACCGAGCCGAAGCACGGCAGCCTGATTAACGTCACGCAGGGTGAGTTGTCGCGTGACTTTATACTACACACACAGATGCTTGCTCGACTAGGGCACGAGAAGTCGGAAGAGGTGTATTACTGGAACGTTGTGATGACCGAGCAGAAGCACGGCAGCATGATGAACGTCACGCAGGGTGAGTTATTCATCATCATATCAGCCGAAAGCCTTCCACTGCTGGACATAGGCCTCCCCCCGAGGGCCGCGATGACCGGCCCTGCGCCACCCGCATCGAGCGGACTCCCGCGACCTTTACCAGGTCATCAGTCCACCTTGTGGGGGTCTACCCACGCTGCGCCTTCCGGTACATGGTCGCCACTCGAGAACCTTTCCGCTCCAACGGTCATCGGTTCTATGTAACATGTGCCCGCCCACTGCCATTTGAGTTTAGAGATTCGGAGGGCTATATCGGTTACCTTGTTTCTGTTACTGGCTTGAGCGGGTATCTAAGTACATCTTCTTGCTGCGCGGATTTTCGTAACTACCTGCACTTGGTCTTTATTAATCACTGGGGTTGTCACCCAGCCGACTCACAACACTAATAATGTCCGGTGATATAATAGTTAATTATGTACGCGATTAACAAATAATATGTTGGAATCGTGAAATTTTAAAACTAATATGACCCTTTTCTCTTTCAGGTTCTAGTATCGACTGGAAATCAAATACACATGGAACTGGCGATGGGGAGGCAAAAGCTAAGGTACTTTAGACAACACTTTTAAATGACCATTAATGGACCTTATTGCATTTCAAGGTCAATTTAAATTGCTTTACTTTACTTCATCGGTCCATTTATTTCAAAGGCACCGTACCTACAGCTTCACTGTAATTTTTTTAACGAAGGTATTTCTTGTCTACTCTGAATGCTTATGCTATGAGATAACGTTGGCCACTAAATAAATATATGGAGACAATCTTACACAAATCGACCTAGTCCCAAACTAAGCAAAGCTTGTACTATGGGTACTAGACGACGATAAACATACTTATATAGATAAATAAAAACTTAAATACATAGAAAACATCCATGACTCAGGAAAAAATATTCGTGTTCATCACACAAATAAATGCCCTTACCGGGATTCGAACCCAGGACCTCTTGCTTCGTAGGCAGGATCACTACCAACTAGGCTAAAGCGGTCGTCAAAAACACTGCGGTCCGTTAATACACTGTTTGTGTATTAAGGTAAAAGATTCTTCTTTCACATCTAGTTGCTAACAGAGGACCACTACCAACTAGGCTAAAGCGATCTTCAAACAACAACAGCGTTGTAACAAGTACACTAGCACAAATAACTTTGGTAGGGTAAATTGTAATTAGACCGAAATCAAATTACGATAAATTAGGACACTGGCGCTTCGTAATGTGTCTGAAGTATGCTTGAGATTATTTAATGTGTCCGACTTTTTATAAAACCGACATTGTAATTGGAATCTTAAAACCTTGGACGGTAGAGTTGCTTTTTAGGGTTCCGTACCCAAAGGGTAAAAACGGGACCCTATTACTAAGACTTCGCTGTCTGTCCGTCTGTCTGTCACCAGGCTGTATCTCAAGAAACGCGTTAGCTAGACGGTTGAAATTTTCTAAACAAAATAAAATAAATAGGGGGGCATACAACAAACGAGTTTTTTTTGCCGTTTTTATAGATAATGTTACGGAACCCTCCATGCGCGAGTCCGACTCGCACTTGGCCGGTTTTATGAATGGACTATTTTGAAGTAATTCGGCCAACTCAAATATAATCTCAAGTACTCGTATACCTACTATTGTCCTGAATTAAAATTATACTATGTAATTTATGCTCCTCTCAAACAGATATACCCGTTTATATCCATATAGTATTTAAATGAAATCAAGAAATACTTTTATTGTGTCTGTAGCCAGAGCGTCGCTGGTTCTTCACGATGCGTCACGGAGAGCGTGTGGACCTGACTTACGGTTCGTGGGTCCCGTTCTGCTTCGACGAGGCTGGCAACTATGTACGCAAAGATCTGAATATGCCGCTCACGCTCAGCCCCCGGTGAGTGGACCCTCGCAGAGCACATGGACTTGAGTTACGGCTCGTGGGTCCCGTTCTGCTTCGACGAGGCTGGCAACTATGTACGCAAAGATCTGAATATGCCGCTCACGCTCAGCCCCCGGTGAGTGGACCCTCGCAGAGCACATGGACTTGAGTTACGGCTCGTGGGTCCCGTTCTGCTTCGACGAGGCTGGCAACTATGTACGCAAAGATCTGAATATGCCGCTCACGCTCAGCCCCCGGTGAGTGAACCCTCGCAGAGCACATGGACTTGAGTTACGGCTCGTGGGTCCCGTTTTGCTTCGACGAGGCTGGCAACTATGTACGCAAAGATCTGAATATGCCGCTCAAGCTCAGCCCCCGGTGAGTGAACCCTCGCAGAGCACATGGACTTGAGTTACGGCTCGTGGGTCCCGTTCTGCTTCGACGAGGCTGGCAACTATATACGCAAAGATCTGAATATGCCGCTCACGCTCAGCCCCCGGTGAGTGAACCCTCGCAGAGCGTATGGGCTTGAGTTACGACTCGTGGGTCCCGTTCTGCTTCGACGAGGCTGGCAACTATGTACGCAAAGATCTGAATATGCCGCTCACGCTAACGGCTCAGCCCCCGGTGAGTGAACCCTCGCAGAGCAATGAACTTGAGTTACGGCTCGTGGGTCCCGTTCTGCTTCGACGAGGCTGGCAACTATGTACGCAAAGATCTGAATATGCCGCTCACGCTCAGCCCCCGGTGAGTGGACCCTCGCAGAGCGCATGGACTTGAGATATGGCTCGTGGGTCCCGTTCCGCTTCGACGAGGCTGGCAACTACGTGCGCAAAGATCTGAATATGCCGCTCACGCTCAGCCCCCGGTGAGTGGACCCTCGCAGAGCACATGGACTTGAGTTACGGCTCGTTGGTCCCGTTCTGCTTCGACGAGGCTGGCAACTATATACGCAAAGATCTGAATATGCCGCTCACGCTCAGCCCCCGGTGAGTAAACCCTCGCAGAGCACATGGACTTGAGTTACGGCTCGTGGGTCCCGTTCTGCTTCGACGAGGCTGGCAACTATGTACGCAAAGATCTGAATATGCCGCTCACGCTAACGGCTCAGCCCCCGGTGAGTGAACCCTCGCAGAGCAATGGACTTGAGTTACGGCTCGTGGGTCCCGTTCTGCTTCGACGAGGCTGGCAACTATGTACGCAAAGATCTGAATATGCCGCTCACGCTCAGCCCCCGGTGAGTAAACCCTCGCAGAGCACATGGACTTGAGTTACGGCTCGTGGGTCCCGTTCTGCTTCGACGAGGCTGGCAACTATGTACGCAAAGATCTGAATATGCCGCTCACGCTCAGCCCCCGGTGAGTGAACCCTCGCAGAGCACATGGACTTGAGTTACGGCTCGTGGGTCCCGTTCTGCTTCGACGAGGCTGGCAACTATGTACGAAAAGATCTGAATATGCCGCTCAAGCTCAGCCCCCGGTGAGTGAACCCTCGCAGAGCACATGGACTTGAGTTACGGCTCGTGGGTCCCGTTCTGCTTCGACGAGGCTGGCAACTATATACGCAAAGATCTGAATATGCCGCTCACGCTCAGCCCCCGGTGAGTAAACCCTCGCAGAGCACATGGACTTGAGTTACGGCTCGTGGGTCCCGTTCTGCTTCGACGAGGCTGGCAACTATGTACGCAAAGATCTGAATATGCCGCTCACGCTCAGCCCCCGGTGAGTGAACCCTCGCAGAGCGCATGGACTTGAGATATGGCTCGTGGGTCCCGTTCCGCTTCGACGAGGCTGGCAACTACGTGCGCAAAGATCTGAATATGCCGCTCACGCTCAGCCCCCGGTGAGTGGACCCTCGCAGAGCACATGGACTTGAGTTACGGCTCGTTGGTCCCGTTCTGCTTCGACGAGGCTGGCAACTATATACGCAAAGATCTGAATATGCCGCTCACGCTCAGCCCCCGGTGAGTAAACCCTCGCAGAGCACATGGACTTGAGTTACGGCTCGTGGGTCCCGTTCTGCTTCGACGAGGCTGGCAACTATGTACGCAAAGATCTGAATATGCCGCTCACGCTAACGGCTCAGCCCCCGGTGAGTGAACCCTCGCAGAGCAATGGACTTGAGTTACGGCTCGTGGGTCCCGTTCTGCTTCGACGAGGCTGGCAACTATGTACGCAAAGATCTGAATATGCCGCTCACGCTCAGCCCCCGGTGAGTAAACCCTCGCAGAGCACATGGACTTGAGTTACGGCTCGTGGGTCCCGTTCTGCTTCGACGAGGCTGGCAACTATGTACGCAAAGATCTGAATATGCCGCTCACGCTCAGCCCCCGGTGAGTGAACCCTCGCAGAGCACATGGACTTGAGTTACGGCTCGTGGGTCCCGTTCTGCTTCGACGAGGCTGGCAACTATGTACGCAAAGATCTGAATATGCCGCTCAAGCTCAGCCCCCGGTGAGTGAACCCTCGCAGAGCACATGGACTTGAGTTACGGCTCGTGGGTCCCGTTCTGCTTCGACGAGGCTGGCAACTATATACGCAAAGATCTGAATATGCCGCTCACGCTCAGCCCCCGGTGAGTAAACCCTCGCAGAGCACATGGACTTGAGTTACGGCTCGTGGGTCCCGTTCTGCTTCGACGAGGCTGGCAACTATGTACGCAAAGATCTGAATATGCCGCTCACGCTCAGCCCCCGGTGAGTGAACCCTCGCAGAGCAGATGGACTTGAGTTACGGCTCGTGGGTCCCGTTCTGCTTCGACGAGGCTGGCAACTATGTACGCAAAGATCTGAATATGCCGCTCAAGCTCAGCCCCCGGTGAGTGAACCCTCGCAGAGCACATGGACTTGAGTTACGGCTCGTGGGTCCCGTTCTGCTTCGACGAGGCTGGCAACTATATACGCAAAGATCTGAATATGCCGCTCACGCTCAGCCCCCGGTGAGTGAACCCTCGCAGAGCGCATGGGCTTGAGTTACGACTCGTGGGTCCCGTTCTGCTTCGACGAGGCTGGCAACTATGTACGCAAAGATCTGAATATGCCGCTCACGCTAACGGCTCAGCCCCCGGTGAGTGAACCCTCGCAGAGCAATGGACTTGAGTTACGGCTCGTGGGTCCCGTTCTGCTTCGACGAGGCTGGCAACTATGTACGCAAAGATCTGAATATGCCGCTCACGCTCAGCCCCCGGTTAGTGAACCCTCGCAGAGCGCATGGACTTGAGATATGGCTCGTGGGTCCCGTTCAGCTTCGACGAGGCTGGCAACTACGTGCGCAAAGATCTGAATATGCCGCTCACGCTCAGCCCCCGGTGAGTGAACCCTCGCAGAGCGCATGGAATTGAGTTACGGCTCGTGGGTCCCGTTCTGCTTCGACGAGGCTGGCAACTACGTGCGCAAAGATCTGAATATGCCGCTCACGCTCAGCCCCCGGTGAGTGAACCCTCGCAGAGCGCATGGAATTGAGTTACGGCTCGTGGGTCCCGTTCTGCTTCGACGAGGCTGGCAACTACGTGCGCAAGGCTACTGAGCTGATGTAATGGTGAGCGCCTGAACGATGGTTGCATGGGTTATTATTGAAAATTTCATGTGTTTTCTTTGTACGCCTAGGCAGGAATGGGAGTTCGTGGATGGTTATTTATGGACGGTTGAAGCTACTAGTGGACGCTTGTCCTTATCCACGAATGTACTTATCTTTATCTTAAAGTATAAAGGATGTCCTTAACTTTGACTGTCGTATATTGATTGCTCATTGAACGAGTTGACATTGCTTATCACTTTTATCAGTTGAAGATTTACGCTCAATATAGACATTATTGTGTGTGACGCTCGATGACAAATTCTTATGTCGATCTTGAGTTTCTTTGCCAACTATGGGTTTGTTGTTTTAACTAGTTCCAATAGACATTACATATTAAACATTTGCAACACTAAACAAAACAAATGCCTATTCGAACAGGTCACACTCGTATATACAGGGGTGTATTATACAAACAGGGCAGACCGTTTCTAGAAAAAAAATCTTCATTCAACGGATTTCAAAAAACTACAGTTATACGAGATAAACTCGTCGCCAATTAGTTGTCGATGTTTGCAAAATAGTATACCCGGCGATAAAAGCTCGTACAAAAATTACATTTTGTCAGAAGCTTATTTCGTCTTGTTTTATTCACAAAAAGAAAATATTTATTAAAGACACAAAAAAGGAAAAGGTACAAATCGTTAAATTTTAATCCGCAGCGTAGGCTTCAACGTAGCTCAACGACTGGAGCTCAGCAACACGCATCGTCACATAGAAACGCACAACAATATCGCAATCCATAACAGGCTTCGTCATTAAGGCGCACGTAGGCGCATTATGCGCGCGTGGATAGTTTTCAGACCATAATTAGGAAAAATATAGTCTCCTTACTAAGTCGTGTGAGGCATAGTCCCAACAGCATTCTAAAGCAAATTGCGGATAGGTTTGATTGTCCGATACTAAAGCAGTGGTCCGACCAAATTAAAAGCGTAGCACAGTTCCTAGTAGTATAGATACGTTGCTGGAGTTGAGTGTGTATGTGTGTGTAATGTCCCAATTGCTTATGTATAAATGCTAACACTAGACTAAGATATTTGTTATGTTACTAACACTCTATGGATACTTTGTATGTCCGAAATAAATAAAATTGAATTGAATTGAATTAAGGCTGTGCATTGGAAATTATCGCGTGCTTTGAAACGCCGTTCTGACTAGATTAAGAAACAATAAGGTCTGATTTTCAGATATATGATTCTTGACTATATGATTGTTTATCTGATTTTATCGATACATGATTGCTTACAATTTCCTCGATAGAAAAATAATTCCAAAGTTGGGTCCTAATTTCCCTTTTTTTACTCAGCCTACTCAAACGATATATTATTTTACGACGCAATCAAGTTAATACTATAGTATTTTATCTCATCTAAAATCTCACTTTATGAAATTTTAATAAAACGTCTAAGTTAGGTATTTATCGAAATTTGTTCAAAAAAGCCATTCCCGAAGAGTGTTCCATCTCTTTTTCTCGTGCGCGGAAGGCATCATCGTGTCTCTGTCTAGGGGGCGTGTTCGACTCAAATCAAGATATGGCCTTAACCTTATTAACTAGTTAAGCAGGACCGGCCCGAGTCGCAGCTGGTTGAAAAGTTTCCATCGAACCAGATACGATTCGGAGCTATCTCTACGTGACCCGCGCGACCCAAATCCTTAAGAAAGGATTTGGCTGACTGAAGTTGAAGGGTTTGACTGTACTTGAAATGCTTAAGTTTGGTCGGATATTCGGTGGCCGACCCAGCAGCCCTACTATTGAGGCCTGGGACGGTGCAAACGTACTGATACTTAGCGTCCTACAAGAGACAGCGGCCCCTTTGCCACGAAACCAGGGTGAGACCACAGGGCCTTTTACCATCAGTGCGGCACAACCCTGGAGGCACCTAGACACAGGGAATGTTGGCCTATACCAAAGCCCGGCGAATCGCATCATTAATTGTGTGATGCCTTGAGAACCGCCCGCGCATATCTCCGTGGCATAAATCCTACAAGTAATAGATGTTATATTCGTTGCCTCGCCTCTACCTACTCTATCGATAAATATATCAGATAAAGTGTCAGTGTAAATGACACCTTCTTGGTGTATTATGATAGAGTTGAATATTGCGAGTAACTTATTTAACGTTCGGCGGTTAAAGAGTAAGTAACTAACTGAGCAGGAACTACGACCTAATTCCTATGAGTCTCGGCCTCCGACGCAAAAGCACGCCACTTGGCTCGGTCCTGCGCAATGTATCGCGCCGGTTCCGAGTTTTCGCAAATCTTTTAGCTACTAACAAATCCTTCAACGATACTTCAGGCGACCGACAGATCTAGTCGAGAAAAGGTTTAATGGCTATAGTGAAGTTCTTTTTTTCAGGGCGGGCGGCAGCGAGTCTTACTCGAAGGACTCGCCGCTGACGCGCGTGGGCCGGCTGCAGGCGTCGCTGGTGGGCGAGGGCCTGCGCCTGGCGCGGCAGCCTGTCGCGCACGTGTTCGCGTCCGCCGCGCTGCGCTGCGTGGAGACCGCGCACTACATGCTGGAAGGTGGGGCACGTTACATTACTGTTTTTCAACGATTTGAACACAGCGTCAAACCATCCGAGACCAAGTAAAGCTACGCCAAAGCGCCTCGCAGCATTTTTCTCGTATGTGAGTCATTGGCGTTGACTGGGTAAGGGCATGAATTGGAAAATAATAGGATTTTCAAAGGCTACTCAAAAGTTCGGATATCCTCATAATCGTAATTCGGTTTTGGGTAATTAAGTTGACTTTCAGAAGTTAGAACACATTGCATTTTTGCTCTGAAGAATATAATTTAAAGTTGGCTCTTTATTTTCCTTTTTAGGGTTTCGTAGCCAAATGGCAAAAAACGGAACCCTTATGGATTCGTCATGTATGTGTGCTATAAAACTAAGGTGTATTTATTTGAATAAAATTTTGAGGAAATGTATTTTGTTTGCCGCTACATAGTATTGTAATTAACTTACTAAAAAAAATTTTTTTTTAGGTGTGCATACATAAAAGTGAAAGTCAAAAAAAAACTTTTTCATTGCAAGCCCACGTGTGGCACATCAATCAATAGGTCTTTCAAAATAAATATAAGGTTTCTCAGCAATTTTTTTGATTAAGTGAATAGAGTCGGAGATAATCGCCCCGAAACTCACTAAAATTGTGTACCCCCCCCCCTCTAATTTTTGAACCGTGTATTTTAAAAATATGAAAAAAATCATGGACATAGGGCTTATTAAATTCTTTCAGCGAAAATTGTTTTGAACAAGATCAGTTCAAAGGTTTTCGAGATATTTCTAAAAAACTGCCTTCCTTAAAGAAAAGGACGTAAGTGCCATAAGATTGCAGTAACGATACAACCTTTTTAATAGGCATGGAACCCTTCGTTGTGCGTGGTCCCTCACGCACATGGCCGTTTTTTTATTAAATAGTTAGCTATAGGTACCATGCGAAATATGTCAACAGACAAAATGCAGCAATTGCAGATCAATTATTATGAAATCATAAATACCAAACTAGGCAAATTTTTCTTTGTTTCAGGTTACCAAGACCCAAAACTGAAGGTGAAGGTTGAGCCGGGTCTGTTCGAGTTCAAGAACTGGCACATGTCGAAGGGCATAGGCATGGCGCCGTTCATGACGCCGCAGGAGCTGCACAGCGCGGGGCTCAACGTGGACCTACAGTGAATGCCCTTTTTACTAGCTTTAGGGCGGGTTGCAGCAACTTACGATTACAGACCGATCAACATTAAATATGGTGCCCGCAGCTGTCATTTCATAGAAACTTGTCAAACTTGCCATACATTCCTTAGATACTTACGGCCGTATTCATAAACGTACTACAAGTCTGCTTTAACTAAAATGGCGTTAAAATTCGTTTGTCCTTATCTGTCACTTTGACATTTGTGTTCGTAAGAAAGGGACAAAGCACATTTTATTTAGCAGAGGCATTTAAAGTTTTATGAATAAGGCGGTTAGAGTATTCTTATCTCTACTCTAAGATACATTCCGATTTTAACGAATACCGCTTACAATTACAGACGGTTTGGTGCAACCCACCCTTGTACTGAACTCCTAAATTATACAAAATACCTAAATACTACGTCGTTTTCGGACAAAAAAAGTACAGTCGGCAACAAAAGATACAACCTTTGGGGTAGGGTTGAAATAATTTAATATCGCTGACTTTTTATAAAACGGTCACAGCGATTGGAATTGCTTGTTGCATTGCTTTTTGAATGGACCCCGCGACCTTGGTCCGGCCGACCCAGTTGTTTGCAGCACAATTTCATACGTCAACGGTCGGTCCGGACCAAGGCCGCTCGGTCGGAGGGGCTCGTTGGCGACCGTCTCGCGGACGTTTAAGAAGCATCCCTGAGGCGTGGACCAGCCGCGACGACAGGGTCCTCGTGAATGACTTTATGTCGGCTGACCTGGGTATATGAAATGTTGCGAGTAGAAATCTGTCCGACTGTAAAAAATATATATTCTAGGTAAAAATTGGAAACCTGTAGAAAAGAAAATCAATAGAGACGGAAAGTTATGTAGTAACAAAATGTACCGTTTGGAAACATTCCCTGTTTACATACTGTTCGCGCACCAACTCGCGACACCTAGCGCCGCGCGTCAACATCACACCAACCGCCCCTCTCCGAGCAAGATCTCCGCTCTCACTCGACTCGATATACGGCACGATATACTATCGTCCGTTACGCATTAAATATTTTTTATATTATAACGTCTTTTGCGAAATAAACGCACTTTACAACTACAAATAAAATTCTTTATTGAATGGACCCTGGAAACCACCGAATCCTGCACACATACCTTAAAATTATTTATTTTCCCAGGTATAAGCCTTACATCGACTTGGACGTGACGAGCTCGGAGACCATGGAGGAGCACTACAAGAGGAACGAGTTTGTGTTCCACTCCGCCGTCAAGGATACCGAGGCAGAAGGTCAATATTACAACGTTTATTTATTGTATTCTCCGTCCAAGGTTCACTGTAATTGATAAAATGTTTGATTATCCTACCATTATCATACTCATTTTGCCCGTTAAGAGTCCGCAGTAAGCTCCATACAAACGTAAATAAATAAACAATATCACAGATTTGAGTAGGGTAGGCAATGTCTTTCTGCCTTTATGTAGTGCACGCCACTGATGTTAAGAGTCCGCAGTAAGCTCGGCCAAATTTCACCTTCCCATACAAACGGAGTTTCGTTCTCATTTTAAAACTACGTGTTGGATTGTGACGAAACTTTGCATGTACAATAACATGAGGTATATCTATGCCTGTAATTAGTTTATGTAGCTTCAAAAACCATGGTAAAAAAATACAGCGAATTGAAGGTTTTCATACAAAACTTGTTTTTGCTGTATTTCGTTTGTTTTATAAACCGGAACCATATAAACTACTTACAGACATAGATATACCTCATGTCAATGTATATGCAAAGTTTCGTCAGAATCCAACACGTAGATTTAAAATGAAAGCGTAACTACGTTTGTATGGAAAGGTGAAATTCGGCCGAGCTTACTGCGGACTCTTAATCATATTAAATAAGCGTCTAGGCACTCAGGCCTCAGCAAGTTGTCAACGGAGATGTCGGTACACAACATTTAACTAGGTAACTAGGTACCCTACAAAAGTATAAGAATGTGGAGGGTCCACCCGAAAAAAGGCCACTACCCGTCCATGAATTTTACTAGTTGCGTCATCACTCAAGAGTATACGCGCACAGATCCGGAGATAGCTCCCGTGATACCAGTTTCTGAATCACATGTCCCCAAGTTGCCAGTGAATTGAAATAACGACACATGTAGTCAGAAAATTGCCTCCTAGTAGTCAGATGATTGCACAGTACAATTCCCTGTTTACTGCGCCATAATATTCCCTTGCTTATTTCAGGCGGCAACATAATCTTTATCGGCCACGCGGCCACCCTCGACATGATGGTGATCGCCCTCAAACGGTTCGGGGAGGAGGGCCCGAACGAGCCCTATCAGATCAACCCTCACCTTCTCCGAGTGCCGTACTGCGCGCTGGGAGCCATGCGCGACAATCCGTGGCAGGTCGTGTCACCCCCTTGCCCACCGTCTATCAATTCTAGCTCGGGACGGTTCGATTGGAAAATACTCCTGGAGTTGTAGGGACTTAAGGAAGACTCTTCGTTGTAAGCCAGGCCTTTTATAAACCGTCGGTGATCGTAAGGTACACCCCCACCTTCTCAAAGTGACCTACTTTCTACTGCGCGTTGGGCGCCATGCACGACCAACCATGGCAGGGCCTTGCCCACCGTCTACCAACTCTAGACCGGGACGTTTTGATTGGAAAATACTGCTGGAGTTGTAGAAAGTGAGTGCAAGGAAGACTCTTCGTTGTAAGCCAGGCCTTTTATAAACCGTCGGTGATCGTAAGGTACACCCCCACCTTCTCAAAGTGACCTACTTTCTACTGCGCGTTGGGCGCCATGCACGACCAACCATGGCAGGGCCTTGCCCACCGTCTACCAACTCTAGACCGGGACGTTTTGATTGGAAAATACTGCTGGAGTTGTAGAAAGTGAGTGCAAGGAAGACTCTTCGTTGTAAGCTAGGCCGTTTATAAACCGGCGATAATCGTATCGTACACCCGCACATCTCAAGAGTAACCTACTGCGCATTGGGCGCCATGCGTGACCCCCGTGGTAGGTAGCCCGCCGTCTAGCTCGGGGCGGTTCGACTGGAAGATACTGCTGGAGTTGTAGGGAGTGCCGAGTTTAAGAACTGTCTTCGATGTAAAGTGTGTGAAACAGATACTCGCTCGTAGCTGATAATCCAGTTGTTTTCGCTGTTGTTTGGCGAACGGCTTACAGCGGCAGCGTTGCGGGGCTGAGTGAGAGCTTACACGTATGGCGCACCGCTACCGCCGCCGCTCTAGGTCGTGGCAAGCTCGTCGTGTCACTGGAGCGACTTGTAACGTCTCGCCGCGATCTCGCTGTGATGCCTGCAGGTCACGTCAGGTTCCCGGATCAGGTTGTATAATAAGGTTTTGAGATTTTGCCTCGTTTAGCGCGCTCTGTAATCTGTAATATTCGAGCGCTGTCAACGGTTTTGATTTTCAAAACAAGTACTCGAATAAGATAATAAGCGCTATGAATGCCCTGAGCCCCCAAACGGTGCCCATGAACCTGATCCGGTAACTGACGTATGTTTTGGGCCTAAGGGTGGTATTCATCTTTTCCAATGTGTATTTGCATCTCACATATTGCATAAAGAGCGAGTCAGACGCTATGCACATTGGACAAAGATCTTGAACAAGTGGAATACCACCCTAAGCAAGCTCTGGCAAATGTTGTCAGATGTCAATAATGCGCCTTGGAAATGTGATTGTTTAATAGTTTGGTTAATCTGTAACTGTTAAGTACTTAGTGAGAGCTCTTTTTTATCTTCAGTATTAATTGTTGAGTATGACTCAGAATAATTGTTAGAATTGTATAAGAATCCAGTGTTATCTTAACTTTTATTAGGTAATTAAATTAACAGGTTCTCTGTCGATGAATTTCAAGTGATTTATACCTTCGTTTGCTTTGTACAGATACGTGTCAAACAATTAAACATTTTATTAAATTGTCTACTTGATATATTTTATTCGCTAACAAAATATAGTACAAATATTAGGATCCGGGCACCTGTCAATTTGATGGTTTTAATATTTTGTAAATCTTGTTCTTCGGTATTCTGTGATAACTAATTAAATTTAAATATTATCAACATTCCTAACGCTTTTGTAAGAGCTACAGGATTACGTTATGATTATGTTACTTAATTATTTATAGTCCTTGAAACTTACGGTATAGTCCGTGAGCACTTGAAAGAATCTTCGAGTCTACTTCTCTCTCGCTTCCTCATGCACAGGGTCATTATATCAGAGGCATCCAAAAGTAAAAAAAAAAACGCTCTGTTCGATTTTTTTATATGTATCTAGCACATATATATGTTTCACAATATTAAGAAGACTAGAGATCAGAAATTGCTATTTATTAAAAAAAACTCAAAAAACAATTTTCGTTGAAAGTGACCTTAATGACCACGGAAATGATCACTTGTTTACCTTTTTAAGGTTTATAATTATATAATCTAAACAATACTTCGAACACTGTTTAGAAATAATTAATGATTACGATTAAAAAAAATATATGTTAATTTTGTGATTAATATGTTGTTTTTCAAAGAATTATTATGTAAGATATCATTTTCGTGGTCATAAATCACCTTTGTGGTATCAACCACGAAAGTGACAAACCACATAAATCACGAAAGTGATGACTACGAAAGTGATGACTGGCCAATCAAACAGATTTTTACTCAATTGTTTTAAGGTTAAGAAAAAACAAATTATAAAAATATAAATTTAACCTCGGAAACCAGCAAGTCAGCATATTCTTTTAATCTATTTTAGTGAAACTTACCCAAATTCAACAACAACGAATGTGATGCACGATCAAGGTACAGAATTATTTTATAATTTTCACGCAATGGCGGTTACCGACCAAAAACTTTACTGCAATTATTTGACACTTAATATTGGTGCATACAAAAACACGGACAAATTATTTTATTAGAAACGTCATTAAAGGGTGACCACGAAAACCACGGTATTTTTTTCGGAACAACACAAAAAGTTGGAAATTCTATTATAGATACCAGTATTTTTACTTTTTATTATTCGTTGAGGATATGGTCCATGATTATTTTAATAACATACAAAGCAATGGTTTTTTTACTATATTCTATATTTTTCACTTCTCATGCTCAAAAGTGCGTCTTTATGCTGTGCGCAGCTTTTTATGCTCTAGTGCCTAAAGTAAAATCTTCGTTGAAGACCAAGGCAATCGGTCCAACAGCCACACGAGCAATTTTAACTTCATAGAATAAACTCTTCATTTTTATTTTATTATGTTTCGTTAGTATTCTAAGACCAAGGCAAGGATACCAACAGCCAAAGTACACAATAAAACTTCATGAAAAGAATTCAGAAAAAGATTTTCATTTCATTTCCTCGCAATCGAAGTGAAAAGTAGAGTGTACAATTCGATTTTATATCCATCCGAGCGAGCTTGCGAGCGAGGAAACGCCTCGCGTAAAATGGAGCGTTTTATGCACTTGTTGTACAATCTACTTGTTTTGTTGTTTACTCCAAAATTGGAAAATATTACAGAAATTCTTACTTAATTTAAAAAAATATATCTTACAGTAATAAGTTGAGTGCAACTATAATACAAAATAATATAATAACGACTTTTCTCTTGAGATCACTGAAAAACAATGCCGGAACACGATTTCTTGCTCTGAAATAATGACCCAGGGAGTAAAAATATTATGATCAAGTGTAGATACTCGACTAGTCTCACTGGTGAAATCATTCTAGACACTAATAATAAATAAATAAATAAATTAAACAATAAATAAATAGTGCAAACCACACTTTTTATTTATTGTTTGTTGCATCCCGCGCATGCGCACAGCAGTGCCGAAATTTATAAATAGCGCCACGCGGGCCGCCATCTTTCTCTTTTGCATTATGTTATATCTAGCACACGCGCGTCGCGAACAAATAAATATTGTTTATACTTGATTTTGGAAATAAACACTAAAGAATGGTAAAAACCTGTTTTCATTAAAAAACAACCTTTTGTCCCAGACATAATGGGGGCTTCTAAAGTGGTTATTACATTGCACAGACCAGTAAAACCTACCTACCTAGGATATATGGTCTGTGTTACATTGTCCGGAATTCAGTCACTGACGAGAGGGACGCCGCAATACGTTAGATACGATATGAGATATCTCGTATCGTATCTAACATATTGCGGCGTCCCTCTCGTCAGTGCCTAAATTCCGGACAATGTAATAACCACATAAACGGGCAACATCTTTACGGCAATGCGTGGCTGGCAAGTATGTGCATCTTGCTCTAGCGTACAAAGTCAGCGTAAGACAGAAATAGTTGCCGGCCAGAAATTGCAGGAAAATGTGGCCCGTTTAGAAGCCCCATAAGTGGCGACAGGACGCGCGTGTGTGGATCACCCTATCTTTTGCAGTGGCAGAAGGAGTTGGTCGTCGGCCATCTTGACGCCCTGTTTTGGCCGTGGTAGCCTGAAGAAGAGAGCAGCGACTGCCGAGATCGCGTCGTTGTACGGTGGAGCTGGGCCAGCTGCGTCAGGGTCGAGGTCAAGAACCTGCAAGCCAGAGATGACGCGTGGGGCGTCGGTCGCTGCTCGCCAAGGACGGAAAGGTCGCGAGGAAAGTGCCGTGATTCCCAGCCCAACCCATCTAAAAATATTATTTTATACTACTAATATTATAAATGCGAAAGTTTAGATGTTTGGATGTTTGTTAAACAATCACGCTTAAACGGCTAATGAAAATTTGCACGAAGATAGTTTATAGCCTGGATTAAAATATAAGATCGCGGGCGGAAGCTAGTATTTTATATTTTTTCGTAACTTTACAAACGTATTAGCATATTTCGTACAACCTTGTTTTTATGCACTGAAACGTTGAATCATCTACACTTAGTTTTTGCCGTGCGTGTTGTTGTTAACTTTTGGACAAAACCCTTTTTAGGGTTCCGTAGACAACCCTTATAGTTTCGCCATGTCCGGGCTTTAAAGCCCTAATTTTACTTCGAGTCATGTCCCCCCCCGTCCCCCCGCCGGCTAAATGGCTACTACTGGGGATGTGAAAAAATTCGTGGTAGTAGTACATATAATGAATTTAAAAGGAAAACTATCACGGACAAGTAGGCATAAGTAGTTACCGAGTAGGTAATAGTCGACCAACTTAATGTATACTTTTTTTTGACGGAGTGGAAATGCACTTACGCATTGAATTGGGGAAGCTATACTGAGGGGGGGGGGGGGATGTGGGACTCTCGCCCTCCAGCCAACTGTATTTAAACAGAAGGGGGAGGGATTCTACCCACTAAAACCACTCCGGCGTTTCCATACCTGCCGTTAATGGGGGCGCAGTGGGATCGCGAGCATTCTACCACGACAACTTAATGTGTACTGGAAAGGCCAATTTTCGTACAAATTCGGCTGACGCAACCGCACCGCACGTCGATGTAACTAAGACAGACAGGCAACTACGGAACCCTACACTGCACGTGGCCCGACACGCACTTGGCTGATTTTATTTTACTTCCGCTGACCTAACGCTAGTGATTTTACGCATTAACTTCGCATTGTTTTAAACTTTAACGACGCCCTATTGCAACGCATTTCTGTGTTGAGTGAGGAAGAGTGCATATGCCTCTTTCCTGCTTGTGCATTTTCAGTTGCCCTCGTATCAGCGCGCATAATGGGTCACCTTGCCCGCTACGCTTCGCGGATACGCGAATAGCCGAATACGCGGGTAGTCAGGGGTTCCTACCTCCGTACTAGTTTGCACTGTTTCACGGTGGGACGGCATTCACCGTACTTATAAGTATCTTATTACTTATGCTTTAACCTGTAATCACTAATCACATTACATCGTTGTAAAACTAAACTTAAATCCAAGTGGGTACATAATAAAAAAAAGAATAAAGTAAAGCTTATGCACTTTAAGCCTAAGATTCTTATTAAAAAATTATGGGCGGCCAGTGTGTCGTGGGACAAACCAGTTCCGTCTGAAATACGGAGAAGCTGGGAGCGTTTCATAAAAACTTAAATTACCTATATAAAGAATTTGAAGGTACCTAGATTAGTGTTAAGCGACTCGCCGTCCACAATCGAGGCGCATTGTTCCTGTGACGCAACTTTGCCTGCCTGTGCTACGTGCAGCGTGCGTGCATATTAAAACAATTTCAAGCTCAGGTGAACCACAAGTCAAGCTACTGTGTGCGAAGGACAGGGTAGCGCCCATCCGTCCAGTGACCGTGCCCAGGCTGGAATTGGCCGAGGCCTTCTTAGCAACCAAGCTTTATGACACGGCGGTTAAAGCCCTGAGGTGACCTGTCTCTCGCACCATTTTTGGACAGACTCTGAGGTTGTGCTTGCTTGGCTTAAGGCCGTCATTTCTAAATTAAAAACGTTTGCAGCTAAAGAGTCGCTGCAAATATAAAAGATTGCAACGCACTGTAGCTTACGTGCGTCGTTTCATAAATAACTGTAAACCTGTTCATTCAAAGCTGGCAGGCGAACTAACTTCACAAAAGCTCACAGACTCCACTCCAGGCGTTTGTGAAACTTGCCCAACAGAAATTGTTCCCTAACGAACTTGAAATATTGCGTAAAAATAAAACATTAAGCTCCAAATCGAACATCGCGTCTCTGACGCCCTTTATTGACCGCCTTCCGGGTCAATCTTGCGAGTCGGGGGAGGCTGGATGCTTCTGGTTATAGTTACCTACGATAAAAAGCATCCCATGTTATTGCGTGCAAAGCACCCACTCACTGCTTGTGACGTCACAAGCAAATAATCCCTACAAATTCCATACCAACGGAGCGTTTTTGAAGTTTCATAAAAAGAAGCTGATTTGACTTTTGTCAAATACAGTATTGTGTCACTTGTAGCCGCGCCTCTGTTTAAACGTTAATAGTACACTACGTACGTATGCCTCAGATCGCAGGTGTTTGTGCTTGCTTTGTGCATAAATATGCGATCTGGGGCTTTACGAATTACCGCCCGTGGTGCGTACACAATTTTACGTCTTCACCTGGGTGTGAAGAAGCCTGTGGGCGGTAAATCTCACTTACCGCCCAGAGTGACGTAAAAAATATAATGAGTAAGTAATTTGCCAGTGCAGCGTATAGAAGTTGATTTTCCGTTCGCGACCACAGCGGTAGATATGGCTGGGCTAATCTAATAACTGATTGCCGGGGCTGCAGCTGCAAGATTACCAAATGCAACATGTGTTTATTTATATGTTTAAGATATAAACGTGTTCAGAAAAATCAGAGGCAATAAAGCTGTGGAAGTTCGTCAAAGGACAAAAACATGCTAAAGCCTTGATCAAAGGGTACAATAATAAACTGTCTAAAGAGCTACTGCAACTCAGAAGGCACAAAACCTGCGCAGTGACGAGAATTCTGACAGGACATTGCAAATTAAACAAGCACCTGTTTCAAATGGGTATGAAACAGGACGCAACTTGCAGGTTCTGCCAGGAGACAGAGGAAACAGCAATGCATATTCTCTGCTCCTGCGGAACACTCATGCACAAAGAAGTATCTACCTAGGGCGGCACATCGTGCACCCAGAAGAGGTACCACATATCACCGCCCAAAGAATCTGGAACTTCTTAGAGGCAACGGGTCTCAACGGTGAAATATAAACAAAGGGCTGCCACAATAGATCACATGCTGGTCGAAGCGGCATATAAAGGCCCACAATACTACACAATAATAATAAATATAAACGTGTTCATTTGGAAGCCGTTAGCAGGTTTATCGTACGCCGCGGCAAGCCTGCCGAGATAATATCAGATAATTCAAGAAACTTTGTATCGGCTGCAAAGGAAATAAATGAATTCTTGAAATTGTGTAAAAATTTAATAACAGAATTTGCAGCTGATCAAAACATAAGTTTCATGTTCACACCCGAGTACGCTCAGAATTTAATGGCTTTGTGGAAACTGATATTAGTAGCGCTAAATTCCATCTAAAACGGATTTTAGGCAATAGTCACCTCATATTCGAGGAACTGTCCTCGTTGTTTAGCCAAGTCAAACAGCAAAAAAAAAAACAAAAAAAGACCGGCCAAGTGCGAGTCGGACTCGCGTTGCAAGGGTTCCGTACATCACAAGATTTTAAACAATTTTTTTTACTAACGGAGCGTTTTTGACCTTTCATAAAAATAAGCTGATTAGATTTTTATCAAATACCGTATTAAGTCCGACTCACGCTTGACTGCACATTTCTAATAGGTTTTCCTGTCATCTGTAGGTAAAGAGCTATTTTGTGTATTTTTTTAAATTTTGAGACAGTAGTTTCGGAGATGAAGGGGGGGTGAATGGTCATTTTTTGGCTATTTTCTTAAATAATTTCTAAACTAATTATTTTAAAATTACAAAAAATATATATTTTAGATGCACACAATGAGCTCTTTTATTTGATATGTAATATGATAGTATATGCAAAACTTTATTTTTTAATTTTTTAATTTCCCCCCAAAAGTGGCCCCCCATGTTTAAAATTCATTTGTTTGCGTTACATGTTCCTCTTTGGGTCACAAACTTACATATGTGTACCAAATTTCAACGTAATTGGTTCAGTAGTTTCGGAGAAAATAGGCTGTGAAAGACGGACAGACAGACGCACGAGTGATCCTATAAGGGTTCCGTTTTTTCCTATTGAGGTACGGAAAAAACGGCTAAAAATCAGCAATTCCACGCCAAGCCACGAGGGCACTTTTACAAGTCAAAATGTCTATCTATAGAGAATAGTATGAGTACATTATTCATAACAGAATTAACTACATCAGAGTTTACATGTCAAATACAATAAGAGAAAAAAATACAATCATATTTCTTAGAGATGTATAAGGTCTCCAAGTGTCAAAATTAAAATAATTATATTTAAATCTCATAGGTTCCTACAGAGATGTAAAAGGTATCTATGTGTCAAAAACAATAAAATAATACAATCAAGTGAAGACAGAGTGAAATCTTTCATATCCATTCCGCAGAACAGCACAGCTAGCACGCGACGGCGCGCGAGCTCTCTCGATTTTTCTCGCACTATCCGTCTCTCTCTTATTAGAACACTTAGAAGAAGAGGTATAGTGCGATAAAAATCGAGAGTATGTCGCGGCCATCGAGTGCTAGACGTGCTGTGGAATTAAGTTATGCTTGTCGTCCTTGCAAACATGAACTGACCGGACTCCACAAACAGCACCCGTTCACGAGTATGGCGCGTATCTCAGCCATCGCCTCCCTCGACCATATGTTCGGGAAGGTGGCGACCCGATCAACGACGCCGCCGTAAGCAAAGACCCTTAGGGGAGCATAATGCAGCAGACCACCGCTGCAAGACCACAACCCGAACCGCCTGGCCCGCTACCAGAGGCTGGAGCAGCTGCGCCAACACTTCTGGACGCGCTGGTCAACCAAATACGTCTCCTAGCTTCAGCAACGTGGCAAATGGCGCGAGCCACGGTGCGACCCACGAGTCGCAGACATAAACACTGCCAGAGGTGTAATCAAAAGGGCTCTCAATCGAATGTGCCCTCTGCCCACGGGATTCCTGAAAGACGGGCTTTCGGCGGCCCGGAGTATGTTGCGGCGTGCAACACCGGCGCGGAGATAGCGCCCAATGAGACGACAGCATCCCGCGCATGCGCACAGCAGCGCCGAAGTTTATAAATAGCACCTTTCTCTTTTGCATTATAACTCACCATATAGCACACGCGCATCGCAAACAATAAATATTGTTAAATACTTGCTTTTGGAAGTAAATGCTAAAGAATGGTAAAAGCCTGCTTTTAGGGTTCTGTACCCAAAGGGTAAAAACGGGACCCTATTACTAAGACTTTGCTGTCCGTCCGTCTGTCTGTCACCAGGCTGTATCTCAAGAACCGCGATAGCTAGACAGGTGAAATTTACACAGATGATGTATTTTTGTTGCCGCTATAACAACAAATACTAAAAACTAAATAAAGTAAATATTTAAGGGGGGCTCCCATACAACATACGTGATTTTTTAGGCCGGTTTGACTGTCACCAGGCTTATCTCAAGAACGGCGATAGCTAGACAGTTGCAATTTTCACAGATGATATATTTCTGTTGCCGCTATAACAACAAATACTAAAAAACAAATTAAATAAATATTTAAGGGCGGCTCCCATACAACAAACGTGTTTTTATTTGCCGTTTTTATAGATAATGGTACGGAACCCTCCGTGCGCGAGTCCGACTCGCACTTGGCCGGTTTTTTATTAATAAACAACCTTATCCTTTATGACTGTGGACAATATCTCGGGCGCGAATAAAAACGAGCACCATGTCATAAAGATTCATCTCGCGCGTCCTGAGAATTGGAGAAATCCATGTATTGGCCAAAAGGTCGTCATATTAATGGTTCTAGTCAGTGTTGCCAGGCATTTATGAAAATATATAAATTAACATTTGAATCAGTCTAAGATTATCTTATCATTAGTCATTATTGGGTGAGGACCAAATTCTTTGCCAGCTTAACTCACTCAATTTCTATTGAAGTTTTCCGTTGTAACACGAAAATTATCATTTGTATGGTAAAATTTGTGTCACAACGGAAGTTTGTTCACTTCTTCAATTTGTATGGCTCTATCTAAGTAACTACCGACTAACCAGGCTTACTGGCCAAAAATTTGGTCCTCACCTGATTGTAAGCAAAGAATTGAAGTTATCTTACATTCATAAGAAGTTTAAGAAATAAAGGTCTCATAATTATTAATCGTTTTATTTACAGTGTAAGAAAAAAATCCTTAGTAATATGTATAATATTTATACACATAACAATAAATTGGACAAAAAAAACAAATTCTTACGTTTTTAGATATGTGACTAGACTTCTTCTAGTATAGTCGAGTTCATAAATATATGTACGTTCCCATAGGTTCAAAAGTATCTGTCCAACCTTATGACCTTAATAATAAAGTCGTGTTGACATATTTTTAATCACTTTGTCCTTACACATATTTTCCGACTCGACTGTACGTTGGAACAGTAGATATTGCATAGCTAGGATATGATATTATAAAAATGCCGTTACAGATAAAATGCATATAATTACATATGTATTGGCCAGTCTCACCAAGCTAGTCTGGCCAGGGAAAGATGAGCCTTTTTTATATGGCAACACTAATATCGTTGTCAAATGTGTCCTAGTCTTGATACTAGATATGGTTACTACGAAAGTAACTGTTAAATAAAAAATTGGCCTTACTGCTAAAATTATTCACGTTTTAAAATTATTCAAATTTGATATTTGGAGTGTTTTTTGTTGCGTTGTGTGTATTGAAGAAGAAATAGTAATTGTTCAAGTATCATTATTATTTTATCTAGAAATACAGTGTTGCAATACGCTGTTTCTTAAAAAAATCATCTTTCCCTGGCCAGACTTTACTAGTTACAATTTTAAGTCTATATTGGCAACATTGAGACGGTTGACCAATAACGACTTATAAAAGTTATACTCGTAATAAATTATAGTTTCGTGAACGGGCCCCAGGAGTTATGTTTTCAAAGATTCACAAAGTTAGTACTTATGTATATAACAAATGACGATAAAAAACGTCCATGTAAACAACTGGGTAAGACCGTCAAAATTAAGGTTTCTTTTACCCGATATTTGGTCTTTCGTCGGGGATGCGGTCAGCGGTGGACGCCTTGCTTTTTAAGCGGAGCCTCTGACGCCGATTGCATTATTGACGACTGACCAAACTACTGAACAACCTCGCTTTATGAGCAAACTTGACATTGGCGAAACCAAATAGCAATTTTTTAAAAGAAGATAAGAGCCAATATTTGCTTTTGTTGTACTGCGTGTAACACAAATTATGTGTTATGGATCAAAAGTACCAAACACAAAACAATACTTAACACAAAAGCAGACTTTGGTTCATAAAAAACATTAATTTTGAAAGCCTTACTATATCCGAGATCCATTAGTAACTGTAATCATATCAGTAAATACTGAACAATTACTGATCGAATTTAGTATAATTCATTTTCTCTGAGAGGATTTCTTCCACAATCTGCTGGATAATCTGCCTGTCTTCGGCTCTGATATCTTCTGGTTTCGTTTTATGATCGTATATTTTCCTATCTATAAGTCTAGCTATAACTTCTTCCACTATATCATCAATGTTTTGATTCGTGGCCGCCGTATCATCACTAACTTTAATATTTCCAGTCGCTTCATTCTCTTGCTGTTGATTGTCCGGTTCAATATCTATTGGAGTTTCTTCTTCAACGACGGTTTCTATCTCCTCTGGTACATCTCCTCTCCCATCTGTTTCAACCACATGTTGTTCACGAGCGCCGCGTTCAGAGAGTTCTTCCGCAATTTTTTTGTGCCGTTTCATCAACTCCCTGAGCTTTTCTTTCGCCGACGCAACCACCTCTTTGCGAGTTTCCGATTTTATTTTGGCTATCGCTTTTCGTTTCCTTTCTATTCGCAGACTTTTTAATTCTTCAATCGCTTTTTTGACCTTTGGCTTCTTAGTGATTTCCTGTTCTTCGATTTCTTGAGCAGTTGCAGCGTCGTCTGTTTGGTCGACATTCTCTTCAATAGGAAGATCGCTTATATCGATAGGTGTTCTGTGATCTACAAAAGCTTCTTCATATTCAAAAACGGGCTCTGTAACTACGTCAATTCGCTCTTCTTCCTCAATAATTTGCTCTTGCTCTATCAAATCTTCCCTTTCAGCGGATGTGATATCAGCTTCTACGTCTTCTATATCCAATAAATTATCAACATATTCATCTATAGACACTCGGTCTGTATCAGGCTCTTCGCCGGGCCCTTCATCATCAATAGTTCGTACAATACGACCATGTGGATATTCTCGAAAATCTTTTCTCTCTAAAATGAACAGCGCTGGCCGACTCTTGATCTTGATCGGGGGTATCAACCTGTAGTTTATAGAAACAGCTGAAAACGCCTCCACAGCGTGTAGAACTGCGTGCGTCTGTGCGAAGGGTTTCATGTTTGGGGAGTACTTACTCTTAGCTTCCATTATTAGATGGGTGTATTCTTGTAACTGTTCCGGCTGTAGGGATTCGTTCTTGCTGTACTGCCAGTGGTTGTGTAGCTGGTGGAACCTGGTGACTCCGGTCTGCGCCGCTAGGTTGCAGATGTGTACGTGTACGTATGGTTCGGTTGGCATGTGCTTGTGGAGTCTGTGACAATGAGAGATTAGGTCATTAAAAATTAAATTATAATTGTCACTCGAGGATCTAAACAAGCCGCTAGCGTAAGCGTAGCTGCTTTTGTTAGCTCACCAGAACTGATATAACATCGACGTCAGTGATGTGTATACGTTTGTCGCTTAATTACAAGCTTTATGCCAAAGTGCAGATCTTTGATGTCAACCGTACAACCAAATAATCGGCGTCCACTATGTCTATATCCATTTATAACCCATGCATAATGAGAGACCATTACCAAACTCAAGTGGAGTTGGGCAACACCTTGCCAGGCAGAATGATGGTAGGTGGACCAAAAAGGCGTCAGATTGGTGGCCACTTCTAGGTAAAAGGAGCGTCGGCCGTCCACCGGCTCGATGGGTGGACGATATAAGTAAGATCGCGGGTCACTTCTGGATAAGATTAGCTCAGGATAGGGACGGGTGGCGTGCTCGAAGAGAGACCTATGCTCAGCAGTGGGCGATTACGGGCTGAAAGTGATGTTGATGATAAAGAGACAGACGCACGTGGACAAGGATTATTGAGCTCTACAATATAGGGTTCAGACCAGTAAGGCCGTGTCATTACACATCACACTCATACGGGACGGTGCTATACACATACATAGTTAACCTGCTTACCTAGCGATGGCGACCCCGCCCGGGTAGTTGTGCATGGCCACAGACAGAAAAGCCAAGGACAGCACCACGTTGCCGACCACGACCGCGACCACGCCCATGAATAGGAGCTCGTATATCCCTTTCTTCCGTCGAGTGTAGCTGAACAAAGAGAACATCAAATAGCATTTAATTCATTCGCCCCAGACTTTGGTGGGTCGATGAGGATCTTCGCGAGCTCCAAGCTGGCGACTGGCGAGAAACCACTCAAGATCGGGATCAGTGGCGTGCACTCGTATTGGAGGCCATGACACACTTAGGGTCGTTGCGCCAGAGGATTAAGAGGTAAGCCGCCTCCCACCGGCTTCCCTAAAATTAAGTTTTAGGCAAACCTATATTATATACTCTAAACTCTTTCATTACTTTTTTGTTGCTGGTTGCCCATCGAAGTCACGTGCCATTAGCATAAAGTTCTATACGCAAGTATTAGAGCGGTTTCACCCGGCAACTTTTTGTAGCGATGGTAACTCGATATAGTATTGACGCAGAACGACTAGTATCACGCGACGGCGCGCGAGCTCTTGATTTTTCTCGCACTAGCTGTGTCTTTCTTATTAGAACACTTAGAACAAGGGATATAGTGCGAGAAAAATCGAGAGTATGTCGCGGCCGTCGCATGATAGACGTGCAGGAGATTATGTTGATGACAGGTGATCTATCGCCGGTGTTGCGATATAGTCGTGCGTTTGTATCGCTGTACAAAGTCGCCTGGAATTGTTCAACCGCTTTTAGAGGAGAGGCCTTTGCCGGTGGCATTTCTTTTTATCTGACGGTAAGTGGACCCTTAGACAACTCATATGCGATGAGAGCCAGCGCAGAAGTAGAAAATTAGGGGGTTAGACGTGCTGCAATTTCTAGCAACTCACATATAGGAGCAGGCCGCTGCCGACGCCATGTTGGCCAGCGGGAACACGTATATGATGAAGCGCAGCTCCTTGTGCGGCAGCAGGGAGTAGAGCAGCACAAATACGAGCGCGGGCGCACACATCGGCACCAGCCGCTTGTCGAGGTAGACGCCTACGGGCGCCAGGAGCAGGCTGGGGCCGAGGCCGCGAGGCAGGGCCGAGTAGAGGTACCAGAGGTACGGGGAAGTCTGGGCACCAGCTAAGGTTTTATGGCAATGCGGTTGGCAGTGTCGGCGGAGTGCGTATGTAGAAGTCGCACGGTTTAGCTAAGTACAGCGTCGTACAAACTTACGAAGCGGTCGACCGTGAAGTTCGGCGCCGCGACAGCGTAATTAAGAGCATCTAAATAAAATTAAATAGCTAATATTTGGGGTCATATTTGGGGACAATCTTACACAAATCGGCCTCATCATATCAGCCGAAAGACGTCCACTGCTGGACATAGGCCTCCCCCAAATAGTGCCAAAGTGACCGGTCCTGCGCCACCCGCATCCAGCGGACTCCAGCAACCTTTACCAGGTCATCAGTCCACCTTGCGGGGGGCCTACCCACGCCGCGCCTTCCGGTTCGTGGTCGCCACTCGAGAACCTTTCCGCCCCAACGGCCATCGGTTCTACGCGCTATGTGCCCCGCCCACTGCCACTTAAGTTTAGCGATTCGGAGTGCTATATCGGTTACCTTGGTTCTGCTGCGGATAGCCTCATTTCTGATGCGATCACGCAGAGAAACTCCCAACATAGCCCTCTCCATAGCCCTTCGACCCAAATCGACCTACTTAGTCCCAAACTAAGCAACAGTGGCGTGCACTTCATAAAGACAAAAAGACACTGCCTACCCTACTATAATTCCAATACCTATCCTTTTAAACTACTTGTTAATTTATATTTGATCGTACTATCAGTAATGTGCCTTCGATACCATAGATCACACGCTGTTACTCTCCAAACTTTCATATTACGGCTTTAAGCCTGACAGTGTCAAATGGTTTGCCAGCTACTTGAGTAATCGCGTTCAGTATGTCGAGCTGCTTAACCCTGACGGGACATCTGCAGTTTCTGATACCCGACCCGTCACCAGGGGTGTACCTCAGGGATCGATCTTAGGACCAATCCTTTTTATCTTATACAGCGCCGATATCATGAATAGTATCAGAAATTGCAATTGTCATTTGTACGCCGACGACTTACAAATCTACATATCATTTAATAAAGATAACACTGATACAGCCGTTGTCAAACTGAATCAGGACCTGAGCCGAGTAGCACAGTGGTCCAAACTTAATGGTCTAGTTTTAAATCCTCTCAAGTCGAAGTTTCTGGTTTTAGGTACCAAACAACGTGTAGCCAAGGTCTTAGCTTTAAATCCCAAGGTGTCTATAGATAATGACGATTTGATATGCGTGCCAAAGGCTAGGAATTTAGGTGTCCTTATGGATAGTGTGCTCCATTTTGAGGGTCATGTACTTGAAACTGTTCGCAACTGTTTTTATCGATTAAAAGTTCTTTATAGAGTCAGAAAATACTTAACGGTCGATATGCGGGTTAAATTATGTGACTCTCTAATTCTTTCAAAACTCAATTACGCTGATACAGTTTTTGGTGAGTGTTTGCTATCTCGTTCAAAAAAGCTAGTTCAGCGCTTACAGAACGCGTGTGCGCGGTTTTGTTATCCAATTCCTCGTCGAGCCCATATAACTCCCTTTCTAAACCAGGGGAAATTATTAAAGATGGAGGCTCGTCGAACTATGCACCTTGCCACACTGCTCTTCGGCATCATTAAAACTAAGGAACCTTCATATCTTTTCCAGAAGCTTCGATTTGCGAACCCTCGTCCTAGACGGATCCCTCGACTTATCTGTCCTCGACACGGAAGTGCGTCTTTTCGTGGCAGCTTTACCTATTCTGCCACGAAATGCTGGAACAACATCCCACCCCCCGTCAAAAATGCTCCCACAATAAATTCATTCAAAAAAAACTTAAAAATGTATTTACTAAATCAACAAATAAATCCAGCATAGCCTTACAGTGTCTTTGTGTATGATTATGTACATTTTCGTACCTAGGTAGCAATTTATTTTCAAATTCAAATTTAAGTTCTATATGCATCCTTTGTAATTTTAGATGAAACACATTTAACAAGAATATTATTAGTGTATAAATAAAATCCTTTAAGTAGTAGTACTATGTAACGTGCAGTTCTGTAGCGCACCACACGTGGATCCACATAATACCAGCGTCGTTTCGCCTTCTGTGGAGCGACATTATGCTGAGTGGACTCCGTTTTCGCATCTAATCTTAGTTTTAACATAGCATCTAAGTGTAAATCTAAAATGTACTTACTGTTATTTGCGAAATAAAGTTTTTCTATTCTATTCTATTCTACCTATAGTAATCCATAATTCTGAAAATTAAGAAGCACTCCATCTACCGGTTGATCATTGTCATCGATAGACTCAATAGTCAACATCTATTAGTATCGCGACGAAGTTTACACCACGCGGCACTAGCGCCGCTGCGTGCCTTGCACGGCAAAGACAGAAAACATTTCCGTCTAAACCTTTCTATGTGTGCGTCTCCGCGAGTCGTAGTTACGCGGTTACACTGTAGGGTCTTCCTATAAATACGAGCACACAATGATACAAGTAACGCACACAATTAGACGCAGAAAGGCAGCGTCTTTCGTGCCAATCCGTCCGAAACGATGACGCCCGAAGGTTTCCGAATAGTTCCGATGCGATGATTACGTGACTATTTTAAAAAATAGCATTTTTTATGGTAATTTAGTGCAAATACGAGACTATTCTTGTATGCGTTTACTGTATTTGGGTAAGTCTATTTACATTTTTTAATCGGCCGCCATTATTTGTTTGTTTTGGTGAGATAACAGTTGCCGGCCGGCAAATAATTGTGATTAGTGAAAAAAATGGATATTTTAAATTGTGAAAGCTATACGGTGTGTGTGTGTGTGTACAGACTATTAAAAATTATGCTTTTTCAAAGCTTCCTTTTAGCAAGAAAAAAGAAGTGATCGAAAAGGGCCGATGTACACCGGAATTGCAGTTAACATAAACAAGTGGTAAAGTAAATCGCAAATTCAATCCGAAACAATATGATTCGTATTATTGGCTTACGGGTTGCGCCCATAGCAATCGCTTGTTTTGTTTCGCGTGTTTATTGTTTTCATTAAAACAGTATGGAATGACGCCGGCTACGTCGACATTCATAATTTTTTTGCCTACCCAGTCTCTAATCTCTGTGCACGCCACTGATAAGCTTGTACTTATATTGATAGAAAACACCCATGACTCAGGAACAAACATTCGTGCTCATCACACACTCCGGCTTTGTAGGCAGGGTACCAACTAGGCCAAAGGGGTCGTCAATATTCCTAATATATAAAATAATGTCCTTTTTCTCCAACACACAATGAAATATTGACGTTGTGTTCCTCATAATGGGCTTCGAAATGTCACGTTTCGGGCGCAGCGAGACGAGAGATCCGTAATGGCATTTCGAATAAAATTGGAGGCCTAGGCATGCAAAATGGTCTTTTTTAATTTCCATTCCACAATGTGTGGCACAGCATCACGGCATTCAGCCATGAAAATTAAAGTTTGATTTCTTGGAGTTTTATTTATTTATGTTCGTATATATACCACCAAGCAGTACTGACAATGAATACATGTTATTGTTTAGAATCATTGAACAATATTGTAGTAAGTATAACGATGTGATAGTGGTAGGTGATTTTAACTTACACTCATGCTCAAAGGGTATAGGTGCATATTACGATTTCTTTGTGACATTTTGTGGGTTCACTCAGAGTAATGTAATAAATAATAGTAACGGTCGTTGTTTAGATTTAGTTTTTAACAAATTAGTGAAGGGGTCGGAGGTGCGAGTGCGCGCGGCGACGGCGCCGCTCGCGCCGGTGGACGCGCACCACCCGCCGCTGGCGGTGCGCGTGCGCCCGCGCGGGCGGCGCGATGCGGGGCGTGCCCGGCAATGCGACAATGAACCTGTCTCCGATATTGAAACTCAATGGAACTTTAACAAAGCCGACTTTCGACTTTTATATTCAAAAATCGCTGCAGTGGACTGGTCACCTTTGTATAATTTAGATTTAGAAAGGAGTTTAAGTTATTTCTACGATACTTTTAATTCGATAATAGAGGAGTGTGTTCCAAAAAAATTACAAAATGGGGGACGATCCAAGTGCATCTATCCTGAGTGGTACACGGGTGAGATAATTCGAAATATCAAAGTTAAAGCTACTCTTCATAAAACGTATAAATCTAGTAAATCAACTGTAGATTACGAAGCGTTTACTCAGTGCAGGGCTCGATTGAAAAATCAGATAAAGCAAGCGCATGAACATTATCGAGATCGGGTACAAAGTCATATGGCTAGAGATCCTAGATCATTTTGGAATTATATGAAATCTAAAAGAAGCGACAGAGGAACGAAAACAATATTAATGAATGGAGAGCCTTTGTCCAGTGAACAAATAAGTAGTGAATTTGCTAGGTTTTTTCATTCCGTGTACAGCGTGGAGAAGCCAAAATTAGAGGTAAGCCGCGCAATAGTGGCAGCGGGCGTAGGGAACAGCGCGGCGCGGGTTCAGGTTGACAGGCTAGATATACAGGACGTGCGGAGAGCCCTTCAACTGCTTAAGCCAAAAAAGTCTGCTGGTCCGGATGGTATTCCCTCGTACGTATTTAGGGATTGTAGAATAGTCCTAGCGGAGCCGCTATTGCACATCTTTAACATCTGTCTTAAGCTAGAAGTATTCCCAGAGATCTGGAAAATAACTCGAGTGATACCGGTACCTAAAGGTGGATCAGGAGATAAGGCAGAGGATTATAGACCGGTGGCGGTTCTGTCCACACCGGCAAAGGTATTTGAATCGGCTATACACAAACGTGTATATGAGCAGGTGAGTGCGCAGCTCGCGGATGCGCAACACGGGTTTCGTCCGACACGAAGTACGGCCAGCAATCTTCTGAGTCACGTAGCGCAGATAATACCTATAATAGATAGTGGGGGTCAAGCCGACACTGCTTACTTTGACTTTAAAAAAGCCTTCGATCTCGTCGATAACGACGTGTTGCTGTCAAAGTTGGCAGGCTTCGGTTTTACCCCACACTTACTTAATTTTTTTGCAGACTATATGAGGGACAGACGGCAATATGTAGAATATGAAGGGCACAGATCGAAACCTTATTTTACGAGGTCAGGCGTAAGTCAGGGTAGCAATTTGGGGCCTCTCGAATTTTTATTAATGATAAACGACTTGCCTAAAACAGTAAAAGATGCCAAGTGTTTATTATTTGCAGATGACCTTAAGTTGTCCCTGGCGGTCAATAGTGCGGATGACTGTGAAACGTTGCAGGCGGATATCAACAGAGTTGTACAGTGGAGCAAGAACAATCTTTTACAGTTTAATACCAAAAAATGTATGACTATCTCTTTCTCTCGGGCACGTACACCCATTCAAAATAGCTATAAGGTAGATGGAGATTTAATGGTTAGAGTCACAGAAGTAAGGGATCTAGGAGTTAGTTTTAACACTGAGTTAACGTTTCGAAATCACATTTCAAAAATTTGTAAAAAAGCATTCAGGAATCTAGGGTTTGTATTACGGATGGCTAATGGATTCACAAATATGAAGGCTATAACATCTTTGTATAATGCGTTGGTTAGAAGCCAGCTAGAATACAATGCTGAAATATGGGCTCCACACGAAGCAAAGTATATTATTATGTTAGAGCGGATACAGAATAAGTTTATTAGGTATATGTATATGAGGCAATATGGCGTATACCCGTTTTATCCGCTGATGTATCCGACATTTTTTATTTTAGGCATGGTCGGATACAATCAGCTGAAAGTCAGAAGGGAGCTAGCACTCGTTACATATATCTTTAAGCTGCTTAGGGGTAAGATATACAATGCGGATATATTGGGGTCGGTGGGTATTTGTGTTCCGCGCACGACCGCGGCGCGCCGTCAGCCCGGGCTGCTGGCCGTGCCGCGCGGGCGCACCAAGCTGCTGCGCGAGGCGCCGATGACGCGCGCCGTGCGTACCCTGAACCTCATAGCCACGCATGTAGACCTATTCTCATGTACGATGAGTGAATTCACTAAAATAGCATTATTAACTCTTTGTTATATTGAATAGATACCTAAGTAGTTATTTTATTTTTAATAGATAATTTGTTGCTACATTATCGCATTGGGCCCAGCCTGTAATGATAATTGTATGTGTGGAAATAAATAAATAAATAAATAAATATTTATTTCATTGCATGTTTGAGAAAAGCACTATACATACCTCGGCGTGAAAAGGGGTTGCCAGCCTCATAACTATCCGGCCTCGCTACTCTCGGCCGTTTATATGTACTCGACCGGCGACCCCTTACTTCCCGGCCTCTTTAGTAATGTACTATTAAACCGAAAGTTCGCTTCGTCCATAATAATTCTTAACATTGCGCATCAGGTTAGTATTTAAACCAGATTCATACTTATCTGACGTGTTGTTTCGGTTCCATTAGTAAACATTAAGGTTACATTCACATTCATCTGATGCGCTCTATCGTGACGCCTGTTGCGTCGACGTCAGAGTTCATAAGAGAGCATCATACCAGTACGGCTATCACGCGACGGCGCGCGAGCTCTCTCAATTTTTCTCGCGCTATCCGTCTCTCTCTTATTAGAACACTTAGAACAAGAGGTATAGTGCGAGAAAAATCGAGAGTATGTCGCGGCCTTCTCATGATAGACGTGCAGATGAGTATGAATTCCGCTTTACGTCTACAAAGTAGGATCGTTTTGATACTAAGTATAGTTCTTTGTTTTAAGTTTTAAAACGCAGGGTGGGTAGAAACGAGGTGGACTGATTTGTGGCGCTTATCGGGGGTGGCCTATGTCCAGCAGTGTAGTTCCTTCTGCTGTTATGATGATGTTTTTGTAATTAAAATGAAATGGATACAGAGAACAAATACAAAGATTTTTTTACCGTGATCGCATGTAGCCTAAGGCGGGACTCGAACCCGCGCCCTCTGATTTACCGGAGCAGTGTCCTGACCTCTAGACCATACAGACCACTCCACACCAGCATCGAGGCAAATTTTACCATTCCATTTGCAATCGCTACTATAGCGACCTCTCCGTGTTTACTTGAAAGGCCTACAGCCTAATGATGTTAAATTCGATCGTGATAACTTCTAAACAGATTAAATGAAATAAGTTGATTCGTGACAAAGTATAATGAATGATATGTTGTAAAAGGATACGCCCCAGTTGGAGCTCTTGTTGAGCACGGTGTTGTACCAGAACACCTCGGCCTCCGGCCACAGCAGGCGCCCCCAGAACAGCGAGTCCACCGCCACGGTGAGCGCCACCAGCCCGGCACCCGCGGGTAATACTATTTTGAGCAACCTAGCAAGATATCAATAAAATGAGTATCATTAATTTCTCGTTGTTCGGCCTTATAAGCCAGCACGGCTAGCACAAGACAGCGCTAGACAGACTACCCGTCTTTTTCCGAGTGTTCTGATTAGAAGGCGACAGTTCACGCGTGGTCTTGTGTTAGTCGTGCAGGAGATATTAGTAGGGTTTGCTCCCGGGACTGGATTTTGTATGGCCAGAGCCCGAGAGCAAACCCCAGATATTAGTGGTGCTGTTTCATAAGAAAAATGGTTATGTGTTATGTATTTAATCATTAGTTTAAGAACGATCATGAAAATTGCTAATTTATTTGATTACCATAAAATCATCATGTATTATTTTATAAATACTAACCCTAGGCATAAGATATTACTGTAATTACTAACAAAATATGGATCAAGTTGTCCGAAACAGTGATCGGAACCGGTATTTTGCAGAAACCTCGAAATAACCACATATCTCGAACTATTTTATACTTCATATGTAGGACTCAGTTGTGTTTTGAGGTAACGACTGCGTATTATTAGATTGCCCAATTAGAAATGAAATAATTAACGAAGAACGAAAAAATAACGTTATCGTTCCCATACAAAAAATACCGGTTTCCGATCCCTGGTCCGAAATAAGTATTTTTGAATTTAAATTACGAGCGTTTAACATCGGGCCCGATCAGAGTCCAATGCCCCTCTTCTCGCTTTTGATTTTAGATCTAGTTTACTTTTCACTAGTTTTTAATATTTATACGAGCGCTTTTTAACACGCCTTTATAACCAAGATGGTGACGCAGTCATCTGTTGAGAGAGGCTTGTATAGAGTAGTGTTCCAAAAGTCTCGCAAGATTTGAATTATTTAAAAAACAGAGCCCTATACTGCAGCGCGCTACCGGAACCATTGGCGAGCCATCTGCACTCCCCGAGAGGACATAGCGGTCACGAGCGCCTTCCCATTGTACCAACTGCATGAATGAACCCTATATCGTGTACTTTAGGGTTCAATATCAAAATAAATAAAAAAACTTGCGTGAGTTTAGAACGATAGGTACAAACATTTTTCTATTTATTAAAATGCACTACAAATGAAACTTTCATCCAAGGAAATTAACCCTATATGTGTACTTTATGGTTCAATAACAAAATTAAAAAAAAAGCGCGCGTGTAATAAGTACAAACATTTTCCTATTTATAAAAATGCACAACAAATGAAACATTCATCCATGGAAATACAAATCATTGGTATTTTACTTACGTCTTAAAATCAATCTTCTTAAAGTACAAATCAATGATAAGGAACAATCCAAACAGCACAGCCAGCTCAGATCTGAATATGATTATGCTGGCTCCGGCTGATATCAGGAACTGCTTGTGATTGCCTGATATCCATCCATCAAAGGCTAGCAAAACTGTAACAAGAAATATCTATTAATAATCAGGCTACTTGGTATTTTTTAATTTTTTTTTTATTTAGAAATAATAGTTGTGTGACTGAAGAAAGTGAAAGATAAATACCATGCGAGGTGATTCGAAATTTTACAAGGGTTAGTCAGGGTCTCTTAAAGTGTAGTCCAATGGACCCCTTAGGGGTCCATGACATGATTGCTAGGGGTCCGCGGCCGTCGCGGAAGAGTGCTTCGGCGTGCCTGTAACCCAGCACTGTGGTGACGATATGGAACACCGTGGGGTTTTAGTTGGTAGTCCGGGCGGTTCCCAGGAGTCCAACATACCTGCCTTGGCTTCCCCAGCCGGGCAGGATGCGTAAAGGCATACCCCACGTAAAAAAAACGGTCCACGGCCACTTCATTCACTCTTAATGTAGGCAGGTATGCAGGTATGACACATGAAACATGAGTTTATTTTGCAGCATTTTCTTCAACAGCGGTCCACAGTATTTCACATAATTGGAATGCTTAATTGTCGTCACAAAACTGACACCGAGTTAATTTTTATTTCATAACTCACACTAATTGGGTACACGAATTTATAAAAATGCCCTGATGTTGGCTTTCCTTGGTCTTTGTTAGTTAAATAATGGATTACCTTAAAGTAGCTAGGTGTTTTAAAAATAAGTAAGGAGCTATTTTCCAAATATGTTACAAATGTTACAATATGCTCAAAAAATTGTTGTAAGTGTAAAAAATGTGGAAAAATATATATTTTGTTTTATAGATAAAGTTAAGAAAGTGTCGGACATTTACATTCCTTAATTACTTACCAAGAGGCAATGCCATGATATTGGGCAATGGACGGCTCATGTAAAACATGAAGTGGTACTGGGTGACCGTGATCACTGTGAACCACCAGGCAAATGTGTTCCCAAACTGCTTCCGCAGCGTTTTCCTCAGCCTGCTCCATGCCGCTATCACAGTCAGAGCTAATGTTAGACGCACTGAAATTAAAATAAAAACATATTAATACCCTTGTAATGCTCACCATGAAACAAAAATTGCCATTTTTTTCTATGAACTGAGCTTTTTTTCTATGAATTATTTTGTATTGTTTTAACCTTTTTTAGGGTTCCGTACCTCAAAGGAAAAAACGGACCCTTATAGGATCACTCGTGCGTCTGTCTGTCCATCCTTCACAGCCTATTTTCTCCGAAACTACTGAACCAATTACGTTGAAATTATACTATCGTGTTACATATCAAATGATATGAAAAATTTTAGACTAGTTTCGGAGATGAAGGGGGGGGGGATGGTCATTTTTTGGCTATTTTCTTAAATAATTTCTAAACTAATTATTTTAAAATTACAAAAAAATATATTTTAGATGCACACAATTTGACCAACTTCTGCTGTTCAGATTTTTTTCTTTCCATACAATGAAATAATCCTTACATGAAACAGAGCCGACCCGCGTCAAAAAAAAAATTGACCAACTTTATAATTTTTTAAGAACAACTCACGCTTGACCAAAAATTTTAATGAGCCAAATTTGTTTACATAAAAAACACCTAATGTCTCCTTGGACACTTTTCCTCTATCTCCTTTAGATTCGGATTTCCCCATACTGTCCCATTTAAAAAAAACACTCTGTATACTAAACTAAAATACACAAAATAGTTCTTTATCTACAGATGACAAGAAAACCTATTAGAAATGTGCAGTCAAGCGTGAGTCGGACTTAATACGGTATTTGACAAAAATCAAATCAGCTTATTTTTATGAAACGTCAAAAACGCTCCGTTAGTAAAAAAAATTGTTTCAAGTCTTGTGATGTACGGAACCCTTGCAACGCGAGTCCGACTCGCACTTGGAAGGTTTTTTACTCAGCATGAAGACATCAGTTTTTTCATAACATAGAAATAAAGGTCAAGATCATAGTGGGAATATATTTACTGCCTGATAAAAGGCTAAATAAATACAACTCTGTTGCAATATAACATTATTTAAATTCCATTGAAAGTGAGCCTGAAAAAGCCTTGTGAATGTTATTATTTATTTGTAGGTAAACTTTTTATAAGTCACTTATGTTACTTCCAGGAAATCGGACTGTTGTAGTTATATTTTGTATCTGACAGCATAATTAATTATTTGATCAAAAAGTTTGATTCAATAGGCATTTTAATATAAAGTATTTCAATCGTTATCCATGGCTGATAATTGTGTGGGATGTAAAATCTTACCAATATACTGCACCCAAAACTTTTCTATCCCTAAGAGATAAATAGCGGCTGCCATAGGCGCCGATACGGCCGAAATAATAAGCGGCCCGACGAACGTACGCGGCACCACCCCCGGGAACTCATTGTGGTCGTACTGGAGCAAGTTATTACAATATTACACATGGGTAAGTATGCTACTAAAGAATCCAAAATTAGATTTTCGTCGATACCTGTGAGAGGTTATGTCGATGATATAAAATATCGTGAAATGCTTGTATATTGAAACTTTCTTCGACTTTTGTAAATGGGCATAGTATAACATGTAAGCTAGCGATGAAATAAAGTAATAGCGCCATTTTTTACAAAACAAAAAACCAAAAATAATCAACCCATAGCGCACAGCTGAAACGTCACGTATTTTGACATTGACAGGTAACCCCATGACTTATGAAAAACGTTTAGAAATAGGGGAAAAAACGGTGAAATAGTACAAATATATATGCATTTCCAAATATTTATTTTAGCAATGGAAGCTGAGCATAATGAAGGTTTATTGTAGCCCAGTCCTCCAAAGATTTATTTTATATAATACAGAATTTGAAAGGGCAAAAATAAAACGCTCAACAGTGAAACGCAGTTTGCGTTTTATTGCTACGAATGCGTTTATGTTTTCAATGTGATGTTTCAGAATAACTTTTAAATAATAAATCAAGCTTTGCTTATAAACGTTTAAATGTTGAATTGTAATGTCTGATAAACATGTGTAAACATAAATTGGTCTTGATCTCGATTAAAATATTCTGTATTTGTAAAGCCTCTTAACTAAACGCAATTTTTGACAACAATCGTCAACAATGGTGGAAACGGATTCTGTGACATACAAGGCAGTGTTCGTTTTCTGAGACGAAAAAGTATCAATTATGGTCAATACTTCACACGAAATCGTAATTGCGATGATATTGCAATAATATTTCGCTTGATATTGATACAAAACCTTAAGAATGTGTGATGTTTGTTCGGAGTTTTCACAGCTTTTACTAAATTGTAAGTTACATTGTTTCCAAAAATTTTAGTTCTCTTTCTTGTGGTTTCTGTTTACGTCGAGAGTATTTACGACGGTTTTATTATAAAATCAAGTAATTTATTTATCGTAGCTATTTCAAATTGTAGTTTAATTTGTTTGTTTTTAGGTGAGGCAAGATTAACTGACGATGTTTCCCAATACCCAACAATAAGCCAATTCGAACTAGAGACTGTTCTGAACTACATTATTTCATGGCCCCAACGGTAAGAGTGAAATAGTCATAAAATTTTTCACCCCAAATTAATCATAACATTGTTAAATTGTCAAAGAAAATGCTTCAGTGTATGGGTCTGGTTGTATTCTAATAGTACTCACATTTCAGTCAGCTGTTGTGACACAACACAAATAATAAACAAAATATTGTCATTTTGTAACACCAATGAGTATTTAAAGTATATAGTAGTCTTTGTAAACATATATTTTATGTATTGGGGTTAAGATATGAATGTTCTTCCAGGCAATGCATGTGCTGTTACCGAGATGTAAAGAACTTCGAAAGGTTCTATTTAGTAGTGCAGAGTATTTTATGTCTGTCGGTCTGTCAACTGAAGCTACTCAAGGATGAGTTGATAGCTGCAGCTAAGACTCCACCTCCTGAAGAGAGTGCAGAGAAGCCCCAACCACCAGAACCCACACCACCCAGTAGTGAGGAGAAAAGCGATGAGGAGAAGGAGGAACAAGCTCCTCCTGAGCCTGAGGATGCCAAAACACCTGCAGAACCTAGCGAGGCTGCAGAAGAACCACCCACAGTGTCGAAACCCTCAGTCACTGATGATGCTGAAATTTGGTCTCTACAACAAAAGGAAAAGCTTATGGCGATTGTATCAAAGATATTCCTTCTAAATTTCCCTTTATATTTAGCATGTAAACACTCTGCATTGAGTCGTTTGGATGACCTGTCTGCTCAAGAGATATCAAATTTAAGCTCATACTGTGACTTACATGATACAGAAATACCTGCATATCTACTACGTAATGTAAGCTTGTTCTGTAAACTGGGTGGGGTGTGTGCAATGACGTCCGTGTTTGAGCATGCCTCGCCCAGCACCTTGCCGCTGTCCATGGCGCATGCAATTGTGGCAGCTGTTGGTAATCTCAAGCTGTGGTTGAACTTTCGAGCTGTAGCGCAGCTCTTCATGCCATTGAGGAGTAAGATCTTAAAATACATGTGCAGTTTGGAGGACAAAGACCTCAGGGTACCAGCTGTGAAGTCTATGGCAGGTAAGAATTGCTTGAATTAATTTTTTTGATCTCCCAAATGGCTCCTAACTGTGCTCTATATTTTTTAGAATTTTCAAATTTTTTTATGTAATGTTCTTAATACTTTACTTCGGGTAAGCCTAAGCCTACTCACTGTCCTTAAATAGTACTTTATTGACATTCATAGGCATGTAATATGCTTAAATTGAAGGAAATACTTTGAATTTGGTTCTTTGTTTTGTAATTAAGATTGTCTCATATTGGTGGCTATTAGCTAATTGAGATACAAAGGTAATACATATATTGATAGGAACATAACTTGTTGTTTTAATTCCAATTCTCAAAATAAAGAGAGAAATTAATTGGACATTAATTCAGTGCCTTAAACACATACTTTAACACTAATACAAATTTGTTTCTAGGGGCCATGGCCCAGAAGCAAATGTGTGAAGACACACCAAAACATGTAAATGTTTGTGTGTAAGAACACTTAAAATGGACATCACAGTTTTAATCTTAGTTCTGAAGTAACACCTTAAGGCTAACACTCATTCTCTTCCTAATACCTATGCGCTTTTGACAAAGCAGTATGTTACAATTTAATTACATAGAAAACATCCAAGACTCAGAAACAAATATTCATGCGCATCACCGAAATATTTGCTCCTACTGAGCGGTGACCCACTAGGCTAACCGGTTGTCAATAATGACTGGCCATATGACTTGTGTTTCCTGTTTAAATTTGTAAAATTGTACCTTGTAGCTTTGTGAAATTTTTGGAAGACTGCTATTGGCTTGTGTTTAAATTAGCAAACTAGACCAATAACATTTTTCAGATTTCATGTGGGGCGCCGCAAAAGAACCCCTAGATGCCCCGCTAACCTTCGACGGAGACGGTCTAGCGCTAGCCTTCAAGTACTTCAACAGCAGCACGCTGACGATGCGGCTGGCGGGCGTGGCGCAGATCAACGCGCACATCGCGGCGCACAACGAGCTGTGCGCCGGGGAGCCCGCGCAGGACGCCGAGCTGGCCGGCCAGCAGCTGGCCGCGTGGCTCACCACTAACACTATTATTGAGCACCTGTTTGGACCTAATTTGCATGTGGAGGTAAGTTTTGGGGACTATTGGGGAGCTGAATGTGATTCTGAGCGCCCTGCTGACATTCTACGGGGACGGATCACTACTAATACCATTATTGAGCAACTGTTCAGACCTAACTTGCATGTTGAGGTAAGTTTTATGATGTAGGTCATTCTTAACCCTTAAGTTTGGTCTCCAAGTAAATGAACAGTTTGCTTGCAACTCCATGCTTCCAGAGAGTAAGGAAATTATTTAAGTGTGAGTTGTCCAGAGCATAGCAACTTTGAAAAGTTGGTCATGATTGGCTGCATTAAAGAAGAGAGCAGTAGATGTGTGAGCAGTAGATCTATGTGGTAAACACATTTGTGATGCTAGGGGGTTAAATCCATGGGTCGTATAGATTGTTTGTCATCAAATGCACAGACAGTATGCTTGGATTGCGTACACTGGTGTAAGCCCTTTGTAGTAGTCGGTCAAGATGTTATAATACCAGCTGCTGCTATTCTGACACAGAAACTTGCAGAAATTAATGAAGAATTGTAAAACTGAGGCACCTGTTTTTGGGACCTTGACTTATATTGCTTTTTGTCACCAGGTCATAAAGCAGTCGCACATGATCCTCAAGTTCCTCGCAGTGGAAGGCCGCGTGACGCCAGAGCACGTCGAACTAGTGTGGGCTGCCGCGCAACTCAAGCACTGCGGGCGACAAGTGTACGATCTACTGCCCGGGTTCATACGCGCGCTCGCGCCAAAGCCGTGCTCGCATCTCTACAGCCTGCTGTGCTCGCTGCCTCCTAAAGAACACACCGAGCAGGCAAGTGTGCAGTGCATGCACAACTTTAACACTGCGGCTGGAAGGACTCTGTTAAGCTCCATTTTTGAAGGCAGCAGATTGAGATGTGATTTGTTTCAACAGAGCCTGTACCTCGCCTCGGCGCTGATGCGCGCGATGTGGTCGCGCGGCGCGTCGGGCGCGGGCACGCCGCCGCCGGACGACGCGCGCCTCAAGCCGGCCTGCAAGCCCGGACACTCGTCCAGCGAGGCCAGCGTCAGCATGGACCAGACCAACTCGGACGACGACCCGGTGAGTGCGCTACCGCAGAGCCTGTACCTCGCCTCGGCGCTGATGCGGTCGGATTTGTTTATGCGACTGTTTGTGTGCTAAATAAACTAAAAAAAGAAAACAAGGGACTGATCCGCGCCGCGTCGACAGCTTTCGCGGACCAACATGGTAAGGTGGCGGTTCGCGCCGCGACAGAGACAGGAGACCGAGACAGGAGGCCGCGACCGGAGACCGCGACCATCACTTGACGGTAGGCAACACATAAGCGACAGTTCGCGAGCGAGACAGAGACACAAGACAGAGACCCGAGACAGGAGACAGCAAGACGGTCGCTGCCGCGGCTCAGTAGTGTCTCGATCGCGCTCGAAGCACACGTGTGTTCTTGTTTAAAAATGAATACTTTTTCTGACGAAGAATGTGAAACGCTGATTGAACTGATCAGACAGCATCCTTCGATATTGATGCACGACTAGACTCCTACAGAGACGAAAATTTAAAGGACAATTGTATTTGTAATAATAATGAAAGAGCAAATGATCGTATGTATGTATGTAAGCACTTTATTGTACACAATAACAGGTTAAAGAATATACATGTCACACAATAGATCAAAGTACAAAGGCGAACTTATCCCTATAAGGGATCTCTTCCAGCTAACCTTTGAGCAATCGTCTTCTTCTTCCTCCAATAGAAGTTCTACTATTCTTTTTGGTTTTCCATCATGACACAAACAACTGACTACATCGACAGACTCTTCGATACTGACGTCTCTCGGTTGAGAAGAGACACTTGTCGCGGTCGCCGGTCTCGGTCTCGACCTACAGTACATGCAGAAGAGACTGGTCGCGGTCTCCGGTCGCGGCCTCCTGTCTCGGTCCCCTGTCGCGGCGCGAACCGCCACCTGTACGGTGCGGCGCAGAAGGGCATTTTAACTGCAGACCTCGTCCATCGTGTCGCTTATTTCTCAATATATCTTACGGGATGCGGGTCATATCGACTAATACTAGAACAGTGTACCGAGATAATAAGCAAGCGAAATGCCAAGGAACCGAAATCAATAATGCGTTGAGTTATAAATTCATCCCGCGAAGCATCGGAGCCAAACAAGGGTTATATTTTAGAACTAGAAATTATTTATATGGTTAAGCCATACCTTCGAATGACGACGTAGTGTAGTGAGTCGTCGAGGTAGAATGATGAGTAGCAGAAGAATAACATACCTATTGATTTATGTTTCTCTCAGTGCGAAGAACTGTCCACATCAGGCGAGGAAGCCGGCCCCACGCCGCGCAAACAGAGCAAGCACCAGCGGGAACTCACTGGTATGTATTTAAATGTTACGTAATCTTGTCATTCTCATCCTTATCAGGTTTTTCCGGTTGCACCCCAAAGGAGCCTGCGGATCGCATTGGCGCCTAATTCCAAGATTTGGCGTAGCGACTAGTTTTACGAAAGCGACTGAACTTCCAAACCATAGGGAACACTACCTTGATGAGTTTAAACGGGTTTCTTTTACAAAAGCTGTTAAACAACTGTTAAAAATCAAATGGTGTACGCGAGCTGGGTTTCCGCAACTCGACGTCATATTAGCGCCTATTTTGCGTATGGGTTATTGGCACACATTCGTGGCAACCCAGTTCCACCAGGAAGCCTAGTAGACCCTTTATGTTGCCGACGGTCTCCGGTAGTGACCCCGGTGTTGCGAGGTGCTTTGCCCGGTATTCTGCCACCCCTGGGCACGTCAGGATGACGTGGGCGGCTGTATCTTCCTCTTCCATGCAGGCTCTGCACCGCACGGCTCGGCTTATAGTCATTCAATTACACAACTTTTTTCGAATTTTGACATATTTATGAGAGTTGCATGCTGCATGCTGATTGTAGCCGATTGTATGCCTTGTCGCTAAACATAGTGAACAACAATAACACCTATACATTGCCGTGTTTTACAAACAAAATATTTTGTATTTGTACATAATTTTAATAATAAAAAGTACCTAAAAGTAAGTGAAAGTACCTAGTTCCGAAAATATATAACGATATACTGTCCAAGATAAGGAGTGCACGTTCACGCAAAATAGGCACACTGGAGTTGCGGAAAATTACCCAGTATAACTAACTAAAGTGTCACAAAACAATTGTTAAAAAAAAAAGTAAGCAATGTCTTATTAAATAAATAAATATAAGTTCAGCTATCCTAAGTAACTTAACTGATTCTTTTTAGCATAAGTAATACCATATCTACATATATATTACTATTCATACAGCTACGAGGGCCACACTGAAAGTTTTGCGTAACTTTTAAATAAAACAATTTAAAACAAAACTAATACATTTACTGCTTCTCAAAATATTCTCCCTTGCATTTTATACATTTATTCATCCGCTCGAACCATTTTTCAAAGCATGATACCCAGTCGCTTGACTGCATGTTTTCGACGTGTTGATTAAATGTCGCCACTGCATCTTCGGGCGTCTTAAATGTTAAACCTCTCATCAAATCCTTGATTTTCGGGAAAAGGTAAAAGTCACAGGGTGCAAGATCTGGACTATAAGGCGGATGAGCCACGGTCTCCACATTTTCGGAACTCAAAAACGCTTTTATTTTTTTTGCAGTGTGGGGGGACGCATTATCATGATGCAGGAGTATGCGGCTTCGTGGTCGTGTCTCGCGAACTTTTTCAAAGATTGTGGGCAAACAAGTGGTGGTGTACCACTCGGCATTTACAGTTCTTTTATTATTTAGAAGGACTGTGCAGACATGGCCACTTTTTGAAAAAAAACAAGCGATCATTTGTTTGGCAACGCTTTTGGCTTGTTGAATTTTTGTTGGCCTACTGTCACCTTCAAAGACCCATTCACTAGACTGTTGTTTCTTTTCTGGATCGTAACAATAAATCCATGTTTCATCTCCTGTTACGATGTTATATACACCATTTGAACATCCGTTCTTATATTTCCGCAGCATTTCTTGGCACCAGTCGACACGTGCCCGTTTTTGGCCTGAAGTTAGTTCATGAGGAATCCACCGACAACAAAGTTTCCTGACTTTTAAATTTTCGTGTGAAATCTTTTGTATTTGACTCATACCAATCCCTAATTGTCCTCGAATTTCGTCGTAAGTGATTCGTCGGTTTTCTTCTATCAGTCGTCTCACAGCAGCAACGTTTTCTTCAGTGACCGCGGTTGACGGTCGACCTTCACGAAACTCGTCATCGAGACTAACACGGCCCCTATTAAATTCAGCGTACCAACGTCTCACGGTGCTCAGATGTGGTGCTTCAACACCAAATGCATTTTGAAGGCGAGTACTACACTCATGCGGAGAAAGAGAACTTTTAAAATCATAAAAAATCATTGCTCTAAAATCTTTACGCGTCAAATCCATTTTAAAAGCAATCGGTTTATTTCGAACTGACAAAAAAAACAAATGACTATCGATTTCCCGCCAATATTTAGTACATTCCATAAACAAAGGTCTATATTTTTTTAAAATAATCAATTCGAAATTGGAATGAGTGCGAATAGCCAGGAGTGCAAAACTTTCAGTGTGGCCTATGTATTAGCTAATAAAATGTAAAATTAATTAGGAGCATTGTCTGCCAACAAACCGCACTGTGGTTTGGCAGATTTGTATCTACGAGTAGCTATAAGCATGTAAAAAAAAGAATAAACATTTATTATTATTAAGAAAGTATATATGTATAATATAATGTCCTTGACTGTTTGAGATGTTTTCTGTACAGCTGAACAGGAAGAGTGGCTTCGTGAAGGCGAAGAGCTGACCAAGAAAGAATGTGCTTCTCTAAAATCCTGTCAAAAGTGAGTGGACACACCGTACCTTTTTACCCGACTGCCGAAGGAGAGGAGGGTTATGTTTTTCGAGCGTATGTATGTATGTGTGTATGTCTTATTCTTTGGCACGCCCTGCAGCCTAAACCGTTTGACGGAAATCGACATATTAGGTGTCCTTGGATTCCTTTTAATCGTAGGAGTGACATAGGCTACAATATATGTAAAAAAGCAGTCGGGTTTGTAGAAAAATCTTTGGTTTCATTTATTTAGTTATTCATTTAAATAAGTAAACAAAATTCTGCTTATGGTGTGGTGTTCTTGCTCGTTGTACCATATTTATTTACGTAACTTCATTCGTACAGTTACCAAAAAAAGAATCAAATGATCTAAAAGTCTCATTTGTCGTGGGCGTGACGTAACTGATGTTTGTTTTATTTCGAATTAAAACGTTCGTGAGACGTGTTTAAAATTATACTAATAATTACATTAAACTCATGTATTCAATGACTATACGGGTGACACATACTATCGGCAACACAGCTAACTGACCATCGGTGCACCTTAAGTGCATTGTAATAAGGTTCTATATAAACATAGAATGGTCAGTTAACAGTGTTGTCGTTTGTACCTACTTTTTGGGAATTCTTCAGGATGAGCATTCGCGGAAGTGTTGCTTCACGCACTGTGTTTTATTTGTCTTGTACCATTTATGCGACCATTGCAGAAGGAATAGAAAATTAAATCCAGTTTTTCAAAATGTTTAAATCACGGATGGGTGATCTACAAAAATGATTAAAAAAACTTGTGTAGCAAGTACGTGGGTCCTATTTATTTATTTGTTAACCAATTAATTGCGATGTTAATTAAACATAAATGATTTATTTCATAGTTGGTTTTAAATTAAATTTTTCATGACAAATTTGGTACACATTAAAAAAACGGTAAAAACATGTAAGGTTCAAACTCTTCCTAATAGTCCAGTCTATCACCTCAAGTTCCTACATCGTTATACCGAACTCCTGTATATACAAACGTACATATAATCACGCGCAATTCCCGGAGGGGTAGGCCGAGATCACGGATTTCCACTCGCCATCTTGAGAAACCTTCCATGCTTCATTCACTTTCATGAGCTTTACGCGTACAATGAATATTTATATTTAACTAGCTGCCCGGCCCGGCTTCGCAGGGTTAGTAACGCACGGATAATTCTTACTACCCGTTGTCCTATTACCCGTTTTCCCGTAGGAATGAAGCATTTTCCCGCGGTAAAAACTATCCTATGTTCATCAGGGATAATGTCGGTTTCTAATGGTAAAATATTTTTTCAAATCGGTCAGTAGATTCGGAGCCTATTCAATACACACAAGCAATCAAATCTTTCCTCTTTATAAGTGTAGATGAATACTAATTGTGTTAATGTGGTTATGAAGGCGTGGTAAGCGCGCTGGCAGTAGCGGCAGCGCGAGCAGCGGCGCCGAAGAGCTGCTGCGCCCGCGCAAGAAGAAGCTGTACAAGAAGCGGCACAAACCCACCAAACAGAGGCACTTTCGTGAGTACAACACAGCTTATACAACATTTGAATGGTGTTCTAACGGTCTGTGTAATGCGGACATTTGTTTTCGTTAAAATTCACTAACTACGCCTCAAACAACTTGAGCAAATGCAAGGTCATGTCTGCGCAAAGGCGAATTTGTACGTGCGAGCTGCCACTTCGTCCCGCGTGTTCAAGTTGTTTGCCGGGATCTATATCAGCCGAAAGAAGCCCACTGCTGGACATAGGCCTTAGGTCGTCATCGTTCAGGAGGTCTGTGACCTGTTTCGTTATATAATCTTACAATTTTGCATTTACTGTGTCTTGATGCTTGTAATCAAATCTTGCAAGCCTAATTTGATCACGTTCATGGGGTTCAATTTCAATCGGATTGAAATAATGTACATACATTGAAGACATGTGACCATACCATGTTATGGTGCTTACCATCGAGCTGTTCTAATGATGTAGACAGCTAAGAAGAATTGTATAGGAGCTCTTATATTATCATGACTAAACCATTGTGTCAGGACTGGTTAGAATCGTCTTGAAGAGTAGGTGAGGATTATGTAAAATGTACAATCCTTACTTAATATTATAAATGCGTAAGTGTGTGTGTGTGTTTGTTTGTCCTTCTTTCACGTCGCAACGGAGCGTCGCGTCGTATTGATGTGATTTTTTGTATGGAGATAGTTTAGAAGCTGGAGAGTGACATAGGCTACTTTTTCCAGCGGGAAAACATCTAATTCCATATGTTAATAAAAATTCAATATGTTACATTTTCCTATAACCACGCGGGCGAAGCCGCGGGCATATCAGCTAGTCGGCTATAAAAGCTTGTCTTTAAAAAAATACCGCAGCCGCCATGAGGACACGACAAGGAAGAAAAAACATTTTTTTTGGCAGAAACCTGTTCCTTTTTACAGCAGAGACTACGTTACTGGTACCTCCATTTTTTGTCGTAAAAGTGCAAGTGTTAATTACGATCCGTTTTGTCCAGTAGCAGCACAACTCAAAACCGCGGATCTGGCTGAATCGGTGTCCGAAGTTGAAGAGGAGTCGTCTGGGAGCGAGGCGGCTCACTGTCCGCTGTTCAGCGATAATGTGGACGCCAGGTGAGTGCACCAACAAATTATTCAACTCTAGCAATGGTTATTTGTGTCACAAGGGAGCAAAATAGTATATTTACGGCGAGGGCGGTGTATTGAATCCCGAACGTAGCGAGGGATCCTACAATAGAATCTTGAGCGTAGCAAGGGGTTCTAACGTAGGATCCTGAGCGTAGTGAGGAATACAAGTGTTAACGCCCGAGACGAAGATAATTTTGCTACCGAGTGACACATACTATTTTTCACACCGACTATGGGGAAATTTAAAAAAGATGCTGTTAAAATTACTTCCTTAACAAGTTTAAAAAAAATCTTAATTTTATACTAATTTATAAATATTACGAAAAATTCATATATTTTTACACAACGTTGTTAAAGTTAAAACTTGAAAAATGTTCGTTTTTAATCGATTACGATGAAATTACAATCGATTATTTTATTAAGATCTGTGTTCAATTGGCACATTGCTTAAATGCTACATCCCAATGAATAAATTAAAAAAGTAGCTTGAACAGAAAAGTAGCATTTTGATCACTCTCGTCGTGGAGCAAAACTTACTTTTCCGAATGAAAGGTGTGAAAAAATATTTACCTTGGTGGATCTATTGGTAACAGCTTAGAATACAAGATCCTTGTCCTACTCGTAAATGTTTTATTTGACTCCCTTGTGACATGATCTGGGCGAACCAACTTTTTTCGGTCACTAGTTGCCATGGTCACGTTCCTGGGTCACTTTATAAAACTGTAAATTTTTGAGTGTTAACCCGCCAGGCCTAGTAGCATGATACCTTTTATGGTTACGTTTTACGTGACATTTCAGTATATTTAGGCGAAAATATGTGACCATAAAACCTATCGTACTAGCCGGGCGGGTGTGGGGTTCCCTCGTCATGTTTGACCCCTTTAGTTCCTTCAGGGTTCCGTAGTCAACAAGGAAGCCTTATAGTTTTGCCATGTCCGTCTGTCCGTCTGCGGCTTAGCTCGGTAACCCCTACTACTAGATAAGTGTAATTCGGCATGGGTATATACATCAATCACGCCGACAAAACACTAGAATAAAATATTGAAACATTTTTTTGGGTACCACCCCTACATCTAAATTGGCGATGTATTTTTTTTTCTCGTTAAGCCCATAGTGTGGGGTAAATCGTGGCAGTAGTACGTTTTAATGAATTTAAAAGGAAAACTATCACGGCTAAGTGGCATAACTAGTTACCGAGTAACAGTCGACCAACTTAAAATGTACTTAGAACAACCGCACCATTTACTTGGCGCGTGCTTGTCGATGTTACTAAGACAGACATGAAACTACGGAGCCCTATTCTACGCACTTGGCCGATTTTTTATGGACTGTCTTCTAAGCATCTTAAAAGTCCATGTTGTATCAATTTATCCAAGAGACCGTCACATAGTCCTGGCTAATGGAACAGCATAACAAAAGAAATAGTTGAGTGACCCGCATACAATATTCCAGCAGGAGGCTAATGGAGCTGCGTCTAATGGAGAGTTACAATAAGCGTCGAGGCGAGGAAGAGGAAGGGAGCGCGTCGTCGGCCATCTCTCCGCACTCGCACCGCCTGCCCGATCTGGACGAGGACGACTCGGCGTGCGAGGAGGAGCTGGCGCGACTCGCCGCGCAAGTATGTAGTCTAAGTAAAGTGATCACGTGAGCTGTACATTTTTTCTTCTTCTTCTTTTTCTTCTTAATGTAATATAGACTAGCGCTGGTAATCGCCAGCACCATGCAGGGACCGTTTCGCGACGTGTTTTATTTGTATTTACCCGACTGCCGAAGCCCTGTTGACAAACACCGGCAGTTATAGTACGTAGTTGTAGAGGTTAGAAGGGATTGTTTTTCTTTGTTTCTTAATGCTAGCTGTATAGAGTAGAATATGCAATAAGCGAATGCCTGGATTTTTTGAGCGCTGCTCGATCACCGTAAGCGATGCGATGCCACATAGACACTACATTTTCCTCTTAGTTTTTTAAACGGCAAATACATGTCACTGCCGTTTTCATAGCACTTTTTAATCTTCGTGTAAGGTAATTTGGGGCACTTGCGCCCCGCGCATCGAACCAATAGGGTATTTGACAACAGTGAAAATAAATTGTTTTTTCATTTGCAACAGATGAACATTACGAAAATGCCCGGAAAGTATCAATTTATGTTTGCGATTTTAAGATTATGAAATTCATAAAAAACTAACAATAAGACCGTTGTTTGATCGTGACGTCACAAGCAAGTAATCCCTACAAATTCATAGTTTTTGACGTTTCATAAAAAGAAGCTGATTTGACTGTCAGATACCGTATTTCTGGTTGATTAATAGAAATAGAAAATAGAAAACGTTTATTCGTGACACATACAAAACAATAACAAAAGTGAACACAGAAACAAAAACAACAGGTATGCCACGAAAAGGCCCCGACTCAGCATGGTGCAGGCCTGTTGGCCAGCGCTGGTCTTCCAATAATAATAGATAATAGATATTCATTTCGACCGGTTTCAATGGCGCAAATGCGTAATATTAATGTGATGCTCGAATGCTTTTCTAGTGCAGTAAAGGTCACTTTTCCCATACACCACGTTGAGCTGTCACCGAGACAGGTCGTTACATGCGCGCGCTAGTGAACTATATTTTCACGAGTTTGATTTCTACCCCCATTGTGTTAAGTGCCTAATGATGGAATCGGACTTTTTGATTGTCCAATAAGTGGCTATATCGCAACTTTGCAATCGTTTCTGACCACACGAACAAAATAAACTCCCAAACGTTAGACAATAAATTTAGTTATGCTCCTGTGACACAAACCACCACGTTCCTTAAAAAAACCAAGCAATCGTCATCGACGCTTTAGAAAACGTACAAATCAAAGATTATAAATAAATAAATAAATAAAAAACATTTATTTCAGACTAATGTCCATACATGGTTAGTAAACAATACAATCTTATTATTAGTGTTAGTATGTCATACAGACTTAACTAAACAATGACTGCATGCAGTCTCTGCCAGCGGGTGAGCATGGGGCCATTTTCGCGCTCCGAAAACACGCTCAGAATGCTGCTGGGGCTGCCGCGGCCGCGCAGGCGACGCATCAGTGAGGCGCACCTCTTGCGCATTATCGCCGCAAAGCTGTCAGTTTGTGCCTCCGCAAACATACCAGAGGCACTACAAAATCGCGGCAACCCCATCAACACCCGGAACGCGTTATTATATTAAACACGTAAAGTAATTATGCTCGAGCTTTAGGAAGAATAATCGACCCATCTCAAATCCGCTTTTTGTCAAGAATATCAAACAATAGAATTTTTATCTACGTTTCCTCGAAGTTAATCGTTGATGAGATCATTGACACTAAAAAGTATGTCACAATTCAAAATCAAACACTACACATCCGACCGCTGATTAGCAGAAACAAACATATCATTATATCTAACGTGTTTCCCATTATACCGCACATCGAAATAGAAAAGAAACCGATTTTGAAGAAACGAATTACTAGATTATATCTCATCGGATACAATGACTCGTTTCAATATGCAAAAAGGACGGTCATGTAGCGTCTAAACGCCCAGATAACACAAACGACATGAACGATTTGAACCAAAAAACACAGGCGTCTACGCGGAGACGCAAATATTCAAGCGATCGGAAATAGGATAGCTATTCATTAGATAAAGCAAGTGCACTCGTGCGTGAAACGTCCGTATCCGTTACATTAATGAATGGAGTCATCTTGCTGTACTCCTCACACCTCAACATCCACCCACTGAATCTTCGACTACTACTGATTTCATGGAGTCCGAAACAACAAAAAAATAGAACTGTATAACTAGCAACGAAAACAGTGATGACAAGTTTGATAACTCATGCTGGTCCAGCTCAGACGAGAATCCAAGAGTGGAATAAGAAACTCAAGATAACGCCGCATAGTGATCTGGATTCAACTAATTGCGACCATCTGGAAAACTTTATAGCCGATCCCTGTAAAACGCACCCACTTTCTGGAAAACAAGTTAAAGAACATCTCAGACGCACATTGAAATTACCTAACATCTCATGTCGTAGTGTTAAGAACAGACTCTCACGTATTGTAAGTAAACAATATGCCAAATATCGCATCACAACGACAATCCAATACAACATTAAATATGCCAGGCAAAACGATTACTTCAAATATTTCTCATTGCTCTAATGTAACTTTCAATTTTAATTTAATTATCATTTACAATGTTGACATGTTGCTTTTTCATTTCCTCGCAATCTAAGTGAAATTAGAGTGGTACAATTCGTCCATAAAACCTATTTTACACTCGATTTAGGTCTCGAGTAAGATGGTGCGTTTTATGCACTTGTTGTACAATCTACTATTTGTGCCTTGAAGTCCTTAATAGCATTAATCTTTAACATATAATAGGGAAACTCTTAGGGTCGATTTAGAAGAAGACTATTTACAGCCGCCTAAATTACGCCGCCTAAAAAAGGCACCGTATAAACACTTTCGGCGCCATTTTTTCGCGGCATGCCAGCGCTGGCACGGAATAGAACACGAGTCTATTTTTCGGCGCCAGTGACCTCCGCCCGCGTCTCTCGCTGCCCCCGCGCCTATTTTTCAGAATCGTGTAAACACTACGCAGCCAGTCGCTGGCACGGCTCCGTGCCGTAAAGTAAATAGGGTGTACATTCTTCGGGTAAAATGGCGCCGAAACCAGCGAAAACGAAGTCCAGCTTTTTTTTTGCCGGTAAAGCATCTCTCATCATAGTGTCTTGACGCTGAGAGTTTTCGATGAGAGAAAGTAATTCGTTAAAACTTTCAGTAGTTAGTCGTAACGCCAACCTGTACTCTGAGGGATCTTCCAATCTTAACTGTTTCAAAATCAAAGCTGAGGATCCAGTAGCATTTATCCATTAGCAGCAGCAGACGAATTTGGTACTCAAATTCGTCTCTTCTTATGTATTTCTTCTTCCAACATATTAATCGGCTTCTCTCGTAATAACGCGGATAGTTTGGTTATACATTGCCTTTTCTACTTCAGAGCTCCTGAGTTCATTTTAAATGATGGTGATCTTAGCGTTGAAAGACTGGCGCAAAAACTAGGACGTCGGTTGTGGCGGCGCCGGCGTGCTAATGACTGGCACTGAAAAGGCACCGTGTAAACGGTTTGCTGGTCACTGGCGGCGAGATTTAGGCGGCTGAAAATAGTCATTGTCTAAACGGTCTGAAGATATGACGGTGCCTTTTTTAGGCGCCGTAATTTAGGCGGCTGTAAATAGTCTTCGTCTAAATCGACCTTTATGTCACAGTAAGCGTTAGGGACTACCAGGAACTTTTCAGACACTTTTCTGAGAAAACTAATAGTCGGCGATTTTAATGTTGATCACACGGCGTCGTCATACACAACTGACACACGGGGTAGACTTTATCAGACACTAGCTTAAAACATAATTAGGTTTTTCTTAACAATCGAGACTTTACCCGTTTCGCTAAGCTAAATCTCACTGCACTGTACTCGTATGTACATTATGCATGTTCTTGCCAACCAGCACACTTAAAATTAAGTTCATATATGTTAAACAGTGTTTTATTCGCGAACAAACTGTCTTGCAGTTTGGCGAAGTTGTATGTATGTATGTATGTAAGCACTTTATTGTACACAATAACAGGTTAAAGAATATACATGTCACACAATAGATCAAAGTACAAAGGCGAACTTATCCCTATAAGGGATCTCTTCCAGCTAACCTTTGAGCAATTGAGAGGAAGGTAGGTAGACCGAGATAGGCAAACTTATACCGTGTACAAAAACACAGAGAAAATGTATGTTGCAATGTAACAAAGTTTTTGAAATAAATAATAATAATAATAAAAAAGTAGTATAGTGTGCACATCACCTGATATTTCCATCACCTGATCTCTCACTCGACTTTAATTGGAACGTCACTAACGAATCTTTTGGCAGTGATCACCTTATTACTTCTATTAAAACGGTAGTACTCAAAGTAGCCCCGAATTGAAAAAAACATCAAAAAGGCTAACTGGGTAGGATTACACAACACATAAAATCTGCATGTGGGTGATTAGTAGACCCCGGATTGTTGTGGCACTGACGTCACAATAGGGTGATTTGGGGAGTAAATGGAACAGTATTAATTAATACGGATTTATTAAAATAAGATAATATAAAAAATATCATATAGTGTTAATGAATACGAAATTGTACTTATTATTTTTTGGTATACATATTATTGCGAATCTTCCTATAAATAAATTGTCAGTTGATTAAAATATCGACGTTGCTCTTTCGTTAACGGACTCTCCGTAACAGATCAATAGTTGTTCTAAATGACTTGCGGTCAGGCTACGTCTTCTAGCAGAATATATCCACTTCAAAAAAGAAAAGCTTCTTTCCACTGAGACAGATGTTATTGGAGCATATTTGAAAAGTCTGCGGTTGTCAAAGCAATATTGTCAAAGTGACGTGCAGTTGCCAATAAAGCAAACAGTTTATATATAAGGTCAAACTTTATATAGGTTTGCATAGGTTGCAAACATTGATAAAGAAAACTAGGAAACGTAGACATTTAAGTCTTGCAGTTATATAGCAAAAATGTAATATCAATCGATTCACTGGGAATTTTTTTTTGTGACTTTATTAAATTTTATTCGATTACGTACCGTAAATGAAATTATGTTTTTCTCTGGTGAAATGAATATACTTTTTTTTTATCTTATCTTATAATTTATGTATCATTTTGTTCTACCATTCCATTTAATCCCCAAATCACCCTATTGTGACGTCAGTGCCACAACAATCCGGGGTCTAGGATTAGATTTCAGAGACAATATACAAAGTAATTACGATAAACTCATAGAGGCAATTGAGAAACGAGTAAGTGCTTACAAAAACATTCCTTATATTAAAATCAGTATTAACCCCCTATTATTTTCTGAAACTTTTTTCTAGAACATCTGATTATATGAGAAAACAAATAGAAACATTAGACAACACATTATCACATTAAATTCGAGCGCAAGATATTGGCGCAATAACTAACTTCCACTTTTGCTTGAGTTTCAAAAAAGTATTTCAATCTACCTATGTCACAATTTGAGATTTTGCCCCTATTTTTACTTTCCTGTGACATTAAAACGCTCCCCTCTATACCTCTCTTTTTAAGTGTTCTAATAAGAGAAAGACGGATAGTGCGAGAATAATCGAGAGAGTTCGCGCGCCGTCTCGTGATAGCCGTGCTGCGATAAAATCTCAATGTATAAAGTGAACTACCCACTCACGATCTCAAACAACGTTGCGAAGATACGATACAAGTGCAGTTCTTAGATCAGATTCATATTTACACTGACGGGTCCAAAACAAGACACGGTTCCAGTTGCGCGTTTTACGATGAAGCTGCGGATTTTGGAGCTAATTTTTTTATTGAAAATCCATGTATATAAATTAGATTTAAAAAAATTAAGTCACTTTTCCAAACCTGTATAAATATCTGAGTGCTCTGACTGCTCGCCCACGACTTCAAGCAACGGCAGCAACTCATCGCCATAAGTTGGGTTGCGGTGAGAGGTTACGCTCCTATGGATGGTCTACCTCCGCGGTGACTAACCCGCTAAGTGATTGTAAATATTTCGTGTTTTTTATATTGGCAGTCAGTGTACAGCAATATGTTTGTGTCCCAGGCGCAGTGCCTGACGGGTTACGCCGCGCGCGCCGCGTCGCCGCGCGCGCGGCCGCCGTCGCCCGCGGCGCCGCTGGCCTGCAACGTGGACGACGTGTGCCGGCCCGGCAACACGCTGCTGTGGGACTTGCTACAGGACGGGGCCATCGTGAGTACCACGCTATAAGCACTTTATCGTCGTCTCTGCTCCACTACTGGATAACCACTTCAACCCAAGACCGGCTACATTTTAGCCCGCTAGTGCAACAGTATTCTTTCTTCGACTACCGCTTCTTCTAAGCCGGACAGCCTTGGCAGCGTGGTGGTGGTCGTGTAGGTGTGATACTTGTAGTTATAATGCATCAAGTGTCATTATCAAGTACGACGACCGGGCACTGGCAGATTAATTTCAGGGAAGTGGCCGCTTCAGCCTTTTTCTTAGGTCGTGCAGGCAACATAGTAATTTGTATTTATTTCCAAAAACGTGTTCCAGCCTCAGCGATCAGCATAAAAACATGGTTTTTACGCTGCCTGTAGAGCTTGTTTGCCTGTAAATCACAACGGTGTGTAGTCAGCCCGAACGCGTATTAATTTAGGAAAATAGTCATGGGACTGACTATCGTCGTTCTCGTCCAACGGACACCCGCGACTGCCGCGACCTTTACTTTATCTTCATTCCTCCTCGACTGCTCCATATCCTTGCCGATTCGAACCAACACTCGAAGTTTCCGTGCGCGATTCCCATGAGCTGTATAATTTATATATAACTATAACTATATATATAACTTGTTATATAACTATAACCTGTTTATAACTTGTGTTTTTAATGAAACTCGTTGAGTCGGATCTTGGTGTTCTATATCACAAAACCAGATAATTCTCTTTTGAGTATTATCTGATGCTATTATTTGATTACAGGAACAACTAGGTGAAGGTCTTGCCCTAGAAGCGGAGAAGGCGCTCTGCGCGCTGCTGTGTTTTAGCACCGACAAATTCATCCGGATAAAGTTTATCGAGGGTTGCCTTGATAATCTTGCCAATCACAGGTATGTTTTAGTAGCCTATTCCAGTGTAAAATTCTGCAGCTACCTGTTCATTCAATGAGTTGAACATGAAACTATTTTGGTGTAATATGTAACCTCTAGTTAATTAAAATCATGGAATTCTTTATTTTTTAAATCCAACGTGACATAACAAATGCAATTTAGAGTGATATTAAATTCAATTGAAAAGCGAGAAACCTTGATGAGGACTTTTAGGGCGGCTAAAGGGTAATAATTGATATTGCATAGCTTAGAGCTAGGATAGTTTCTTGATACAGGTTACTTGAATACATGATTTAATTATATGTGTTGCGTTTCCTAGGTCTGTGGCAGTCTCGCTTCGTCTTTTGCCGAAGTTATTTTCTTCGTTTCAACAACTACGCGGAATGGATATGCATCAGGTACGGACTTAATGTGTCACTTGGTGGATTTTGTACCTTGTCGCAACATACGTAGAGTTGGTTAGACTAGAATAAAATCCCCGACCTGTGGCGCTACCACTAAAATCGAAGCTCGTGTATCGACATCTCTGTCACTTGACTGCTATAAGTGTGATAGAGACGGAGTCATCCGAACTTCGGTTTTCATGGTCATAGCTCTGAGTGGCCGTTACAAGCTGAGCGTACCACGGAGCGGCGGCAACGTTTGCATATGTTTTACATGGACGCCGTTCCGCCTTGCAAACGCTGTTCCGCGCGTGCTCGGGCCATGCAGTAACACAAGTTAATATGCCCAGGTGGTGATGTGGGCAGAGCGCGAACGCGGCATGATGCGCCTGTTCCTGGCGGACCTGCGCCACTACGCGTCGCAGCCGCGCGCGCCGGGCGAGGCGGCGCACTACGCGCACATCACCGAGCTCACAGTGAGGCTGCACTTCCTCACCGCCATCTTCTCGCCGGTGGGGTCGCCGCAGCACTTCCGGTGAGTGACGGCTGTCAGTGGCGTCCAGGTGGTGATGTGGGCAGAGCGCGAACGCGGCATGATGCGCCTGTTCCTGGCGGACCTGCGCCACTACGCGTCGCAGCCGCGCGCGCCGGGCGAGGCGGCGCACTACGCGCACATCACCGAGCTCACAGTGAGGCTGCACTTCCTCACCGCCATCTTCTCGCCGGTGGGGTCGCCGCAGCACTTCCGGTGAGTGACGGCTGTCAGTGGCGTCCAGGTGGTGATGTGGGCAGAGCGCGAACGCGGCATGATGCGCCTGTTCCTGGCGGACCTGCGCCACTACGCGTCGCAGCCGCGCGCGCCGGGCGAGGCGGCGCACTACGCGCACATCACCGAGCTCACAGTGAGGCTGCACTTCCTCACCGCCATCTTCTCGCCGGTGGGGTCGCCGCAGCACTTCCGGTGAGTGACGGCTGTCAGTGGCGTCCAGGTGGTGATGTGGGCAGAGCGCGAACGCGGCATGATGCGCCTGTTCCTGGCGGACCTGCGCCACTACGCGTCGCAGCCGCGCGCGCCGGGCGAGGCGGCGCACTACGCGCACATCACCGAGCTCACAGTGAGGCTGCACTTCCTCACCGCCATCTTCTCGCCGGTGGGGTCGCCGCAGCACTTCCGGTGAGTGACGGCTGTCAGTGGCGTCCAGGTGGTGATGTGGGCAGAGCGCGAACGCGGCATGATGCGCCTGTTCCTGGCGGACCTGCGCCACTACGCGTCGCAGCCGCGCGCGCCGGGCGAGGCGGCGCACTACGCGCACATCACCGAGCTCACAGTGAGGCTGCACTTCCTCACCGCCATCTTCTCGCCGGTGGGGTCGCCGCAGCACTTCCGGTGAGTGACGGCTGTCAGTGGCGTCCAGGTGGTGATGTGGGCAGAGCGCGAACGCGGCATGATGCGCCTGTTCCTGGCGGACCTGCGCCACTACGCGTCGCAGCCGCGCGCGCCGGGCGAGGCGGCGCACTACGCGCACATCACCGAGCTCACAGTGAGGCTGCACTTCCTCACCGCCATCTTCTCGCCGGTGGGGTCGCCGCAGCACTTCCGGTGAGTGACGGCTGTCAGTGGCGTCCAGGTGGTGATGTGGGCAGAGCGCGAACGCGGCATGATGCGCCTGTTCCTGGCGGACCTGCGCCACTACGCGTCGCAGCCGCGCGCGCCGGGCGAGGCGGCGCACTACGCGCACATCACCGAGCTCACAGTGAGGCTGCACTTCCTCACCGCCATCTTCTCGCCGGTGGGGTCGCCGCAGCACTTCCGGTGAGTGACGGCTGTCAGTGGCGTCCAGGTGGTGATGTGGGCAGAGCGCGAACGCGGCATGATGCGCCTGTTCCTGGCGGACCTGCGCCACTACGCGTCGCAGCCGCGCGCGCCGGGCGAGGCGGCGCACTACGCGCACATCACCGAGCTCACAGTGAGGCTGCACTTCCTCACCGCCATCTTCTCGCCGGTGGGGTCGCCGCAGCACTTCCGGTGAGTGACGGCTGTCAGTGGCGTCCAGGTGGTGATGTGGGCAGAGCGCGAACGCGGCATGATGCGCCTGTTCCTGGCGGACCTGCGCCACTACGCGTCGCAGCCGCGCGCGCCGGGCGAGGCGGCGCACTACGCGCACATCACCGAGCTCACAGTGAGGCTGCACTTCCTCACCGCCATCTTCTCGCCGGTGGGGTCGCCGCAGCACTTCCGGTGAGTGACGGCTGTCAGTGGCGTCCAGGTGGTGATGTGGGCAGAGCGCGAACGCGGCATGATGCGCCTGTTCCTGGCGGACCTGCGCCACTACGCGTCGCAGCCGCGCGCGCCGGGCGAGGCGGCGCACTACGCGCACATCACCGAGCTCACAGTGAGGCTGCACTTCCTCACCGCCATCTTCTCGCCGGTGGGGTCGCCGCAGCACTTCCGGTGAGTGACGGCTGTCAGTGGCGTCCAGGTGGTGATGTGGGCAGAGCGCGAACGCGGCATGATGCGCCTGTTCCTGGCGGACCTGCGCCACTACGCGTCGCAGCCGCGCGCGCCGGGCGAGGCGGCGCACTACGCGCACATCACCGAGCTCACAGTGAGGCTGCACTTCCTCACCGCCATCTTCTCGCCGGTGGGGTCGCCGCAGCACTTCCGGTGAGTGACGGCTGTCAGTGGCGTCCAGGTGGTGATGTGGGCAGAGCGCGAACGCGGCATGATGCGCCTGTTCCTGGCGGACCTGCGCCACTACGCGTCGCAGCCGCGCGCGCCGGGCGAGGCGGCGCACTACGCGCACATCACCGAGCTCACAGTGAGGCTGCACTTCCTCACCGCCATCTTCTCGCCGGTGGGGTCGCCGCAGCACTTCCGGTGAGTGACGGCTGTCAGTGGCGTCCAGGTGGTGATGTGGGCAGAGCGCGAACGCGGCATGATGCGCCTGTTCCTGGCGGACCTGCGCCACTACGCGTCGCAGCCGCGCGCGCCGGGCGAGGCGGCGCACTACGCGCACATCACCGAGCTCACAGTGAGGCTGCACTTCCTCACCGCCATCTTCTCGCCGGTGGGGTCGCCGCAGCACTTCCGGTGAGTGACGGCTGTCAGTGGCGTCCAGGTGGTGATGTGGGCAGAGCGCGAACGCGGCATGATGCGCCTGTTCCTGGCGGACCTGCGCCACTACGCGTCGCAGCCGCGCGCGCCGGGCGAGGCGGCGCACTACGCGCACATCACCGAGCTCACAGTGAGGCTGCACTTCCTCACCGCCATCTTCTCGCCGGTGGGGTCGCCGCAGCACTTCCGGTGAGTGACGGCTGTCAGTGGCGTCCAGGTGGTGATGTGGGCAGAGCGCGAACGCGGCATGATGCGCCTGTTCCTGGCGGACCTGCGCCACTACGCGTCGCAGCCGCGCGCGCCGGGCGAGGCGGCGCACTACGCGCACATCACCGAGCTCACAGTGAGGCTGCACTTCCTCACCGCCATCTTCTCGCCGGTGGGGTCGCCGCAGCACTTCCGGTGAGTGACGGCTGTCAGTGGCGTCCAGGTGGTGATGTGGGCAGAGCGCGAACGCGGCATGATGCGCCTGTTCCTGGCGGACCTGCGCCACTACGCGTCGCAGCCGCGCGCGCCGGGCGAGGCGGCGCACTACGCGCACATCACCGAGCTCACAGTGAGGCTGCACTTCCTCACCGCCATCTTCTCGCCGGTGGGGTCGCCGCAGCACTTCCGGTGAGTGACGGCTGTCAGTGGCGTCCAGGTGGTGATGTGGGCAGAGCGCGAACGCGGCATGATGCGCCTGTTCCTGGCGGACCTGCGCCACTACGCGTCGCAGCCGCGCGCGCCGGGCGAGGCGGCGCACTACGCGCACATCACCGAGCTCACAGTGAGGCTGCACTTCCTCACCGCCATCTTCTCGCCGGTGGGGTCGCCGCAGCACTTCCGGTGAGTGACGGCTGTCAGTGGCGTCCAGGTGGTGATGTGGGCAGAGCGCGAACGCGGCATGATGCGCCTGTTCCTGGCGGACCTGCGCCACTACGCGTCGCAGCCGCGCGCGCCGGGCGAGGCGGCGCACTACGCGCACATCACCGAGCTCACAGTGAGGCTGCACTTCCTCACCGCCATCTTCTCGCCGGTGGGGTCGCCGCAGCACTTCCGGTGAGTGACGGCTGTCAGTGGCGTCCAGGTGGTGATGTGGGCAGAGCGCGAACGCGGCATGATGCGCCTGTTCCTGGCGGACCTGCGCCACTACGCGTCGCAGCCGCGCGCGCCGGGCGAGGCGGCGCACTACGCGCACATCACCGAGCTCACAGTGAGGCTGCACTTCCTCACCGCCATCTTCTCGCCGGTGGGGTCGCCGCAGCACTTCCGGTGAGTGACGGCTGTCAGTGGCGTCCAGGTGGTGATGTGGGCAGAGCGCGAACGCGGCATGATGCGCCTGTTCCTGGCGGACCTGCGCCACTACGCGTCGCAGCCGCGCGCGCCGGGCGAGGCGGCGCACTACGCGCACATCACCGAGCTCACAGTGAGGCTGCACTTCCTCACCGCCATCTTCTCGCCGGTGGGGTCGCCGCAGCACTTCCGGTGAGTGACGGCTGTCAGTGGCGTCCAGGTGGTGATGTGGGCAGAGCGCGAACGCGGCATGATGCGCCTGTTCCTGGCGGACCTGCGCCACTACGCGTCGCAGCCGCGCGCGCCGGGCGAGGCGGCGCACTACGCGCACATCACCGAGCTCACAGTGAGGCTGCACTTCCTCACCGCCATCTTCTCGCCGGTGGGGTCGCCGCAGCACTTCCGGTGAGTGACGGCTGTCAGTGGCGTCCAGGTGGTGATGTGGGCAGAGCGCGAACGCGGCATGATGCGCCTGTTCCTGGCGGACCTGCGCCACTACGCGTCGCAGCCGCGCGCGCCGGGCGAGGCGGCGCACTACGCGCACATCACCGAGCTCACAGTGAGGCTGCACTTCCTCACCGCCATCTTCTCGCCGGTGGGGTCGCCGCAGCACTTCCGGTGAGTGACGGCTGTCAGTGGCGTCCAGGTGGTGATGTGGGCAGAGCGCGAACGCGGCATGATGCGCCTGTTCCTGGCGGACCTGCGCCACTACGCGTCGCAGCCGCGCGCGCCGGGCGAGGCGGCGCACTACGCGCACATCACCGAGCTCACAGTGAGGCTGCACTTCCTCACCGCCATCTTCTCGCCGGTGGGGTCGCCGCAGCACTTCCGGTGAGTGACGGCTGTCAGTGGCGTCCACCTCAACGTTTCGACTATTCATACATACCTACATAATCACGCCTATTGTCCAGATAGAACGCGGGGTACGCAGGCGTAGCCGTAGCATAGTGAAGTAAGGATTTTCATGATCGTAGGATCTTGACCGACACTTCTTTCTTGATTCCCTTGTCTTCATGACGTGTTGCTTATCATAGCCTCAACGGTGATTGTTTATTCAACTATCAACCATTTCCATTTCAACGTGATGACTCTCGCCCCACCGTCTGACTGGCCGAGTGGTCAGGGAAACTTACTTTGAAAACTACCCGAAACCTTGAGGTATATTATGTAGACTCGGCTTCGTGTGTAAATTATATAGTATTGCCTGGCCGCGTTTAGAAAGGGAATGCAGTTTGCCATATACTGACGTCAAACTGTGTAAGAATTGACAGCTTTCATAGTTCCAAAGTAGTTGAGGTCGAATAATACTAATAAGGTATTGATTTCTCTACAGTTTAACGGTCGAACAAGTGGAGGAACTCTGGCAGTGTCTCGTAGTCCGAGGCTCTCCGGAGTGCGCCGACTGCCTCTACTCCTGGCTGCTGTCGCACACCAAGTCCCCGGAGCAGCACGCGTTGGGGCTTGACGCGCTGCGCTTCCTGTACATCGAGAAGATGCCCACGCTGGACCCTGAGGTGAGTTCCGGTGCAAGTATAGCTGTAGAAGTGCCTCGTAGGGATCTAGTTGATGTACGGCCCAATAATCCAAGTCCAATATATCACAGAATAAATAATACGCACAGACAGAAACTTGTCTGTTCAAAAATTCCCTGTTTAGGTACGCCGAACGAGCCTATAACGTGGGCAACCCTTTCTATCGCATGTAACGCGCTGCGATAGAACGCGTGCGTGCTGAAGCAGTGCTAACATACCGGTTGGAGACGTACTGTAGCGGCGCGACGAAATTACGGAGTGAACCGCCTCTGACGTTCTCTTTCTCGTTTAAACGGTATACTGCCTTTTCGGCGAAATATGTTTCGCTACATTTAATTTCGCAACCAAATTTTCGCAGAATTTTCGGTTAACCAATCATTGGCATAACTTTACTTCGCACTTTTCTTATTTTTCAACATTTTTATAATGCAAAATTTTACTGCAACAAACTTTTATGTGGCAAATAATTATGAAGCAAATGATTTGCTTAGGCAAAAAACCAATCGTCAAATGTCATTTGGGAAAATATTAACTTTGCTTTGGAATTATGATAGTTACTATTATTATTAACTTACAGGTAGCATAATATTTTTTGATAGACTCTAAGGCAGGTCGGTGTAGGTACGACGACGAGCGAAGCGAGCAAAATATTTTTTGGTAGACTCTAAAGCGTAGGTACGACGACGAGCGAAGCGAGGAGAAGTGTCAGGAAGAACCGCGAACCTACAGCTCGCGAGCCGAGCGAGCGAAGCGCGCGTGCCGCGGCAGCGGCCGGCGAAGCGCCAGAACCGAACACTTTTTTACCTAATACTTATATAATCATATAGTATTCAATATGTTGCTAAAATTATGGTATGCCAATCAATGCATTTGACGAATACATAAATGACATCTTAAGAAGCCCAGGTAATCATTTGCCTAACAATAATTTATCAAATCATTAGTTGGGAAATGATATCAGTGCGCAACGTTGAGTTGGGAAATACAACTTCGCCCAAATAAAAATATGGGATAAATAGTTTGGGAGTTAAAAATTTGCTAAATATTATTCACCGAAACATTAGTGAACCCTTATTAACCTATGCATTAAGAGAGAGAAAAAAATATGTGGACGTGGATTATCATAGACCCGTCTCGTAATTAGGGGCTCGTTGGAGCGCACCGGCTGCCTCTAACGAGGCGACCCTGACAGCCCGGCCACGGCTTCGAGAGGCGGTAGCAGCGGCAGCGGGGGGCCATATGTGTGAGCGAGAGACATCGGGCACACAACAATTTGCTTTTTACTTATTTAAATAAACTTACTTACAGCTAAGATGCGGAAAAAAATAGACGGGAGGGAGCCGGAACGGCAGTACTTGCGACACTTTATTATACCCTGTTATGTAAAACAGTAATAGCGCATTTTACGCCCGTCCTGCCCACTTCCCTGCTCACTTCGGCTGAATGTAAATCAGGCAATAGCGCGGTCGGCGCGGTCGTCCAAGCTACGTCGCGTTCGCTAGCTACATCATATAGTCCTTTTCGATCTTGAGAAGTTTGAAACTAAGTATCAATAAGTTCTGAGACATTTTCGGTTCCAAAAGCAGTTGCGTAGCTGTATACAGGGTGTACCAAAAATGGGGTGTGAAGCGATCAAGGGCATCATGTTCTGATAAGAAAAAACCGAGATACATTTTTTGATCGGTTCACACCCCATTTTAGGTACACTGTATACGTGTTTATTTTTAATTTTTAGTAAGTTTAGAAATGACTTGTGGACAGACGATAAGCATCATGGGCCTCAGCCTCTACCAGCAGCTGTGCAACCTGGCGCGCATGGCGCTCGGCGCGGGCGGCACGGGCGACGCGCACCCGCACACGCTCGCCATCGACCACCTGTGGAAGATCGCGCTGCGGGCCAACAGCACCGGTCAGTAACTAGCTGTATGCACGTACACAGCCTCTACCAGCAGCTGTGCAACCTGGCGCGCATGGCGCTCGGCGCGGGCGGCACGGGCGACGCGCACCCGCACACGCTCGCCATCGACCACCTGTGGAAGATCGCGCTGCGGGCCAACAGCACCGGTCAGTAACTAGCTGTATGCACGTACACAGCCTCTACCAGCAGCTGTGCAACCTGGCGCGCATGGCGCTCGGCGCGGGCGGCACGGGCGACGCGCACCCGCACACGCTCGCCATCGACCACCTGTGGAAGATCGCGCTGCGGGCCAACAGCACCGGTCAGTAACTAGCTGTATGCACGTACACAGCCTCTACCAGCAGCTGTGCAACCTGGCGCGCATGGCGCTCGGCGCGGGCGGCACGGGCGACGCGCACCCGCACACGCTCGCCATCGACCACCTGTGGAAGATCGCGCTGCGGGCCAACAGCACCGGTCAGTAACTAGCTGTATGCACGTACACAGCCTCTACCAGCAGCTGTGCAACCTGGCGCGCATGGCGCTCGGCGCGGGCGGCACGGGCGACGCGCACCCGCACACGCTCGCCATCGACCACCTGTGGAAGATCGCGCTGCGGGCCAACAGCACCGGTCAGTAACTAGCTGTATGCACGTACACAGCCTCTACCAGCAGCTGTGCAACCTGGCGCGCATGGCGCTCGGCGCGGGCGGCACGGGCGACGCGCACCCGCACACGCTCGCCATCGACCACCTGTGGAAGATCGCGCTGCGGGCCAACAGCACCGGTCAGTAACTAGCTGTATGCACGTACACAGCCTCTACCAGCAGCTGTGCAACCTGGCGCGCATGGCGCTCGGCGCGGGCGGCACGGGCGACGCGCACCCGCACACGCTCGCCATCGACCACCTGTGGAAGATCGCGCTGCGGGCCAACAGCACCGGTCAGTAACTAGCTGTATGCACGTACACAGCCTCTACCAGCAGCTGTGCAACCTGGCGCGCATGGCGCTCGGCGCGGGCGGCACGGGCGACGCGCACCCGCACACGCTCGCCATCGACCACCTGTGGAAGATCGCGCTGCGGGCCAACAGCACCGGTCAGTAACTAGCTGTATGCACGTACACAGCCTCTACCAGCAGCTGTGCAACCTGGCGCGCATGGCGCTCGGCGCGGGCGGCACGGGCGACGCGCACCCGCACACGCTCGCCATCGACCACCTGTGGAAGATCGCGCTGCGGGCCAACAGCACCGGTCAGTAACTAGCTGTATGCACGTACACAGCCTCTACCAGCAGCTGTGCAACCTGGCGCGCATGGCGCTCGGCGCGGGCGGCACGGGCGACGCGCACCCGCACACGCTCGCCATCGACCACCTGTGGAAGATCGCGCTGCGGGCCAACAGCACCGGTCAGTAACTAGCTGTATGCACGTACACAGCCTCTACCAGCAGCTGTGCAACCTGGCGCGCATGGCGCTCGGCGCGGGCGGCACGGGCGACGCGCACCCGCACACGCTCGCCATCGACCACCTGTGGAAGATCGCGCTGCGGGCCAACAGCACCGGTCAGTAACTAGCTGTATGCACGTACACAGCCTCTACCAGCAGCTGTGCAACCTGGCGCGCATGGCGCTCGGCGCGGGCGGCACGGGCGACGCGCACCCGCACACGCTCGCCATCGACCACCTGTGGAAGATCGCGCTGCGGGCCAACAGCACCGGTCAGTAACTAGCTGTATGCACGTACACAGCCTCTACCAGCAGCTGTGCAACCTGGCGCGCATGGCGCTCGGCGCGGGCGGCACGGGCGACGCGCACCCGCACACGCTCGCCATCGACCACCTGTGGAAGATCGCGCTGCGGGCCAACAGCACCGGTCAGTAACTAGCTGTATGCACGTACACAGCCTCTACCAGCAGCTGTGCAACCTGGCGCGCATGGCGCTCGGCGCGGGCGGCACGGGCGACGCGCACCCGCACACGCTCGCCATCGACCACCTGTGGAAGATCGCGCTGCGGGCCAACAGCACCGGTCAGTAACTAGCTGTATGCACGTACACAGCCTCTACCAGCAGCTGTGCAACCTGGCGCGCATGGCGCTCGGCGCGGGCGGCACATGACGGGTACAAGTATAAAAATGACAGATTCTGCTGTATCTAACTTTTGGGGATTATTTTTCTTCTAGAATATTAAACCATCCAACCTTTTCCCAGATGTTTCCATGGGCGCCATCCAATACCTGAACAGCTACTACATGGGCCAGCAGTTACTGCAAGAGGACGACTTCGTCTCCAAATGCATGTTCCATCTCTCCTCCGCCGCCGAGAGGCTCATAGTGAAAGAGCAGGACGGCGAGACGTCGATACCGCCTGTGGCGTGCGAAGAGAAGAAGGAGGAGAAGGTTCCAGATAAACAGAACATTTACGAGCTTATGACTGAGGACGCGGCGCTGCAGTGCGTACAGAGGGCGCTGTTGCTGCTGAAAACACATTTGGATACGTTTAAAAGGAGGTTAGTTTCGCGCTTTTTTTGTAGAAACTTGTTATTTTCAATTACGATTAAGAAGTCGGCAATGTGTATTCAATACTTGTTTATAAATTCTCAAACTATTACCGCTAATAGAATATATCTATATTTGAATAAGAGGTACTGTTGTAATTTCGCTTTTGTCTTTATCGCTATGTGCTCACTATTACCAATATTAAATATAATAATAATAAAATTATAAATCAGCCTATACGGAGTGTAACAAAAATGGGGTATGAACCGATCAAGGGCTTAACAGGTATCGTGTTCTGATTAAGAAAAAACAGATAAAAATTTTTTGGTCGCGATTTTTTTTTACATTTCTATGGAGCTTGTCGCCCCAGTCGGCCAACGCTCCATACTAAGGAAAAAAAACGCGTCAGAAAAAAGTTTCGTCACCGTACCGTACCTGGCTTGTGAGGGGTTTACGGCAGTCCATACAGGGATACTCTGAAGTACTGTCTATACAATGGTTATTTATTCAACAACTCACGGTATATATATGAGTCAAATAATCATTTATACATCTCGCACGTTCTTAATCTATGACTTATCCTAACACATTTTATGTATCTAATCGCTACTACAGAATGTGCCTAGTCGGCACAAACCGCAAGGGGCGCGAAGCGGTGGGCGCCGCGCTATATTATTTACAACGATAAGGAATATAAAGCATCAATTCAGACGTTACAGTCCATATTTGAATGGACTTGCGGGGCCCGGCCGGTCCCTCGCGGACGTGGACTGCTGTGCCCGGCTGTCGTCGCAGACCGGCCCCGCCGGCTATCGCCTCCTGCACTCTATTAAGACGCGGCGCTCGCGCAACCGTTGCGATGCGGCGGAGCGGCGAGCACGTTTGGTGGGAAACGTACATAAATGGAACATTTGTTATAGATACGCGTATCACCTCCGGCGTTGGGCGCTAGCGGAGTCCGGTGCGTGGGAAGGCGCCGGTGGCGCCGGCACCGTGCGGCTCACGCTGCAGCCCGCCGGCGCCGGCCCGCGCGCCTCGCTCAGCCTGCACCACTCCGACCTGGTCGCGCACCTGCGCGCGCACGTGCACTGCTGGTGGGAGCGGCAGGTAACACGAGGGCACGAGGAAGGGGAGCACAGCTGTGGGAGCGGGACAGACAAGCCCGGTGCGTGGGAAGGCGCCGGTGGCGCCGGCACCGTGCGGCTCACGCTGCAGCCCGCCGGCGCCGGCCCGCGCGCCTCGCTCAGCCTGCACCACTCCGACCTGGTCGCGCACCTGCGCGCGCACGTGCACTGCTGGTGGGAGCGGCAGGTAACACGAGGGCACGAGGAAGGGGAGCACAGCTGTGGGAGCGGGACAGACAAGCCCGGTGCGTGGGAAGGCGCCGGTGGCGCCGGCACCGTGCGGCTCACGCTGCAGCCCGCCGGCGCCGGCCCGCGCGCCTCGCTCAGCCTGCACCACTCCGACCTGGTCGCGCACCTGCGCGCGCACGTGCACTGCTGGTGGGAGCGGCAGGTAACACGAGGGCACGAGGAAGGGGAGCACAGCTGTGGGAGCGGGACAGACAAGCCCGGTGCGTGGGAAGGCGCCGGTGGCGCCGGCACCGTGCGGCTCACGCTGCAGCCCGCCGGCGCCGGCCCGCGCGCCTCGCTCAGCCTGCACCACTCCGACCTGGTCGCGCACCTGCGCGCGCACGTGCACTGCTGGTGGGAGCGGCAGGTAACACGAGGGCACGAGGAAGGGGAGCACAGCTGTGGGAGCGGGACAGACAAGCCCGGTGCGTGGGAAGGCGCCGGTGGCGCCGGCACCGTGCGGCTCACGCTGCAGCCCGCCGGCGCCGGCCCGCGCGCCTCGCTCAGCCTGCACCACTCCGACCTGGTCGCGCACCTGCGCGCGCACGTGCACTGCTGGTGGGAGCGGCAGGTAACACAAGGGCACGAGGAAGGGGAGCACAGCTGTGGGAGCGGGACAGACAAGCCCGGTGCGTGGGAAGGCGCCGGTGGCGCCGGCACCGTGCGGCTCACGCTGCAGCCCGCCGGCGCCGGCCCGCGCGCCTCGCTCAGCCTGCACCACTCCGACCTGGTCGCGCACCTGCGCGCGCACGTGCACTGCTGGTGGGAGCGGCAGGTAACACGAGGGCACGAGGAAGGGGAGCACAGCTGTGGGAGCGGGACAGACAAGCCCGGTGCGTGGGAAGGCGCCGGTGGCGCCGGCACCGTGCGGCTCACGCTGCAGCCCGCCGGCGCCGGCCCGCGCGCCTCGCTCAGCCTGCACCACTCCGACCTGGTCGCGCACCTGCGCGCGCACGTGCACTGCTGGTGGGAGCGGCAGGTAACACGAGGGCACGAGGAAGGGGAGCACAGCTGTGGGAGCGGGACAGACAAGCCCGGTGCGTGGGAAGGCGCCGGTGGCGCCGGCACCGTGCGGCTCACGCTGCAGCCCGCCGGCGCCGGCCCGCGCGCCTCGCTCAGCCTGCACCACTCCGACCTGGTCGCGCACCTGCGCGCGCACGTGCACTGCTGGTGGGAGCGGCAGGTAACACGAGGGCACGAGGAAGGGGAGCACAGCTGTGGGAGCGGGACAGACAAGCCCACGCTGCGTAGCGTGAGCATGAATACAAAGCATTTCTTTGCGAAGAGAAAAGTTTCAAATCAAGAACCAGCAACTGTGCTTATCTAATCTATTGAATAAGACGATAGAGTTCATTATACAATTAACATTTTATGTGGCGCCAATTTTTCTTTACAAATTTGGTACGCGCGCGTCATGAATAGCTTTTGTTCGGACCGCAAACAAAGGCATTCATGAGCTCAATACAATGGCCATTCATGAGCTTAGTTTAGAAAATTTCAACTATACCCGACTGCCCCAGAAAAGAGCATGGTTTTCGAGCGTATGAGTTACATAAACTGTAATATTAGGCAAAAGCAGTTGGGTGTTTTGAAAAGTCCATTGGGCCAGAACTAAACTAAAGTTTCCATCGACAGATCCAAGGCGAGGAAGGTGTAACGGCGTTGTCCACGGACGGGCCGCTGCGCATGATCACGCAGGGACAGGAGCTGACGATAGACTACGATGAGAGGACGCTGTACGATATGGGGTTTAAGGACAATCAGGTAAGTCGCCATATAGGGAGCCAATAATGCACGGCCCAATAATGTACAGCCTGATAATCTGCGTCCACTTTTGTGGACTCGGATTATTGGGTCGTGCATTATCAAGGCGGACAAAAATGGCTTGCCATAAGCGAACTCTGTCTTAGGTCGGTTAGGTTAGGTTAGGTTCACTTGTGTTCCTCAGACCAGAAATAGACACCCCGCGCAGCGGGGTGGCGTCGACTCGCTGGAGATTATTAGTCCGCACAGATGGCCGTTCCAATGTACATGGATTATCAGGCTGTACATAATTGGGCCGTGCATTATCAGCTCGTACAAAATTGGCTTCTAATTATTGCCCCGGACCAAGTTTGCTCAGGGTGATAATGCACGGCCCAATAATGTACAGCCTGATAATCCATGTACAGTATGGACGCGGATTATTGGGCTTGATTATGGCTGTGCATTAACCGGCACCGCCATATACCGTGCAGTTGGGTAACAGCAGTTGAGAGCTCTCTTCTTCCAGCATTCCCTTGTTTCACACCTTTACTTGTTGAGTTAGAACTATGAGTATTTAGCAAATAATATCGTCTTATACTAAAAGTACATTGACACATCTAAAAACTATAATTTGTAATTAAATCATAACAATAATCAATCACCGAGGTAGGTAGAAGGAAGTTTGTACGGAACTGTCGGTGGGCGTATGAGGGTTTCGTTTGTTGTTGTCGAACCCCCTGTGTATGTGTTCGGCAGCTGGTGTTCGTGTCGGTGGGCGTGGGCGCGCGCGGCGCGTGGGCCGAGTGGCCGTCGGCGCAGCCCGCGCCGGCGCGCGCGCGGCTGCCCACGCTGCTGCTGCTGGACCCCGCCTACTTCAACCACCTGTTCACGCTCATGCAGGCGCTGGGCCGCATGCGGGAGCCGGGCGCCAGCGGGGTCAGTATACAGATACACCATGGACCTAGCTTTAGGGTGGGTTGCTACTTACTACCTACTAGTGCCTCTTTCACCTATACAAAGCGCTAGCCTGCATATTAAAAAAAAAACGAAAGTTACTTTACAAACAAAACCTACTAATATTATAATTATGCGAAAGTTTGGATGTTTAGATGTTTTGATCTTTAGATGTTTGTTACTCTATCACGCTTAAACGGCTCAACCGAATTGGATGAAATATTGCACGAAGATAGTTTATAGCATAGATTAAAATATAGGATAGTTTTTACCCGGGTCCACGCAGACGTGTCGCCATCCGTCTGCCGAAATAACGGTGTCGTCGCGCCGATACTAAAGTGGATTTAGGTGGCTTTCACAAGTAAAACTATCCCTTAACTTAAGGGGATACGTTCGCCTTAGTACCCTTTCCTTTTTTCAATTTTAACTTTCATCGTACACATCTAAGACTACTACTAAAACGTTGGCGCAGTCGATAGGATGTAAGTTAACGATACATAACATACTGATTTGTGAATTTTCTTATAGGATTCAGTAGCGCACACGAAAGCACAACTCCTATCGCGACGCGTCTGGGACATACTTCAAGCGGTCCCACTCAACCCGACTCTATTAGAAGCCTTCCAGAATCCAATAGAGAGCAAGCTACCAGAATTACTTGACCCTAACAGCCCGCAGAAACTCATGTACTCCCTACACATTATCGACAAGCTGAGCTCAAACAACAATGGTCCCCCCGCGAAGGAACCTTCTGGAAGCGTTGAAAAGACTGAAGAAGAAAAAACCAATGTTGAAAATTGGAATGACTTATTTATTAAGAAAGGCGGGCTGAGATTGTTGTATGACATTATGATGTCGGGTGAGTCGTGCGTCAGTTTCAGACAATTCTGTTCTTTATTCTCAACTGTTTAAAGATCGATTTGCATGAATGTTTCATCGTTTTTTAGGTGTGTTACAAAGGAACGACGACAGCGAATGGAGGCAGGATTGTTTGGCGTTACTGCTTCAGTTGTTATGTCGAATTGGAACGCTGCCGTCTTCGGATCCGTCGCAAACGCCTAAATTACACCCGGTATGATTTTTACGAAAAACAAAAGCTAGCAAAGTAACCACACTTGGAAATCGCTTTAATTAAAATATGTTAACATTTGGACTCATATTGATGTGTTTTTTTAGTCGCTACTGTCCTTGATGAGCGTGGAAGAGACAACAGAGAGACTGATATCTATACTGTGCGAGGCAGCGACCTCAAAGGAGCCGACTACATACAAAACTGGATTCTGGGGCCGAGCGCAGGTAAAGGCATATTATATAAAGTTAATACATGCCACAACTAAACATATTCTAGTCAGCAACACCACTCACCAACTTTGTAGAGGAGCTGGGGTGGTTAGACCCCACCGTTTTGCGCGAACAGTGTAGACCTGCCTCGGTGAGCCACGCCTCGCCCTAGCGTGCGCGGTCAGTGTAGACTTGCCTTGGCGAGCCACGCCTCGCCCTAGCGTGCGCGAACAGTGTAGATCTGCCTCGGGGAGCCACGCCTCGCCCCAACGTGCGCGGTCAGTATAGACTTGCCTCGGAGAGCCACGCCTCGCCCTGGCGTGCGCGAACAGTGTAGACCTGCCTCGGCGAGCCACGCCTCGCCCTAGCGTGCGCGGTCAGCGTAGATTTGCCTCGGCGAGCCACGCCTCGCCCTAGCGTGCGCTTTCATTGTAGATTTGTCTCGGCGAGCCACGGCTCGCCCTAACGTGCTCGAACAGTGTAGACCTGCCTCGGCGAGCCACTCCTCGCCCTAAGGCAGCTATCTACTAGAGGCAGCCTCGGGCCGAGTGGATACACGACTCTAGCGTGCGCGAACAGTATAGACTTGCCTCGGCGAGCTACGCCTCGCCCTAGCGTGCGCGAGCAGTCTATTGTTTTCTGCCCTTTGCTTCGAAAAGTGCACTTTGATAACGATCACTAATGATAACATTGTTCTGCAGGTGGTGCAGCACGCGATGCGCATGTGCGTGTGGTGGGCGCGCGGCGGCGGCGACGCGGTGTCGCTGGCGTGGTCGCTGCGCCGCGCCGCGCCGAGGCTGCTGCTCGACGACGCCGACCCGGCCGTGAGTTTGTTTACATTGTTCTGCAGGTGGTGCAGCACGCGATGCGCATGTGCGTGTGGTGGGCGCGCGGCGGCGGCGACGCGGTGTCGCTGGCGTGGTCGCTGCGCCGCGCCGCGCCGAGGCTGCTGCTCGACGACGCCGACCCGGCCGTGAGTTTGTTTACATTGTTCTGCAGGTGGTGCAGCACGCGATGCGCATGTGCGTGTGGTGGGCGCGCGGCGGCGGCGACGCGGTGTCGCTGGCGTGGTCGCTGCGCCGCGCCGCGCCGAGGCTGCTGCTCGACGACGCCGACCCGGCCGTGAGTTTGTTTACATTGTTCTGCAGGTGGTGCAGCACGCGATGCGCATGTGCGTGTGGTGGGCGCGCGGCGGCGGCGACGCGGTGTCGCTGGCGTGGTCGCTGCGCCGCGCCGCGCCGAGGCTGCTGCTCGACGACGCCGACCCGGCCGTGAGTTTGTTTACATTGTTCTGCAGGTGGTGCAGCACGCGATGCGCATGTGCGTGTGGTGGGCGCGCGGCGGCGGCGACGCGGTGTCGCTGGCGTGGTCGCTGCGCCGCGCCGCGCCGAGGCTGCTGCTCGACGACGCCGACCCGGCCGTGAGTTTGTTTACATTGTTCTGCAGGTGGTGCAGCACGCGATGCGCATGTGCGTGTGGTGGGCGCGCGGCGGCGGCGACGCGGTGTCGCTGGCGTGGTCGCTGCGCCGCGCCGCGCCGAGGCTGCTGCTCGACGACGCCGACCCGGCCGTGAGTTTGTTTACATTGTTCTGCAGGTGGTGCAGCACGCGATGCGCATGTGCGTGTGGTGGGCGCGCGGCGGCGGCGACGCGGTGTCGCTGGCGTGGTCGCTGCGCCGCGCCGCGCCGAGGCTGCTGCTCGACGACGCCGACCCGGCCGTGAGTTTGTTTACATTGTTCTGCAGGTGGTGCAGCACGCGATGCGCATGTGCGTGTGGTGGGCGCGCGGCGGCGGCGACGCGGTGTCGCTGGCGTGGTCGCTGCGCCGCGCCGCGCCGAGGCTGCTGCTCGACGACGCCGACCCGGCCGTGAGTTTGTTTACATTGTTCTGCAGGTGGTGCAGCACGCGATGCGCATGTGCGTGTGGCGGGTGGACTGAATACATGCAGAATCGTGCGAAAGTTTGTGCAAGTTGACGATGACCGAACGGACCTGGACTAAAACTAACACTTATGATAACTTGAATAAAATATGTAACAACATACTCCAATGTACTGTACTGGGCTTCAGCCCGTATATGACATTAATTACCAGCAGCTCATTCTGAGAAATAAAAACCCAACGAAAAAAAATAATGATAAAAAGTCTGTATTTCAGAATAAATCCATAGCTTGTTTACAAGTTTCTGCAAAAAAAAAATTAGATACTTTACATGCCCAGGGACTGCCAGAATATCTACTTGGCTGGCAAACCCTACGAGTATTTTCCCGGCCTCTGCAGTATGTTAAAATGTTAGATGCCGTGTGTAGGTCCGCCGCGAAGCCGGCGGCGCCCTGTACCGGCTGTGCTCGCGCGGCGAGGTGGCCGTGCTGGCGCCGCTGCTGCAGCTGCTGCTGGAGCACCTGCCGCGCGCCGCCGACATGCGCCACACACACCAAGCCCAGCACCTTGAGGTAACTAATCATTTACTTCACCGGCCATACTCTCATGTCGTATTAACAACCCTATCGGGACGACTACCTACCTTTTTAGAGCATTGGCCAGATTCTGATTGGGATTAAGATGGCAGGATCGGACGAAGAGGCCTTTACCCAGCCGTGGGTCAAACAGACTCCTGATAATAATATTAAGCTATGAAGAAAATAGTCAGATGCTATAACACTTTGAATTTTTGTAGGCGGTCCATCATCACGCAGAGGAAGGCAAGGAGCCTTATGGACCAGCATGTAGAGACTACTTCTGGCTGGTGTGCAGACTGATTGACGGGCTTCCTGAGGACTTCTTCAAAGGTTAGTATTGATATTCTAGTCCTCTGACTGCCTCATTAATGAGTGCGATACACATTTTTTATTTATTTATTTATTTATTGAAGTCAGGGCCCATATAACAAATACCTTAAAGACTAACATGCATATCAATATAACCATTATTAATAACTAAAACACACAATTACTGCGACGTGTTGCGCAATTTCGTGGTGTCAGGTAACCGACCACGAAAACGTCGGAACTTGACTCCCTGCGGCCAAAATTCCTCCTTAGTGAAGGTCGATAGATGGTCTGTTGGATTAATACGAGACGTAGGGAATGGCCATATGAGTATATTGTACGCCACGCACTCTTGCTTGTCGTGGAAGTTAACGTTAACATTCGAAAGCTGATCCCACAAATATTTACAGAGGGTGCAACGTCAGAGGACAGCGGTGCGCCGGACCTTAACGAACTGTGCGAACAGATTCGTGTCTCCCTAGAGAAACGGGAGGTCATAGAGAAGCGAACTGAACCCTGCACGCCTGATGACGGTCTGTACGGCCAGCTGAGCCTGCTCACGCATCTCCTGAAGCATCCGCTTCGGTTCAAGACTTCGGAGCAGGGTACTAGGACCTTAGAAATGGTAAGCAGTATGCACAGCATTGCCTCGAGGAACAATGTATCGAACCTTTTTCACGCTAGATGACGGTCTCTACGGACAACTGAGTCTGCTTATGCATCTCATCGAGCAAAAGTTACCAGGGCGTTAGAAATGGTGAGGAAATATAGCAGGTCTTGTGTGCCGCTAGTGCCCGCTTTGAGGTTCTAGAGCGTTAGGAATGACATGAGGACTATACACAGCAAAACACAGGCCGCTTGAGAAATGTGTTTTTAAGGTCGAAAATCAAAAGCCTCTATTGTACCTGCCTAAAAGCGATAAAAATGCGTATATTCTAGCTTCGCGGTGGCACCCCAGATGGCCTTAGGTATATTCAAGGGCTAATTAATGCAATACATACAATGTTCTCACCAGGTGTTTTCCTTCCTCTTCGACGTGCCCAACCCCGAGCACCGTAACCTGCCCAAGTGCAAGGCGCAGAAGTCGCGGTCCGCGGCCTACGACCTGTTGGTTGAGTTAGTGCGCGGCGCGCCCGACAACTACATGGTGTTGCACAACAAGTTGATGGACCACCATAAACCAGGTGAGTTACTTGCTCATACCACACAATAATTGACCCTTTAACTGCTGAACGTCAAATAAGTTACTCGCAATTTTCAACTCTGTCATAATTCAACAAGGTGTCACTTATACTCTCAGTTTGTCTACGGTGTGATGGCGGCTATAGGGTTAATATTTATTTATTTATTTATGCAATCATACAAAATTTATACAGTTTGACTGTAAGAAACCAAAGCACTGTACAATTTAAATAACCAAAGAAACCAAAGCACTGTATAAAAAGATGAACTACGAGGTACCGGCGACGATATAAAGATTTACGCGTGCCTTGTAGCAATGTATGGAGTGATCTATCTTCTTTTTCTCTCAATAATCTTTGCCTGAGCGTAATTCCAGCTGAGAATCTAACTTGCGTTCAAGCGACAAGAGGCGGCGGATGGCATTTTTGTAAGAGTCCCCTAACATTAGGGGATCATCCGAAAAAGGCATTGAGACGACATATCGACCGTCCGATTCGCGAGACACAGTTTCGTTGAACATTTGTTCGCACTGTTGTTCTTCGGGACTCAGTATTTTGCGGGCGGGTAATGATTCGAGGTTCCAAAATCGTTGGACTAAATTCTCTAATTTATTGTTGTCTTCAATAAAAGCGTGAAAGGAATGATTATTTGTTGAATATGAATAACCTTCCGCTTCGCCCATGATTATATACCCCAAGGAAGTTTCCAAGACGACAGCGCGAGTATCTGGGTGCGTGACTTTACCGGCTCGGAGTAAATGCGGGAATAATCCTGACCCGACAACGCAGTCTATTTCTGATGGCATGTAAAACAACTCATCAGCAAGTGTTACGTTTTTAAAATATTCTAATATTTTTGTATTTAGACGCGTAGTGGGCAAATTACCTGTAATTTGTTCGACGACAGCGGCTTTTATCGAATACTGGCAGCGAGGATCGGTTCTTGATCTGAATACTATTGTCGTATAACCTAGCACTGGTTTCACCGACATGTACCTATTCCATGCACGGATGAAGGTTGTTATTTTATGTTTAATTTCAGTCTCCGACAACAGAATTTCGTTATAAAATTTGCCGTTGACCCTGTGTCCAAAAGAATTCTCATATTAGCGGTAATCACTTCACTTTCACTATTCAACACTTTTACACAAGCTGTAGGCACAAAGTCGTTGTAAAATGTGCACTAGTTCACGTCAGAGGTGACAAAACAACACGCGGCGGCGGCATGTTTGTGTTTACCGTTTGTCCGGAAACTGATCCGACTCGCGAGTCTTGCGCAGTGACAGCGCAGGCGAGCGATGCGGAATTCGAGGGGGTCGAGTTTGAGGGAAATATGTTTGTTTCGCTCGCACTTAGCGTCTGCGGCTCGACAAACGTCAAAACATTAGCTCGCGGCGGCGGCAGACCGGTAGGTATCGAAAGCGGTTGAGCGGTTTGCGAGTTCATCACGTATGAATGATATGGTTTGTTTTTATAAGCGGTTTGTGAGTAACTTTGTTTAGCGGGTGCGCGGAAAGTATTTGTTATATTTAACTCAGTGCGTGACAATACTTTGCTTTGATCTTTTACGAACCTTTCGAGAGACGCGAATGTAGGTATTTTCTGCGAGCGGCAGCTTTGTTCAAAGAGTTGAACGGTGTCTTTATCGAGCTTGTTGAGAGCTATATGCGTAATAATGAAATCTGCTAAATCTTCCAGAGTTAATGACTTAAGATCTGCAACTGATGCGCAATATTGCTCAACAAATGAGTCAAGGTTATGCGGAAACGCGGTTGTTAGGGGTTTAAATTTGAACATCTTATCTAAATACTGAGTACCTAACGTACGTTCATCTTGATATTTCTCAACGAGTAAATTCCAAATGATGTTATAATTGGAGGCAACAGGGAGGACTCCTGCGATGACAGAGGAAACCGGCCCAGATAGTTTCAAGACTAAATATTGAACGCGTTCGGCGTCTGAGAGGTGTTCATTCTCGTGAATCATTTCTTTAAAGTTTTGGTAAAACAGCGGCCATCGCGCTGGGTCGCCGTTGGATGAGATCAACTCTAAATATAAATGTACACAAATACGAGTGGAAATCTAATCCAAACGTGAAAAATGCCGAGACGGGTATGAGATGTACGAATTTGAAAATGTGCGAATAAATAACTAAATATGCAAAGATTCTAAAGTGTAACTGTAAAATATCACGGGGAGAAGGACCAAAAAGGAGGATGGTGTAAATTTTAAAGGATTAATAAGGATTACCTCGTGTGCTGCTGCGATGAATACCTGATGTGCTGGTTCGGTTGAGATTCTTCGGCAATCCAATCACTTAATTTTTACTTGCAAGATTTATTCGATTATTTTGAGAGATAATTTAAGGTTTATTTAATGTTTAAGGTATTATTGGGTTTTTTTCATAGAGGAGTGGAGATGAGAGGAGAGGAGATGCGCGGTGATTTTGAGTTTTTTGTTGCAACAATATGGCGACTGGACGTGATGTCACAGGCATTTGGTATATACCGGAAGTGTTACTGCCAACTTCAGCAGAGGTAAGGGAAAGGATGCGTTCGGAAACTAATGGAATAATGCAATGTATGCTATACGAGGGCTGCTACTTATGTATCCGGAATCCAGGATTCCAACTTACTTAAACACAATTTTTGACCTCCATGGTAAAATTTGAACTTTCTTTTAATACTGACCGCTATATTTTTTTTTGGCGGATTTAAAATGTTATCTCGTTGCAAGAATGGAACTTACTCGTGAAAATATTCGTGTTGTGATTTATTACGATTTTCGGCGTGGCTTAACGCAACAACAATGCATAGATCAATTAACTTTGACTTTTGCTGATGAAGCTCCATCAAAAACTACTGTGTATCACTGGTTTAGTGAGTTCAATCGTGGACGTAGAATGCTTACGGACGAAGTTAAGGAAGGTCGCCCGAAATCGGCCGTTGTACCACAAAATATTGAAGCAGTGCGGAAACTTATAATGCATGACCGTCATGTTATGTATCGCGAGATAGAGGCAATTCTGGGGATATCTATGACGAGCATTAATAAGATATTACATGAACATTTAGCTGTAAAAAAAATTGTTCGCGTTGGATACCGCACAATTTAACTAAGGATCAAAAAGAGGCTCGCGTCGAATGGTGCAAAAAAATGTTGAAAAAATATAACCGTGGTGACTCAAAAGCTGTTTATAATATCTACACAGGTGACGAATCATGGATATATGCGTATGATCCCGAAACTAAACAGCAATCAATATTTATTTCCAAATGTAAAGAATAAATTACGTGGTCAACGATTTTCGACCCGTGAAGATGCGGTCGACGCGTTCAAACAACACGTTTTGGAGATACCTCAATCAGAGTGGCAAAAGTGCTTTAAAAACTGGTTTACACGTATGCAAAAGTGCATCGATCATCACGGAGAATATTTTGAAAAACAATAAAACTATATTTAGTAATGTACGTTTGATTATTTTTTCTATTCCGGATACATAAGTAGCAGCCCTCGTACAATGCTATCATACGCAGTCAAATGGACTATGGCTCTTTTATCTTGGAGCCCTGCAATAAGGGGGCCCTCAATAAATTGGATTTAATACAAGCAAAGTGTTTACGGATCATACTAGGTGCCATGAAGTCCTCTCCAAAAAGAACGCCATGCAGATTGAGTGTGTGGAACCCCCTCTTTGTCTCCGTAGACAGTATTTGGCCGATAGATTTGTCATTAGGGCAAGCGCCAGCTCCGGTCACCTGCTGCTTCCTCGACTGCGGTCGCTTGCTCTGGGAGTTGCTGAAAACAAATATTGGGACCATAAAGAATTTCCAAAAATAATAATTAGTTTTTCCAAATTAAATAATGTAAACACCATTTTATACAGATCACAACATAACCCCCTATTTGAATGCAGCTTTGAAGCTATAACTTACTCCCCGAAGGTAATTCCGGATTTTGGCATATTTAAAGATGACCCAGGAGCCAATAGTAAATTCATTAAACTCCTGGAAAAGTGGCCAGAATATTTACCGGTATTTATTATTATTATTGTGTTATTGTGGGCCTTTATATGCCGCTTCGACCAGCAGGTGATCTATTGTGGCAGCCCTTTGTTTATATTTCACCGTTTAGACCCGTTGCCTCTAAGAAGTTCCAGATTCTTTGGGCGGTGATATGTTGTACCTCTTCTGGGTGCACTACGTGCCGCCCTAGGTAGATACTTCTTTTGTGCATGAGTGGTCCGCAGGAGCAGAGAATATGCATTGCTGTTTCCTCCGTCTCCTGGCAGAACCTGCAAGTTGCGTCCTGTTTCATACCCATTTGAAACATGTGCTTGTTTAATTTGCAATGTCCTGTCAGAATTCTCGTTACTGCGCAGGTTTTGTGCCTTCTGAGTTGCAGTAGCTCTTTAGACAGTTTGTTATTGTATCCTTTAATCAAGGCTTTAGCATGTTTTTGTCCTTTGGCGAACTTCCACAGCTTTATTGCCTCTGATTTTTCTGTGTTGTGTAGCAGAGAATATGCTTTCCGTTTTGTGATACCACAGAACGGTTCTGGGCCGACCAGGGTTGTGTCCGCGCCCTTCCTTGCAAGTTCATCTGCTTTTTCATTCCCAACTATGTCGGAATGTCCTGGTACCCATCTAAGTATGACTTTGTTGGTATTGGCCAGGGTGTTTAAATTGTTTTTACAGTTCTGGACTAGTTTAGAGTAGGACTCTAGGGATTCTAGTGCCAGCAGAGCAGCTTGGCTGTCTGAGTTGATGTAGATGTATTGGTTTCTTAGGTTTCTCTCAAGATTGATCTCCACGCATTTATTTATTGCGAAGAGTTCAGCCTGATAGATTGAGGCCTCTTTCCCCATGCTGACGCTAGCTTTGAGCTTCGGCCTCTCACCGTAGATACCACATCCAACATCATCACCCTTTTTTGATCCATCCGTGTACCACACGTGGCTTCCCTCCTTAAAGTCCATTTGGTCGTTTAGCCATTTGTCTCTCGGAGGTATTTCCACTGTGTACAGTTTGGTGAATTTGCATTCCACGTAAGTGTCGTCAGTGGGCATGCTTAGTTTTTTGTTATCAAAGACAAGGGCCTCTAGTTTGGTAAGCGCTTGAGAGCGCCATTTTGGCCTTGTTAGTGTGCATATCCTATAGATGCACTGCTTCGCCTCCTTTTGCACATGCAGGTGGAGTGGCGTTAGATCGAGCAGTGCATCCAAGGCTGCCCCCGGTGTTGAGCATAAAGCTCCTGTTGCTGTTAAGCAAGCTGTACGCTGTAGACTGCTTAACTTTGTGATGGCTGTCTTTTGGTTGGCTTTGTTACACCATACTGCAGAGGCGTATGTGATTACAGGCCTCACTACCGCTGTGTAAAGCCACAAAGCAATTTTGGGTCTTATACCCCATCTTGCTCCTGCCATTCGACAGCAGGTCCACATGGCCATTTTTGCTTTGTGTATTATGCTATTCAAATGAGCGTTCCAAGTTAGCCTTTGGTCAAAGGTAACCCCTAGGTACTTGACCTCATTTGAGTATGTTATTTCCTGTCCATTCAGTTTTAGTTTGGCGAGCTTGTCTAGTTTCCTTTTTTTTGTAAAGGGCACTAGTACTGTTTTGCTCGCATTGATGGACAGGTCATTCTCTTTGCACCATTTATTTATGGTGTTAAGCGCTCCTTGCATTAAGTTCGAGATTGTGTGGAGGCACGGACCTTTGATTATGACTACAAGGTCGTCGGCATATCCTTGTGTGTCATAGTCTAGGTCCTTCATAGTTGCTAGGAGTTCGTCCACTGCTAGGGTCCATAGTAGTGGGGATAGTACGCCTCCTTGTGGACATCCTCTTGTGGTGTAGAATGTATGCTCAATTGCATTGAGGGTCAGAGTGACTATTCTATTTGAAAGCATGCTCTGGATCCATCTGATGGTGCTTTCGTCCACGCCCTTTGATGCCAATCCCTTGAGGATAGTTTCTGTGGGTGTGTTGTCGAAGGCACCCTCGATGTCAAGGAAAGCACATAGAGCTGTTTGCTTGTCCTCTAGGGTTTTTTGCACTTTGTCGACCAGATCAAGTAGTGCAGTTTCCGTAGATTTCCCCTTTTGGTAAGCATGTTGGCTCAGACTCAGTGGTCTGGCTACCAGATATTTCGCTCTAATGTGCTGATCAATGACTCTTTCCATCGTTTTAAGTAAGAACGATGATAGACTAATTGGTCTGAAGGATTTAGGCTGTGAGTAGTCCTTTTTCCCTGCTTTTGGTATGAAGCGTACCTTGACTCTAGTCCATTGTTCTGGTATGGTCCTCCAAGCAAAGCTAGCTCGGAATATTCTTACCAGGTGCGGAGTGATTAGGTTTTGTCCTTGCTGTAGTAATGCAGGAAAGATACCATCTTCTCCCGCCGATTTAAATGGTTCAAATTTTTTCAGTGCCCATATAACTTGGTTTGGTCTGAAGATATTTGCAGCCAAATTCCAGTCGTTGTTGTGTGCCCTCCGGGCTTGTGTGCTCCTTTGGGTGCATAGCTGAATATCACTGGTGGGGTACGAACCTGGGAAGTGGATGGTTCTAAGCAAGTCCATTGTTTCCACCTCCGTGGTCGTAAAGCTGCCATTAGGCTTTTTAAGTAGGCCTAGGTAATTGGTTGGTGTCTTGGAGAGGATTTTGTGAATTCTCGCTCCTTTATGTGTTTGGGCGATCTCTTCACAGAACCTCCGCCAAGACCTCCTTTTGGCTTTTCTGATCTGTTTGTTATATTCAGTCAGTGCTCTACCGTACCTTTCCCACTCGTTTGGTCTGGTTGAGTGATTGAATATGCGACGGGTGGACACACGGAGCTTTTCCAGCCTTTTGTTCCACCATGTCGTTGTGTAATGTGTAATTGATTCTCGCAATGGGCAGCTCAGTTCGTAGGCCTTATAGATACCTTTGGAGAGTTGGTTTACTGCTATATTGAGGGAATCTGGATTTTTGACATATTTTGGGATATCCTTTAGATGGTCCTCCAGGTGAGCCTTGTAGGCTTCCCAGGAAGTTTCTTTTGGATTTCTTCGTGTTTGTGGTTCCATATCTAACGGGCCCTTTACACTAAATATAATATGTTTGTGGTCCGACATTGAGTTCTCGCAACTAACGTGCCAATTACTTAGGCAGTTTGCTGCCTTTTCAGTTGCAAAAGTTATGTCTAATACTTCTTGTCTTGCCCTGGTCACGAAGGTTGGCGTGTTGCCCCTATTTAACAGGTGTAGACAGTTGGTAAAAATAAATTCTGAGAGTAACTCACCCCTTTTGTTGATGCCGGTGCTCCCCCAGATGGTGTGATGAGCGCCGGTATTTACTGACTCATCCAGCAACGTGTGTTGGAGCAGCAGTATGGATCCCAAAATATAACATTGATCTATCTATGAAATGTCCTCCACAATCTTCCATATTCACTGGAGAGCTGGTTGCAATCCTGGAAGCAGTATCATATTTAGAATCACATCACATAATAAAAGCACTTATTTTCACTGACAGGAGCTGCTTACAAGCCTTAGTGAGTAATCAGTTTAAGGCCCAAAATAAGTCCCCTCTAATTCTGAGCATTAAAGAAAAACTTGCAATGTGAGACCCAGGGCCTTGATATTGTTCTCGGGTGGATCCCTAGTCTTTGTGGCATCTCCGGTAATGAATGTGTGGACACATGGGCAAAACAGTCAATTGAGACAGGCACACAACTCCACAACAAAGTATATTCTTCAGACCTACTGACCTGTGCTCAAACCAGCTTGACTGACTCGTGGCAAAACTTGTGGGATGTATCCAAACTTCATACAGGACGCTATTACGGTGGCATTCAACCCTTGATTCGCTGCAAACCATGGTTTTTTTAAATTCCGGAGTGCCCCCAAGTGGGCTACGTCAACCATCTGCCGCCTACGACTCGGTCATAACTGCACTCCGGTGTGCCTCGCCGAGATCAGGGTGCGGGATAACTCTTTGTGTGAATGTGGGCTCGATGAAGGTTCGTTGGATCACATATTTTTCAACTGTCCTAGGTTTAGTTACTCAATGTACGACGTATTACCAAAGAAAATCCCACGTCCTATAAATTTCTACTCGCTTCTTTGTTCAATGGACTCTCCCATAACTGCTATTCTTTTGAAATATATTCAAGTACACAACATTAGACTTTAAACATACTCCACCGTGCATGTAATTTCCTCTATTCGAAATTAATATATTTCTAATGATATATGATACATTTTTCTGCTATATCCGTCATGTTGGCATGATTAACACTGTCATCCAATTTCCCGCTCTTTTTCATAACGTTTGTAAATGTCATGTGATTGTCTGTGATGTCCATAATTTTTATTTATTTTAGGTTTTCGGACTGATCCTTTCCCAAAACAATCAAAATTAAACCGAACATTCTCCTCGTGCGTAAATATGTCAAAAAACTGATATTGGCAAATCCACCTTGCTAAAACAGCAAGGGGTATAAAAGCCATACTTAAAAAAAAAGACTGGGTTCCATTTACAACATCAGGTTGTGTCCTATTGCTGAGATATGAAGACATACGACATAAGACTTAATGCTGTAGTTTCAAAATGAGCGTTCCATGATCCACGCAATCAAATGCTTTAGAAAGGTCACAAAAAATACCAACTGCATCACAAGAATGCTCCCAAATTTTGTAAATATGTTTTCAACACAATTGCTCGTAACGTACCTCTTATTGTGTCGCTTTTAGGCTCATAATCCTGGATATTAAACACGCGTGTTTTATAACATTTTATAACATATTACGACACTTGTGTGTTATGGTTATATCCCGATTAAGTCACGTTGGCACCTTGCAGCAAGATGTATGCATGCACACGGTGCATTCTTAAATTAACCGGGTTGTACAGATGGAACAGCTTTTTTTTAAATTCTCGGCAAATGGATTCTTACTCGACTAAACAAATTAAATCCTTTTTGTTAATAAATTGGCTATTTCTTTTTGGATATGATAAAGAAACGTTTAATTTAGTAAAACTATTCACTTAATAACATCTTAACATGAATTAATAAAGATAACATTTTAAAAGGAAAATAATTATTAAATTTGTATTGGCTCTTTAGAGATTTCATCTAATGCGCGCGCACTGCGCAAATTTCACGAAAAAAGCTGTTGCGCGCCATTTTAGGTTATTTCACAGATATTTGTAAACATTGTTAATGCGTGTTTGGTTATTAACAAAAATGTTGACTCGTGGTGACTAGAAAAGTGATAAAAAGAATGGACGTGACTAGAAATTCTTGGCGATGTAATACAACATGTGAGTAAAAACCTGTTGCCATAAATAAGTAAAGAAAATAACTTGGCAGGCTTATAAAATTTTCATCTTATGAAAAGGATTTTTCCTCGCAAAATGTGTTGAAAAACGTCGTATGAAACGCGTGAGCTTTGATAATTACAATCCTCGGCTCTCTTATCACGCGAACCGCAGGTGAGCCGATTCCGCCTCTGATGTAATTATCAACATACCTCACTTGTATCACAATGTACTATTAATAAGAACAACCAAACTGATTATTCGTAATAAGTTTATTTATATTAAAGTGCATCATCATTTCGGTTAACATTAGCTTCTCAAAAACTTTTCTTTATTCCATAATAACACAGCTGCCGGCGCCATATTTAACGTTGGTCGGTCTGTAATCGGAAGTTAGTGTAATCGTTACCCGCCCTTAAGCCTTCGCCTCACACTTCGCGCGCTATGCTGCACGTTACATTAGAGCTCGCCGGTCTCGCGCCGCGCTCACACCTAGCCGGCTTAACGGTGTGGCTAAGCCTATTGCCTGTTCTCAGGGCCTTTGTCCTCGTACCCATGGGACTACTGGCCGGCGGAGGAGTCCCGCTCGGAGTGCGGCTACGTGGGCCTCACCAACCTCGGCGCCACGTGCTACATGGCGTCCTGCATGCAGCACCTGTACATGATGCCGCAGGCGCGCGCCGCCGTGCTGCGCGCCGACCCCGCCGCCAGCCGGCACGGCGCCACGCTGCACGAGATGCAGAGGATGTTCGCCTACCTCATGGTGAGATCACTCTCCTCACCAACCTCGGCGCCACGTGCTACATGGCGTCCTGCATGCAGCACCTGTACATGATGCCGCAGGCGCGCGCCGCCGTGCTGCGCGCCGACCCCGCCGCCAGCCGGCACGGCGCCACGCTGCACGAGATGCAGAGGATGTTCGCCTACCTCATGGTGAGATCACTCTCCTCACCAACCTCGGCGCCACGTGCTACATGGCGTCCTGCATGCAGCACCTGTACATGATGCCGCAGGCGCGCGCCGCCGTGCTGCGCGCCGACCCCGCCGCCAGCCGGCACGGCGCCACGCTGCACGAGATGCAGAGGATGTTCGCCTACCTCATGGTGAGATCACTCTCCTCACCAACCTCGGCGCCACGTGCTACATGGCGTCCTGCATGCAGCACCTGTACATGATGCCGCAGGCGCGCGCCGCCGTGCTGCGCGCCGACCCCGCCGCCAGCCGGCACGGCGCCACGCTGCACGAGATGCAGAGGATGTTCGCCTACCTCATGGTGAGATCACTCTCCTCACCAACCTCGGCGCCACGTGCTACATGGCGTCCTGCATGCAGCACCTGTACATGATGCCGCAGGCGCGCGCCGCCGTGCTGCGCGCCGACCCCGCCGCCAGCCGGCACGGCGCCACGCTGCACGAGATGCAGAGGATGTTCGCCTACCTCATGGTGAGATCACTCTCCTCACCAACCTCGGCGCCACGTGCTACATGGCGTCCTGCATGCAGCACCTGTACATGATGCCGCAGGCGCGCGCCGCCGTGCTGCGCGCCGACCCCGCCGCCAGCCGGCACGGCGCCACGCTGCACGAGATGCAGAGGATGTTCGCCTACCTCATGGTGAGACTTCTGACAACCCATGGCTCATCCAATAGGGGTGTAGACTCGAAAATTATTATTATTCCAAAAGAAAGAAGGCATAAAAACTATGCCTAGTGGCGAAAATCCCATTCAGATATCCCAAAGAATTACGAAGCTACAACGGTTTTAATATTGCTTGTTAGAGAGAGAAAACGCAATCAGTGTGTGACGTCACATTACACGAGGCTGCCGGGGGGCCGCGTCGACGGCGGCGCCGCACACGACGGTGCGCGGCACGTTGCCGTTTATAGTGACGTCACAATCTACAAGCGTCATCGTTTCATATTAAGTTACGTTTTGCAATAAAGGGACAGAACATACCCCTTCTTAAAACTTTGGACACTTATAACTTCGTGATTATTTAACCTTTTGCGTTGATTTTTTCTCCATTTGACTACATTTTTAACCCTTTTTCGAGTTAATATGACTTTGATTATTTTATTTAGTGTCTACAACCCTATTATACGAGTATTTCTGTAATGCCAAAATACTCTGAACTGCGCATAGTACTTTCAAAACTGAGTATGCTGGCTTACTAATCTTGAAGCAGTAAGATGATTTCTAGCATGCACGATTCTGCTTTGAAAGTAGCATGTTAAGTAGATGGTACAACCATCGACCCACACGTTAAATGACGTCGTACATGCAGTGTTACAATCGTAATGCTGGGCTTTGTGGGTGTTTGCTACAGCAGTGTTTGCTCATCTTTAGACCGCCTGCACATTACAGTCATTAGTAACCGCCTCTAAACGCGGCCACTCGTTGCGAGCGTGAGTCACTGCCGCAGGTTGTGGCTCGTACTATCGAAAACACAGCTAACTGACCATCCGTGCACTTTATGTGCATTATAATAAGGTTCTATATAAATACATGATGATCAGTTAACTGTGTTGGCGTTTGTACGCGCCCACCAAAGGCTCTTAGTGCGCCGAAGCTATACACAATGTATGAAAGAACTTGTGGCGACCGCTAGTGGCCCAATGTGCGGCTCAAAGTTCGAAATTACGAAAAACGTTTGACCAGACGAACCACTAACGTGGTAATTTCTCCAACAGGAGAGCGAGCGTAAGGCCTACAACCCTCGCAGCTTCTGCAAGGTGTACCAAATGGACCACCAGCCGCTGAACACGGGCGAACAGAAGGACATGGCGGAGTTCTTTATCGACCTCGTCTCCAAGCTGGAGGAGATGACGCCGGAACTGAAGAAGCTTGTGAAGACTCTGTTCTGCGGCGTGCTTAGCAACAATGTTGTTTCGTTGGTGAGTTTCTTTGAATTAGAAAAGTTGTTGCATTTAGGTTTGGTTAGTTCTGACATTACATTATTTGCATCCTCCATAGATAAATTACGGAAAGGAAGTAAAAATTCTACTCCATTAGCAGCATTCGATCGTACTATACCTCAAGGAAGCTCGTAGCGACATCGACCGCGAAGTTATTTATTATCATTCATTCATATCAGCCGAAAGACGTCAACTGCTGGACATAAGCCTCCCTCAAAGAGTGCCAAAGTGACCAGTGCGAACTTATTACAACTTCTTTATTGGCAGTATTGTGAAGCGTCTGTAAACAATGCGCACAGTATTACTAACAGTAAACTTTACTTCTTGTACTATAAGTTATTATATGTATAGACGTGATTGTTTTTATACAGGATTGCCCACACGTATCCCGGACTCTAGAAGAGTTCTACACCGTCCGATGCCAAGTAGCTGACATGCGGAATCTGCATCAAAGCCTCGACGAGGTCACGGTCAAGGACACGCTAGAAGGAGACAACTGCTATACGTGCTCGCAGTGTGCGGCCAAAGTGCGGGCTGAGAAGCGGTAAGTGAAGTTTATGTGGTGTGACAGGGTCTATAGTGGGTTTCACTGCACGCGAGACGAGGCAACTCATTTCAGTTTCACGCTACCACGAAAATTGAAAGCCGAAGCTCGCAATATATCCCTCTCTGTCGCTTGAATAAGCAAGTGTGACAGAGATGAAGATACACGAACGAACGAACGAAGCATTTCATAGTAGCCGCTCAGTGAGGTCGCGGTCAGCTCGCTAGAGAGAGAAACTGATAGCCGCGATTTAGGGTCAGCACATCTTCGCAGGTCTCTGGTACTAAATAAGTATTTGATGTGTTGTTTACATGGAGTTCAAAGTACGTTGTTCAACATCCCGCATGCTGCAGCGTCTTTCAAAGTTTGGAAAAAGTGATAGTCGCAATGCGCGACCAAGGAGTTTTAAAGTAGTGGATGTAGCTTAGGCAATCACGGAACTACTTTACCTCTGGCTGTTGAAGCAGAGTCAGGTCTTTATCGGCCTACCAATACCTGGATCATAAAGCCGTGAATGGAATACGTGCGTTGCTTGCAGTGAATAACTTATTTCAATTCGAAATATATTCTTGCTGAATGCCTTTTGCGCTGTAGGTGTCTGACACCTCGGCATAATGCTGAGACAGCGACCGATACACTGCCGCGAAGACACAATATGTGTCGATGGTATTGTGCGTTTCCTCCCTTTGTCTCTGTGTGTCTTTTGTGTAGTGTTGAAGATCAATATTAGAATTTGCAAATATGTCACCGACAATGACTTTACAGGGCATGCTTCAAGAAACTCCCTCGCATCCTCTGCTTCAACACGATGCGGTACACGTTCAACATGCTAACCATGCTCAAGGAGAAGGTCAACACGCACTTCTCGTTCCCCATGCGGCTGGACATGTCCGGATACGTCGAGAAACACCTCATGCCGGCGCAGTACCAAGGTAAACTACCACGAGTGAAAATGTGAGAAAGAGCCTCCATTGCACATCTAGCATCTTCTTAAAAGTTGTCCTGTGACAGAAGGGCTGACAGAGTCACACATAAGGATTGCTTTTTACGAATTTGGGGCAAAAACCTAATTACAAAAAAAAACTACTAAGATTTTTAAGACCGGATGACTGAGGCGACTTACTTAGTTTTTTGTATATTTCAGAAGAGAAAAGAAAATCGGCAGATACGAAAAAGGAAGGTGATAGCAGTCCGAGCACAGAGTCTGATGATAACGTGGAGACGGAAGAGCATCACGAGTAAGTTTATAATAATGTGTTTTTTGAATTATTCATTTATTTGTTTCATACAACAAGGCCCATATTTTCAAACACCTTACTGACTAACATACATCCTCATATCAGCCGAAAGACGTCCACTGCTGGACATAGGCCTCCCCCAAAGAGTGCCACAATGACCGGTCCTGCGCCACCCGCATTCAGCGGACTCCCGCGACCTTTACCAGGACACATGCATATCAATCGTATAAGTAACACAATAACACGCTAAGACGGCGACGCGCTGCGCATGTTCTGGGTGTCAAATAACCGGCCTTTAAATCGCCGGAAAAGTACACTCTTCGGTACAACTCCTCTCAGTACTCTCTTTTTCGAATTATAACGCTGCGTTTGATGACGGTATACAGAAAAGTACAGTTGGCTATAAAAGCTTGTACCAAAATTGAATTTTTTGACAGAAATTTGAAGTGATGGCAGATTGTCATAGTCGGCTACAAAGTAGTGGGTAAGGTTAGGTCATGGTGTAGTCAGATTATCTTGAGGGGTATATAATATTTGAGCCAATCAACTATTTTTTGTTGCTCGTTGTCATAGTTATGGCTCCTGGGTCACTCTTTAGAACCATGATTAAAGGGGGTTTAAATTCATTAAACGCGTGTTTTTGTTATATTGACAAACCTATTCCATGGTGGCATTTCCGGTGCATGAGTGGAGTCCAATGTATAGTTTATTTTCTAAGAAACTCTGTCCTGGCTTACGTACAGTATGCATCAAAGTAACTGCGCAAACGAAGACGTCAAAAGCCTTTATTAAAAGGGAATAAGAGCTTTTGACGTCTACGATTGCGCAGTTACTTTTGATGCTGATTGTACATATTAACAACAAGAAAACGTTGATTGGCCCATTTGGCAGGCATTGGGAAATCGTGTATGAAAAGGAGACTGAGGGACTGCAGCTGTCGGCACAAAGAATCCTCAAATCAATAGAGAGACGGCAACGCGGCTTCAGTGGAGTCACAAGCGTCCATAGAGCTATGGTGTCCGGTTACCATGAGACAGGCCGTGTGTTTTGACTGTTTTGCTTTTGTTATCATCATCATTATATCAGCCGAAAGACTGCTGGATATTGGCCTCCCCCAAAGAGTGCCAAAGTGATCGATCCTGCGCCACCCGCATCCAGGGGAATCCCGCTACCTTTACCCACCTTTGCTTTTGTCCTAATATCGAAATGTGTAAGGGAAGATATTCTTGACCAACGTCGGCGTCAATTGTACTACGGTTGCTAACCTTAAGCGCCTGCTAGAAGGTCGCCATCAAGTCTCCGACGGTGTGACCTTCGTCGGGTGCTCGTGAGTTTTCTGGCTACACGGTCGGCCGAAGTTCTAACGAAATGTTGCTGGAAACAACCGTGTACACGGTCCGTCCGGACCAAGGTCGTTCTATCGGAGGCGCTGGTTGACGACCGTCCAGCAGGCGCTTTATGTGTTTGTTTATCTTGTGTCAGGTACGAGTTAATAGGCGTGACAGTGCACACTGGCACAGCGGACGGCGGCCACTACTACTCGTTCATCCGCGACCGCCAGCACGCGCACCACGAGCGCTGGCTGCTGTTCAACGACGCCGAGGTCAAGCCCTTCGACCCGGCGCACATCGCCGCCGAGTGCTTCGGCGGGGAGATGACGGTACACTCTATTCCCTTAGTACACTTCATCCCCGCAGTATACTTGATTGCCACGCACAGTAGTCATGATTCCTCCAGTAGAACTGATTCCTTCAGTATACTTGATTGCTTGATTCCCGTTCAATGGTGTTCAAATTCCATATTCGCACCAGGTAAGGAAGCTTGGTATCATAATGGATCGCACATTATCTTGGGTACCCCAAGTGAGCGAGGTCAGCAGGAGGATGTTTGCTTCAATCGGTTCTCTTCGCGACTTCGTAACTTTTTGCCACTCGCCACTAAAATTGCGCTAGCTCAATCTCTCCTTCTTCCCATTCTAGATTATGCTTATGTGTGCTATCTGGACCTTACTGAGGACCAACTTAACAAACTTGAGCGCCTTCAAAATCTGTCTCTTCATATTTCTCTTCAGGTTCATATTTGGTTTGCGCAAGTATAACCACGTTTCCTCCTTTCGTTCTCAGCTCAAGTGGCTTCCGATTCGTCTCCGTCGTGATTCTCACATTCTTGCATTGTATTGTATTTTTTTTTTTTTTTTATTCAAAATAAATTCATGGCGAACACTTTTTGAGTGTCATATTTTTACATATATACATATATATATATATATTGCGTTACTCTACAGCATACTTTTTGTTACCTCTACTCCTCAATATCTCAAAGAGCGTTTTAATCGTCTCACTTCCATCAGATCTTCCCAAAAACATCTTCTCGCCCCACCAACTTCATCTACCAAATTTTATAATAGCTCATTTACCTTTCGGGCTGTTCGGTTGTGGAATGCTTTGCCGTTGCATATAAGGTGTGCAAAATCTCTTCCTATTTTCAAAAATCTCTTGAAACAATATTACCTGTCTCTCCCTTAAGTTGCCTTCTATGTATTGTACGTATGTATATTGTATCTATGTATGATTGTATATATGTCTGCGTATTTTTTTTAATTTATTAGGTATGATAAAAAAGAATGATGTGTTAGTATGCTCTTCTTGATGAGTTCCTGCACTACCTGTTTAAAATTCTAATTTAAATGTTTCCTGCTATAAAAAGGTTGTCTGGAAGAGATCGCTTTAAAGCGATAAGACCGCCTGTTGTTACCATTATTTATTAAGCAATTTTTTTTGTAAGATGTTTCTCTCCTGTTGTGGTGCAATAAAGAGTATTTATTATTATTATTATTATTATTCCCACGCACAGTAGTCATGATTCCTCTAGTAGACAAGATTCCTTCAGTAGACTTGAGTCCCACGCACAGTAGTCTTGATTCCTCCAGTAGACATGATTCCTTCAGTAGACTTGATTCTTACAGTAGTCTTAATTCCTCCGGTAGACCTGGTTCCTTCAGTAGACTTGATTCCCAGACACAGTAGTCTTGATTCCTCCAGTAGACCTGATTCCCTCAGTAGACTTGATTCTTACAGTAGTCTTAATTCCTCCGGTAGACCTGGTTCCTTCAGTAGACTTGATTCCCACACACAGTAGTCTTGATTCCTCCAGTAGACCTGATTCCCTCAGTAGACTTGATTCCCCTGAAGACTAAATTCGACCAATACATTTAATTAGCTATTGAATAGCCATAATATGTCCAGTAGACACCATTTAGCCAATTCACATTAATTGGTTCAGTAAATAAAACTCTTCTATTAACCATATTCTACTGTAGAATCAATTTACCCAGTAGTCTCTCGCCCTGCGGTCTTAATTACTCCAATAGACTTTACTAAAATAAATAAATAGAAATAAGATTACCATTGGTGTATCAAGGAAAGCGAGTCAGAATGAATCCACTAATTTAGTACATATGTTTCAGAGTAAAACCTACGACTCTGTGACAGACAAGTTCATGGATTTCTCGTTCGAGAAGACCAACAGCGCCTACATGCTGTTCTACGAGTTGAGTGCGCCGCGGAGCCAGCGCGGCGCGGAGTGCGGCCCGCAGGAGGAGGCGCAGGTATTTACCATTTTATTACACTTATGATAGAGTTCAATTTACCTTGGATAACAACTGTTAACAGCCGGTAGGTAAGGACCAAATTCTTGGCCAGTAGTTAGCCTGGTTAGTTGGTAGTTAGCCATACAAACTGAGGGTGGACAAAGTTCCGTTGCAACACAAAAATTAAACATAGAATTGTATGGTTAATTTCGTGTCGCAATGGAAAACGTTCATAGAAAATTTAATTGAGCGAGTTAAGCTTGCCAACAATTTGGTCCTTACCATACTCATCCGATACTGTAAGAGTTAATGCTGTCAAACAAATGCAAACAAGAAACGGCTCTGTGCTGTGACTAGGAGGTAGCTTTCTACAGTTCTAGACGCACTTCAACAGTGGAAGTAGATGAAGTACAGAATACTCTGTACTGAGATGATTACTCACACCTACAGAGTTAGCCCGACAACGATTAGTGTAAGAAAGGGATGGGTGAATTTTGACACCCGATATTGCCTAACCATACTTTTGCTCTTATTGTCGTTGCAATAGGGCTGCTTTTTGCGTATACAAATCAGGATTAGATTAGATTTCTTTATTTCATAATATTAAAATTCAATATAAACTACCACAGGTCAATTTACACGACTTGATAAAAATTAAAATAACTTAAAAAATGTACAATTACAGACCTGGATATACCTCATGTCATTGTACATGCAAAGTTTCGTTACAACCCAACACGTAGTTTTAAAATGAGAGCGTAACAACGTTTGTATGGAGAATCGAGCTTACTGCGGACTCTTAAACTATTACCAATACTAAATATAAATCAATATACAATGTCAAACATATTTCATTTTGGTAATAGTACATTGTTTAACGAGGGGCGTAAGTGGAATAATGCGAACAAGAGTCTATCAGAAGCCCGACGCCGAAGGCGGATGGCTTTGATAACTCGAGTTTGCAATATTCTTACGCCCGTGTTATACACAATGTTTTTCATCACATTTGCGAGGAAACAAATACATTTTCGATGAAATTAATACAAATCATAATAAAAACTGCGAAATGTCAGTTGTCAATTTTGTTGAATTTGACGTGAGGCGCGTATGGCAAAGACCCTTCGGTATACAGCACCGATTTGAAAACACTTAAAAACATTTTACATAGACACTAAATAACTACATATTAAATCTGTAAATAATTCTGTTAAACATGTTTTAGTAGTGTTTTTAAGTTTAAATTTATTTATAAATACGTTTTCAGACATCGTGTTTGATTTAAAACCTCTTTGCTTTGTAAATGCCGCATGAGTGACAGATACAATTTAAGAAAAAAACCATTACGCCCGTGGGCGTAACATAGGCAATTACAGCTATGTATGTCTGCGCATTATGAAGCCCGTTTCGAGCAAGTGTGATGAAAAGTCATTAACACAACACATGTTATTACTATTCCCTTCTGTCCACCTTGTGGGAGGTGGGCTACCCACGTGGCGCCTTCCGGTACGTGGTCGCCACTCGGGAACTTGTCCGCCTCACCGGTCATTCACAAGGTGGACTGACGACCTGGTAAAAGTGGATGCATGCAGAACCGGTAATTACGGAACTCTTTGGGGAAAGCCTGTTCAGAAGTGGACGTTTTTCTCCGATACGATGATCGATATTTCCTTGACAGTCCTCAACGGCCGGCGAGTCGGCAACGTCGGCAGTCGAGCGGCGGAACGACGCATCGCCGAGTGTGAAGCTCCCTCCAGATCTACTCAAATGGATATGGGACGACAACATGCATTTCTTGCACGATAAAAACATCTTCCAGCACGCGTATTTCACGTAAGTATATCCTGGTAATTTTTTTTTTATACAACGAAGGTGGCAAACAAGCCTACGGCCCGCCTGATGGTGAGCGGACACCGCAGCCTATAGGCGCATGCAATTACAAAGAGTAACAGGGCGTTGCCGACCCTTGATATGTTTGAGGATTCGCTGTGTTGACAGCTGAAGGAACCAATTCCCTCGCTCTTAACACAACGCATCCTCGGGAGCTCTGGCGAACCTCCAGGAACACAACACTACTACGGAGCAAGTATCTATTATATAAAATCGAAAAACCAGAACGAGATAAAACACGAAGGAATGAGCGAGATAGCGCCTTACAAAAAACACGATGTCCGGTGTCACGTTTCTTAAAAACAGCGCAAGTAACACGAGAAATAAATTTTAGAATACATTTTCTGGATATTACCTTAGAATAAGAGCATGAAGGGCCAGGAGGTGGCCAGTTATGGATGGGTGGCCGCGGAGTAGAAGGGGTCTTAATTACCGAGTTTCATGTTGACATTTTAATAAATGCATATGAAAATTATATACTCTTTTTTATTTCCATATCGTTACGTTGCTAATCAGGGTTCATGAACATAATACAATTGTGACAAATACATTCATATAATTCATTCACGCGGGTGAAGACGCGGGCACGTCTAGTTGTCTATAAAAAGCCTCCACATTAAAGCTGAGCTTGGTACCCATTGCCACAATAACGCATTTTTAATGAATGTTAGTTAAGTATTTGGTTTGTAATAGTCATATATTATAATTGTAAATTTTGGAATCTACTTGTAAATTTTGGCTTCACTGTAATGTAGGTTAAGTTATGGCAATAAAGTTAATTTGAATTTGAATTTGAAGTTTGAAAGCAAGTTCAATACGTTTGAAATGGATTTGACATAAGGCGATGACGAAGATAATGATGAAATAGAGGCAATTGCTCCCTGACTCTTGACACAGCACATCCGCAGGAGCTCTGGCGACCTGACTCACCACCAGGAACACAACACATACCTACAGAGCAAGTAGTGGCGTTATTATGGCTGCGGTCTGCTTTAAGGCGGAGGCACTTCCCCAGTTGGACTGCTCCCAATACGAACGGGATGCAATTCTGCTGTGCCCTACTTCTCTCCACTTTTCCTTTCTTGACGACCGCTTTAGTCTAGTTAGTAGTGACCCTGCCTACGAAGCTAGAGGGTCCGGGTTCGAATCCCGGTAAGGGCATTTATTGTGCGTGATGCTGATGCTCATCACAAATATTTGTTCCAGTCATGGATGTTTTCTATGTATTTAAGTATTTATTTATGCTTTGCTTAGTTTGGGACTAGGTCGATTTGTGTAAGATTGTCCGCAAATATCTATTATTTATTCATTTTATACCTCTCTCTGCCTCTTTTGGTATATCCATAACGGACTTGCAATCCTTCTGCCAACACTTTCTCGAATACTCAAGGTTACATCAATTTGGCAGGTTCATGGGCCAGATGTGCAGTTCAGTGCCGCAGTCGTTGATGACGCTCCGGCCGGAGGTCACGGAGGTGGCCGCGAGGCTCTCCACGTCCTTCTTCATCGAGACCTTCATACACGCCAAGGAAAAGGTATGTATAACATACTTCTTATTAAAGGAATAAGGTTGAAGATTGTATATGTGGGTGGGTCAGCTTTTTTCTGTCACTACCTTTGGTTACATGGTGACTTTTAAAACTGCAATTTTATGGATTATTTTGCTTTTTAAACACCTGTTAATTAGTTCAACCCACGCGAAGAGGGTGTTATAAGATTAACATATGTCTGTCTCTGTTTGGCATCGTAGCTCCCAAACGGATGAACCGATTTGAGATGTGTTTTTTTTTCATATCGCATATCTGGTCCAACAGTAAGGTTCTTAGCTATATTAAGGGCAAGGAGCGTCATGATCTGGCTGATATATAGGCATATTAAGAAGAAGAAGAATGATTTATTAGCTATATTTTTTGTGTCGGGGGTTTTAAATTTGAAATCGACGTAGTTATAAACATAATAGTAATGTTTAGTTTGAACCTAACCTGTTGTGTCCAGCCGACCATGGTGTCGTGGGTGGAGCTGGTGACGAAACAGTTCAACGCGTCGGCGGCCGCGTCCGAGTGGTTCCTCGGGCACATGGCGGACGACACGTGGTGGCCCATGCAGGTATACATCCTCAATACTACTGGTAAACGGCTTTTTATTCAAGGTGAGGTCAAAATCGATCGAATATACACACATGCTGGAACTACTGTATAGAACACTTGCAAAGATTTTCGTCTTAAGCTCCCTGGAGACAGGTGGGCCCGAGGGTAAAACTCCTACGAATTATTTGAACGACATGCTTGTTTTACTTTTTTTTTTTTTTATAAACCTAATAATTTAATAATTTATTGGGAATTAGTATTAACCAGTGTTAAAAAAGAAAAAATGTATATTAACAATAGGTTACGTTCAAATGTTACTAACCGATATGGAACTTGTTCTGAAATAAATGTTTTCATTTTATTAACTCGTGACACATAGTGAAATTTAGTCATCATGGTCATTATCATTACAATTGAAATTCAGTAAAAAAATAAAGAGGGAAAATATTATGTTATAATTTTTATGAATGAATGATATTTTTATTTCGTGTAACCATGGACACGTATTTTATTTTACTCAAAAGAAAAACGACTAAAAAGGAAAGGTTAATGACTTCGAATTTACGTTCTGTTGCACAGCACGTGTGTATAGCGGCCTCTAAGGCTTTTTAAGTCAAGACTCGTACATTAAAAATAAACTTGAGTTTTGTTGACGTATTTTATTTCTTTTCAGGTTCTAATAAAATGCCCGAACCAAATGGTCCGTCAGATGTTTCAGAGGCTATGTATGCACGTTATACAAAGGCTCAGGTAAATATATCCGCGTTCACACCATATTCAACCTTATTAACACTAGACTGACGTCGAAAATCGCTTGTTTCAGATCTAGTCATTGTGCCTTATACCTACAGGGTATGGAAGAAGGCGAGGATAACAGCAAGTTTGGTGAAGCGAGTTGTGTTACTAGGTTTATAAGAATGTTATTGTCTCTGGTGAGTCCCACGCTTATACATATTCATAGACTACCCCTTATTCAAAACTAGGCTGTGTTTGGTCCTTTTCTTACAAACACAAATGTCGTAATTTTAGAATATCCAATTGTTTTTAACGGTATTTTAGTTAAAATTGGTTTGATGATCGTTTATAAATAAGGACATTTGGGTTCAGAGGAATAACGAATCGATATTTCGCGTTGTGGACTTTATTTCAATGCAGTAGAATTGTTTGTCATTGTTCTTCCCCTGAAGCGGTGCTGTGCTGTACAGTGTTTTGCTGCGTAAGTGACGTTTAGTTAGCACTTTTAATTGGATACGCGAGCCAGCGTTTCGGTAACAAACCCCCAAAAAATCCATTGGTTTTTTCATACTAGTTATAAAGATGGCGGTAAAACTTAGTCCACTCTAAACGCTGGGTTGTGTGTCCGTCTGTAAAACAAAAGGAAACTCTCGTCCTAATGACCTCGGATTTTGACGGTTTTTATTAAAAAAAAACTCTTCAACTGACTTGGTTGTGTTCCATGTTAGAAAGGGCTCTGCTCTCGAACTCTACATGTCGGTGATTATCTCTAACTGCCACAACGAATCCTCTAATCAATAAGGGTTGGAAATGCGCTTGTGATTCTTCTGTAGTCGCGAGGCCGTATCATTATTTGCCACCGTGCCGTCCGTGAAGGTTTAATAGGATTTGGGCATGTTAATTGGTCTTGCTTGTTCTTATACGTTCTTATGGCAAAACAAACGATTTTACGCGAACCCGAATACCGTTCAAGAGTTCACGGGCTATAGTAGTGTTAAAAAAAATGACATAAATATTTAGTCATCACAAGAGCTGATGTCAATTTGTTTGGGGTTGGCTGGCCTGTTGTGCTGACGGTATACTCGCAGCTATATATGAACACACTTTTGTAAAATGCGCAATTCAACACAAGAAGCTCGTAATATTTCGCCGTCACTTGGGGCGGATTGCACCAACCAACAATTACAGACCGATCAACGTCAAATATGAATGGCACCGGCAGAGAAACTGGTCAAACTAACCATACATTCAGATTGTCGACACCGCCTACGATAACAGACGGTTTGGTGCAACCACCATTAGTGTACTTAAAGCCAGTGTAGTGTTCAAGACGGGGCCCTTATCCCGTCGTTACAAGGCTTGTTTTCGTTTAGTAAACACCGCGAGGACATGTGATGGTCGCGTCACCGCTTCATTTAAAGACACGGATTTATAGATCGTTCAATCCACGAATAAGCACAGCATACATGCTACCCAACGTTCAACTTTACGTCTAGCACAACTTGCTGACAAGTCGCTTCGCGCGCGACTGAGCGTCTCCTGTCTCACTCACACTGTGCAAATCAGAAAGAGGAGGGTAGATCTTTCTCGACTCGCGTCGCGGCGCGGCGTCAGTTGTGCTAGCCCCCCTGGAAGATATCCCTTATAGAAAGAAATAAAGAAAATATGTTTATTTGGCATATAAGAAATAAAAGACAAAAGAAATTACAGACATAATCAAAACATGCTAAAATGGTCGCCACTCAGCTTTGTGTCACGAAATATAATTTATAGGAATAAGTACGTCTTTAAAATTGTGTCTGCTTAGGAACACTTATAAAAAGTACATTTCAAACCTTAGAAAAGCAAAACATGGTATTTATTTATTTAATAGTTTTTTACAAAAACCAAAGTCGTAATTACACATTAATATGAAGAACATGGTAGAAACTTCACTATCACTAAAAGAAATTTTAACTTTCGATTAATGGTTTTTGATCTTATGTTTATTTGTAAAATAAATGATATACATGAATGTGTAAGGATTAGAGAGATTGGGGGCTTCCTCGTGGCTTGAACGATCTATATCGTGGTAAAATCGACCATAATATGCCCTCAGTTAGTTCTGCCTGGCTGTCAGATGACATCACTAGATTATTTATATCATCACGAAACGCCATCGAGTCCGCGGTTCGGCACACGCTTGTAAAGAATTAGTCTACGGAAAATAAGACGTGATGATATTCTTTTAATGTAGCTATTCTTAGACGATGCACAGGCGTGATTAAAGTTAAATCTACCTGTCAGACAAGAACCCAGATATTTTTGCTCTTCTCTCATCTCTGATTATAGGTATTTTGAAGGATATATTTATAAAACATAACGATTGAACCGGAATTTATCGCACATATTATGTGTTAAATACATCCTGATGTTTCAAGCCCTTTCCAGAGCTGCGGGTAAAATTAGAAAGACATAAAGTTCATCTGTAAATTTATATTTTGTTATTTTTAATGCAGAATAGCGTGATAAAATCCGTCTATCGATTAATTTAATATGGAATGATCGCGGCAAGGTAAGGTTTATGTTATGATTAGGATATGTTTGTCACGTGTAGCTGATATTCGCAAATGTGTCTCTGCTATAGTTAAAGGGTCCTGGGGGTTAAACTGTCTCTGGGCTGTACTAGTTGCCCCCCGGCCCGCCCCGCCGTGCGGGCATGGAGGGTTTCCCGTGATCATGTTGACCGATATAAAGGCGCACTTTCAGAGCAAGTGGATTGTAAATAAGTTATTTTTATAAAATATTTCCCGAGAAGATTCAATAAGAAATATCCACCGAAAAGATCAGAGGAACGGTACTGTCATAGCAACTTCGTGTATAAACGATTTTTACAAACACGAGCGGTAGCCAGAAGTTCACACAAAGAAAATCCCTAGATCGTCAGAACAAAATTTTAATAACTGGCTCTGGGCGAATCCGCTCGGTTTTAACGTCATTGTCGGCTCAAGATTATTTCATCAGAGGTAAAACGTACCGCAGAACCTTTAATCAAAAAAGATTCAGTACTGGTATTGGCTAACATCTTCATCCAAAGTAGACTCTGATACTCGTACCTTTTAATAGTATTTGCTGTCTACGACAATGACGACAAAAAACGCCTTAAAAACGCGAAACATTCGCCCCTCTACGAAGCTAATTACTAAAGAATGTCTCATTAAAATTGTAAGATAAAAATAAGCTCGTGTGGTGTCGGGTTAGAATTTCACCACCCCCTTCCTTCTCGTGGGTGTCGTAAAAGTCGACTATGGGAGCAGGGTTGAAGTGTGTTGTGGGCGATGGGCAACCTACCACTGCAATATCACATTTTGTCGATCTTTTATACCCACAGTTATGCTAAAAGTGGCGCTGGAGCATGAGTTTGTGCTTTGCCTACCCCTTTTGGGAATAAAGGCGTGAATGTATGTATGTAAAAATAAGCTTTTATTGCCAACTGTACTTTTCTGTTTACCATCATCAACTAACTCATTGAGACGATTCAAATTTAACGGGTTTACGTCGGTTAAATACTGAATTCCCATGGCCAGCTTCTGTCTCCATCATCAGATCAGCTCGATGGTACCATAATATTGAATTGTTATCCAAACTATACAAATACCCAAAATTTCAGCTCAATCGGATAACGTCAAGTGACTGAAAAATGGATTGCATATTTTGACGGACAACTTACAAACTTACATACGAACAGTTCAAGTTAAGGGCGAATATTCAGCGTTTTTAAGGCGTTTTTTTTTTCTTCATTGTCATAGACAACAAATACTATTAAAAGGTACGAGTGTCATAGTCTACTTTTGATGAAGATGTTAGCCAATATCAGTACTGAATCTTTTTTGATTAAAGGTTTTGCTGTACGTTTTACCTCTGACGAAATAATCTTGAGCCGACAATGACGTTAAAACCGAGCGGTTCAAACGCTCGGAGATTCGCCCTTAATATAAAGCTTCTAAAAATAGCCGGGAAAAATCAAATATGTGTCGACTACTTATCATAGCTTAGGTTAAAAGTGCTGCATTTGTACAGTGCTATCTAGACAGTGTAAAGGCATCCGCATGCATCAAAAAGCAAGCGTGTATAGATTGCACGGTACGTGTGTCAGGCCATTCGTGTAATCGCTACCTTACCGAGTAAGCCATAAGTGTCATATAAGCATGTGCGCGAGTTTTAGTTAAGGCTCATTCCATTTTCAAACATTTTTATTTTGTTGTAACGTCAGTGGCGGAATCACAGGCTACCGTGGTTACAAAACGAGAACTTGCCTGTGCTGAAAGTGAACATTAATTGGAACACGGGACGTGTCGGCCATGATGTTGCCGTTGTAAGTGTATTGCACAGTTGATTGTCACTTTAGGTCGCGCAGCCGGATTATGAGCTGTCATTACCCCCTCGTACCGTCAAAGTTCCCTGACCTGGAGTTAAATCTCCCACTGAAAAGTATTGGGGTAGTGCCTACTATGAACAAAATTAGACGGGCATGGCGAGCGCTCATGACTAATAACCGCGTATCGGTTCGAAACGTTTCGAGCGATATTCGATTCTAGACGCGGGTGACAAATTTCATAATATTTTAAAATAAGACGGCTTTACTGTACTAAACTAAAGTTTAATAACGATTTGAACAGAGCTTTTGTCTTAGTAGGTATTTTGATTAGTGGGGACATTTAATTTAGTTTGATTGGCGGTACTTGGTGAGGGCAAGTGAGCTGCGGGGCCTTACAAGTACACACGATGTGTGTCTTTTTCAAAAACAAATAACCATCACGACAGTTGATACAGTGACAATTGGCAATTAACGTTTATTAGTTGTGTCGTAATTTGGACATGTTTTCTCTCTGATAGTATGGGCGGTAGTTTGTGTATAGTTTTCTGGGTCTGTTTCACAAATGTCTGCCGTAACGCATTAAACAAAATTAAATACTGTAAAGAACAGACAGCCACTAGCAGGGCTGGTGTGAGATATAACCTTTCATTATTACTTACAAAATTTCCAATAATGCGCATGTTTATAAATCTAAATTAATCTAAACGGGACGTTTTTTTATGCCTGAATCCGAAACAAAACGAGTAAAAATGTATCTACGTAACTAATTAAATAAAAAATAAAAAAACATGGCTCAGAACCATCCCAGCAGACTAGACTTCCGATTAAAAAGAACACACTCAAATCGGTTCATCCCTTTGGCAACACGGACAGGGGGTTTCACAGACATTCACATGTTAAACTTACGATAGCTCTCGTTTCGGTCACGGGTTAAAAATTAAAGATGAAATCGCTCGATCAATCGTAAAGCTATATTATTATAATGTACCGCGATTACCAGACATTACTCTATAAACAAACTGCCGCCATTACGTCAGAAACTTGTCTCGACATGTCTAACCCGCGTCCTCGTTAGATGGAGAACGGCGCGCGATCGCACCTCCGCCACCTCACCGAGTACTTCAGCCTGCTATATGAGTTCAGCAAGATGGGCGAGGACGAGGGCAAGTTCATGTTGAGGATCAACGCCATCGCGAGCATGGTCAGCTTCTATCTGGGCCAGAATACTGCCACGGTTAGTATTGACCGATACTAATATATACTCAGTCTTAGTATTTCAGGGGCCGTAGACAAGGTTACAATCGACAAGCGCTAACGCCGATAGAAAATAATAAATGTAGGGGAATGACAGATGCCGACGAAACACTTTTCGTTAACATCTGTCATCCCCATACATTTTATTCGTTTTCTATTGGCGTTAGCGCTTGTCGATTGTAACCTTGTCTAGGCCCCCAGATTTAGTTTCAGTATTTTGGTAATAGAGTCTGGCAAACGAAAGTTGAATCCACTAAACTCAATCACGCGGCAACACTGTTGGATCAAAATGTATGCGTATGACGTTTAGTGTTGCCGCGTTATTGAGTTTAGTGGGTTCAACTTTCGTTTGTCAGACTTTAGCAATACATAGATTTATCTTAGTGTTACTAAAGCTAGCCTAGCTTTATTGTTACAAGTCACACGGCTATTTGGTACATGCTCTCTGCTCGCTTCTACTTGTGGGACGTTCGGTGACTATACTTTGTGGCTCGCGGATTTGTTTGCGCTTCGAGAGTACGCTCCTGCCTCTGTGGGTCGTCTCTCTTACGCAGATATTATAGATGTTGCCTGCTTTCTAGTTTTAAACTTATAAAATAAATCTACAGTTACTACGTCCTTGTTTTGCTGTCGATCCACGCTCCACGATCCCGCACACTCTACAATCTGGCTTTAATGTATTGAGGTATACCTCAATACATTAAAGCTTAGACGTCCGTTATCACTGTTAGCTGTTACATATCACCAAACTGCATATTTTATTCCCGCGTTGACCCTGCGCACAGTATCGATTACCAAAAGCAGAAAAATGGCCGCCATTTTGAACCGTTTTGTTACTCGACCAAGGCAATAAAAATGAGTAATCAAAATTATAATACAATGTTATACAGCTTCAAATATGTTAGTGTTATGTGTTGTGTTGCTATGGAATACATCTTTGATCCATTCTGTGACTGTAAATTGAAATTGATGACTTCACCTTCGTCTCAGGTTGAATCTCCGTCGGAAGAAGCAGGTGGCAGCGGGAGCGGGAGCGGAAGCGGCAGCGGGAACACAGAAAGCGCGGGCGACAAGTTACGACCCGGAGCCTTGGACAAGATGGTAGCGTTAGTCGCGGGGCTCGTAGAGCGGTCGCGTGATGCCAGCGGGCATCTTGCGCTGCAAGAGACTGATGCTAAGGCGCTGCTTCATGCTAAGGTAACGCCACAAAAAATAGGTGGACATTTCAATATATGTTCAGACGTTCCATCGATACCGAGGATCGAGACATCGTGTTTATTATTTTTAACCGACTTAAAAAAAAAGGAGGAGGTTCTCAATTCGGTTGTATATTTTTTTTTATCATTTTTTTTTTCAATGTTTGTTACCTCAGAACTCCGTCATTGATGAGCCAATTCGTAATTTTTTTTTGTTTGTAAGTATATGCTTCCAGGTGGGTCCCATTTAAAAAAAAACAGTTGGATGATGGGATCCATGAGGAATTGAGGGAACTCCTCAATTATATTAGGCACGCGTGTAGTGATTTTGGTATTTTCTATTATAACTCGTGTATCTACACCCGGAAATCATAAATTTGGTGGAGTGGAATTGATGATGAAGACCACAGATGACTTATGAAATTCCTCAATTATGTACTTAAAAGTACAAAAGTATATCACAGATTCTGATAAGATTCCGTTGAAATAGCAGCTAATGAAGTGCCAAAGGTGATCCTTGTGGAATCGACGGAAGTCCTCAAATATTATCTGGTCACATACAGCGATTGGCTTTTTTTTCTCTAGTAATCAACAGATTTGCTCTCGGAAATCAGTTCATGTGGTAAATTGGAAAAGAAATGTGGAAATGGTCTCGTGGTTTGGCGGAGTACTAAATTGAAGTCGGTTAAAACTTTGTTTTTAAAGTAAATTATGTCTGATCAGGTTGCCCCAAACACTATCACCCGCCATATTCACCCCACGATCTCTGGCGCAAAACTTTGCCCTTGATAATTTCCTCTAGGCTATCCGACGAACGTCCACGAAATTACCACCAGAATAAATAATATTAGCGGTATCATAAAATGTCTGGTCGCTCTTTCCCAGCTCTCACTCATTTTTTTTAACTAAATGACGTCACTTTCTCCAGGGCTTCCCGTTCATCTACCAGCAGACCCGCGACTGCCTGAGCCTGCAGCAGACGCGGGCGCTGGTGTTCGCGCTGTGCCGCTGGAACGAGCCGCTCGCGCAGAAGATTGTCAACATGATCTTCCAGGCCATCGCCAAGCACTCCGAGGTACAATCTAACTTAGCTCTCCCGACTCACTGTAAAGATCAGCCTACCTGAACGCAAATGAATTAATTCTATTATTTTGATCAGGAAATTTGTATTTTGATATATCTTTTCATTAGCTCGAGCTGTCGGATCCGTTCTATCAGATAAAGTTGGTGTTTGTGAAAGCGTCTTTACCTGTTGGGATCTGTGAATATGGTATTTGACAAAAGCCAAATCAGCTTCTATTTATGAAATCTCCATAAACGCTCCGTTAGTATGGAATTTCTAGAGATTACCTGCTTGTGACGTCACAATCAAACAATTTTATTTTGTTCTTAGTGTGAATGAATTTAAAATTCTTAGAATAGTAAACTTAAATGAATGAAATTGATAGTTTCCGAGTAATTTCGTAATTTTTATCTGTTGCTAATGAAAAAACAAATAATTTTCAATGTTGTCAAATACCCTATTTCGGTGTGATGCGCCGTTTATCCAACCGAGGAAGCATCACAACACTTTGTTTACAGTGGCGTGCATAGGGTTTTTAGTTAGGGTAGGCAGTTTTTTTTGGGACGAACAAGTTGTGTTTAGCAGTGCACGTTACCGAATTGTAGAAAAGAGAAACAATGCATAATTAAACTGTTAGTAAGTGCTAAGTTAGCACTTACTAAGCCTTAGGCTATTTCGACTTTCGACAAAGTGAGTGCGTTGTGTTAGTGATACTATCTTAGGATACTATACCGTCATGAAATTGACGAGTAATATTACCCCGAGTTTAAGCTAATTGCAATTGTGCCTTGCACCTACCTTTAACTTAACTATCTTTACCTTATTAACTTGCTAAATTCACCGAAAGTTAACTTCCGCAAACATACTAGGTCAATACACCGCTCACAGCTAAAACACATATTTAAGGTTTAATATACAAATATAGAATACGCCAACAAAACACACGGAAATTCAATAGAAAACGTAAGAAAATCGCTCCGAACCGAACTATGTAATGCAACTGCAACTACACGAATATTTTTGCACAACACAACTCCGAAATAGGACATTCTAAACAATTTTTCGTAAACAAACAACCCTGACAAATTAGAACGCCCCACATTGCGAGTATTAATCACAGCAAAAGGGACTTCTTTCATTTGCCGCATGAAACTTTGTGCCGCACGATAGTATAATAGGCGAATTGTGACTAGGTACAATACTCCGATTGGCTGAAATTCGGCGGTAGCGCAAGCGTGATTGGTCACAATACGAGTATTTGCGGCCAATCACGCACAGCGCTGCCACTGACCGACGAGGTCCGGCGGCCGGATTTGGAAGCATGTGTGGGTGTAATTTGCGTAAACGTGTGTGGACTGAGCAAATCCGTACATAGTTCACGGACGATATTTACACAAGCGCACTAAGAGAATGTGTGCCGTGGGTTAGGCTCCGTTCGCGGTGCCTAATCTGCGCTGCGGTGAGCGAGTCTGGTTCGCGCGCAAATTTAAATTGCAGCGCGTCCCGTAATGTAAGTAAAGAAGTAGATTGTTTTAAAAACTATTATAGTTTCATCATAGAGAAGAAATATATATGTGGTGGAGTTATTTTGCAAGGTAGGCACTGCCTATTTGCCTATATGGTACGCACGCCACTGTTTGTTTATAATAGATCGAAAGATGGTCTTGATTGGGGCTACAAAACAACGAAAAGCAGTCCATGTATTTCCACTCTTTTGGCTCGGACCTTGAACTCACTATCTATTGCCTACTGTCTAACCCCTACAACTGCGTATAACTGCCGGTGTTTGTGAACAGAGCTGCGGCTCGTTCTTCAAGCTGCTGACGCTGCTGGTGGAAGGCAGCGGCGGCGGCGCGGGCGCGAGCGGCGGGCTGCCGTGCTTCACGCAGCTGGTGCTCGCGCGGCTGTGGGACTGCGCGGACGTGTGCCCGCACGCCGCGCTCGAGTGGCTCGCGTTGCAGGTAATTACTTGTGAACAGAGCTGCGGCTCGTTCTTCAAGCTGCTGACGCTGCTGGTGGAAGGCAGCGGCGGCGGCGCGGGCGCGAGCGGCGGGCTGCCGTGCTTCACGCAGCTGGTGCTCGCGCGGCTGTGGGACTGCGCGGACGTGTGCCCGCACGCCGCGCTCGAGTGGCTCGCGTTGCAGGTAATTACTTGTGAACAGAGCTGCGGCTCGTTCTTCAAGCTGCTGACGCTGCTGGTGGAAGGCAGCGGCGGCGGCGCGGGCGCGAGCGGCGGGCTGCCGTGCTTCACGCAGCTGGTGCTCGCGCGGCTGTGGGACTGCGCGGACGTGTGCCCGCACGCCGCGCTCGAGTGGCTCGCGTTGCAGGTAATTACTTGTGAACAGAGCTGCGGCTCGTTCTTCAAGCTGCTGACGCTGCTGGTGGAAGGCAGCGGCGGCGGCGCGGGCGCGAGCGGCGGGCTGCCGTGCTTCACGCAGCTGGTGCTCGCGCGGCTGTGGGACTGCGCGGACGTGTGCCCGCACGCCGCGCTCGAGTGGCTCGCGTTGCAGGTAATTACTTGTGAACAGAGCTGCGGCTCGTTCTTCAAGCTGCTGACGCTGCTGGTGGAAGGCAGCGGCGGCGGCGCGGGCGCGAGCGGCGGGCTGCCGTGCTTCACGCAGCTGGTGCTCGCGCGGCTGTGGGACTGCGCGGACGTGTGCCCGCACGCCGCGCTCGAGTGGCTCGCGTTGCAGGTAATTACTTGTGAACAGAGCTGCGGCTCGTTCTTCAAGCTGCTGACGCTGCTGGTGGAAGGCTGAGATGTGCTAATCTGTGATGTCATATATTCATATACACCTTTCATGGTTGATAGCTAGGTGCCACAACTATTGAAACTCCGTTATTAAAAAGTGTATTTCTACTCTCGCCATGCTCATTGACTAATCTCACCGTCTCTTTTTGTCCAGGTCCCGCGTAACAAAGCTGCGCACGCGTGGGCGCTGCGTACGGCCGAGCGCTGGGTGGAGCCGCAGCTGCTGGCCGCACCAGCCGCCCGCGTGCGGGCCGCGGCCGCGCTGCTGCTGGTGGCGCTCGTGCCCTCGCAGCACTTCCGGCAGGGCTACGCGCGCGCGCGCCCGCCGCCCGCCGCGCCGCACCAGGCCAAGCTGCCGGACACCGCGCACCACACGCTGCACCAGGTATACTAGTCGCTATAGCCGCAGCTGCTGGCCGCACCAGCCGCCCGCGTGCGGGCCGCGGCCGCGCTGCTGCTGGTGGCGCTCGTGCCCTCGCAGCACTTCCGGCAGGGCTACGCGCGCGCGCGCCCGCCGCCCGCCGCGCCGCACCAGGCCAAGCTGCCGGACACCGCGCACCACACGCTGCACCAGGTATACTAGTCGCTATAGCCGCAGCTGCTGGCCGCACCAGCCGCCCGCGTGCGGGCCGCGGCCGCGCTGCTGCTGGTGGCGCTCGTGCCCTCGCAGCACTTCCGGCAGGGCTACGCGCGCGCGCGCCCGCCGCCCGCCGCGCCGCACCAGGCCAAGCTGCCGGACACCGCGCACCACACGCTGCACCAGGTATACTAGTCGCTATAGCCGCAGCTGCTGGCCGCACCAGCCGCCCGCGTGCGGGCCGCGGCCGCGCTGCTGCTGGTGGCGCTCGTGCCCTCGCAGCACTTCCGGCAGGGCTACGCGCGCGCGCGCCCGCCGCCCGCCGCGCCGCACCAGGCCAAGCTGCCGGACACCGCGCACCACACGCTGCACCAGGTATACTAGTCGCTATAGCCGCAGCTGCTGGCCGCACCAGCCGCCCGCGTGCGGGCCGCGGCCGCGCTGCTGCTGGTGGCGCTCGTGCCCTCGCAGCACTTCCGGCAGGGCTACGCGCGCGCGCGCCCGCCGCCCGCCGCGCCGCACCAGGCCAAGCTGCCGGACACTGCGCACCACACGCTGCACCAGGTATACTAGTCGCTATAGCCGCAGCTGCTGGCCGCACCAGCCGCCCGCGTGCGGGCCGCGGCCGCGCTGCTGCTGGTGGCGCTCGTGCCCTCGCAGCACTTCCGGCAGGGCTACGCGCGCGCGCGCCCGCCGCCCGCCGCGCCGCACCAGGCCAAGCTGCCGGACACCGCGCACCACACGCTGCACCAGCTATACTAGTCGCTATAGCCGCAGCTGCTGGCCGCACCAGCCGCCCGCGTGCGGGCCGCGGCCGCGCTGCTGCTGGTGGCGCTCGTGCCCTCGCAGCACTTCCGGCAGGGCTACGCGCGCGCGCGCCCGCCGCCCGCCGCGCCGCACCAGGCCAAGCTGCCGGACACCGCGCACCACACGCTGCACCAGGTATACTAGTCGCTATAGCCGCAGCTGCTGGCCGCACCAGCCGCCCGCGTGCGGGCCGCGGCCGCGCTGCTGCTGGTGGCGCTCGTGCCCTCGCAGCACTTCCGGCAGGGCTACGCGCGCGCGCGCCCGCCGCCCGCCGCGCCGCACCAGGCCAAGCTGCCGGACACCGCGCACCACACGCTGCACCAGGTATACTAGTCGCTATAGCCGCAGCTGCTGGCCGCACCAGCCGCCCGCGTGCGGGCCGCGGCCGCGCTGCTGCTGGTGGCGCTCGTGCCCTCGCAGCACTTCCGGCAGGGCTACGCGCGCGCGCGCCCGCCGCCCGCCGCGCCGCACCAGGCCAAGCTGCCGGACACCGCGCACCACACGCTGCACCAGGTATACTAGTCGCTATAGCCGCAGCTGCTGGCCGCACCAGCCGCCCGCGTGCGGGCCGCGGCCGCGCTGCTGCTGGTGGCGCTCGTGCCCTCGCAGCACTTCCGGCAGGGCTACGCGCGCGCGCGCCCGCCGCCCGCCGCGCCGCACCAGGCCAAGCTGCCGGACACCGCGCACCACACGCTGCACCAGGTATACTAGTCGCTATAGCCGCAGCTGCTGGCCGCACCAGCCGCCCGCGTGCGGGCCGCGGCCGCGCTGCTGCTGGTGGCGCTCGTGCCCTCGCAGCACTTCCGGCAGGGCTACGCGCGCGCGCGCCCGCCGCCCGCCGCGCCGCACCAGGCCAAGCTGCCGGACACCGCGCACCACACGCTGCACCAGGTATACTAGTCGCTATAGCCGCAGCTGCTGGCCGCACCAGCCGCCCGCGTGCGGGCCGCGGCCGCGCTGCTGCTGGTGGCGCTCGTGCCCTCGCAGCACTTCCGGCAGGGCTACGCGCGCGCGCGCCCGCCGCCCGCCGCGCCGCACCAGGCCAAGCTGCCGGACACCGCGCACCACACGCTGCACCAGGTATACTAGTCGCTATAGCCGCAGCTGCTGGCCGCACCAGCCGCCCGCGTGCGGGCCGCGGCCGCGCTGCTGCTGGTGGCGCTCGTGCCCTCGCAGCACTTCCGGCAGGGCTACGCGCGCGCGCGCCCGCCGCCCGCCGCGCCGCACCAGGCCAAGCTGCCGGACACTGCGCACCACACGCTGCACCAGGTATACTAGTCGCTATAGCCGCAGCTGCTGGCCGCACCAGCCGCCCGCGTGCGGGCCGCGGCCGCGCTGCTGCTGGTGGCGCTCGTGCCCTCGCAGCACTTCCGGCAGGGCTACGCGCGCGCGCGCCCGCCGCCCGCCGCGCCGCACCAGGCCAAGCTGCCGGACACCGCGCACCACACGCTGCACCAGGTATACTAGTCGCTATAGCCGCAGCTGCTGGCCGCACCAGCCGCCCGCGTGCGGGCCGCGGCCGCGCTGCTGCTGGTGGCGCTCGTGCCCTCGCAGCACTTCCGGCAGGGCTACGCGCGCGCGCGCCCGCCGCCCGCCGCGCCGCACCAGGCCAAGCTGCCGGACACCGCGCACCACACGCTGCACCAGGTATACTAGTCGCTATAGCCGCAGCTGCTGGCCGCACCAGCCGCCCGCGTGCGGGCCGCGGCCGCGCTGCTGCTGGTGGCGCTCGTGCCCTCGCAGCACTTCCGGCAGGGCTACGCGCGCGCGCGCCCGCCGCCCGCCGCGCCGCACCAGGCCAAGCTGCCGGACACCGCGCACCACACGCTGCACCAGGTATACTAGTCGCTATAGCCGCAGCTGCTGGCCGCACCAGCCGCCCGCGTGCGGGCCGCGGCCGCGCTGCTGCTGGTGGCGCTCGTGCCCTCGCAGCACTTCCGGCAGGGCTACGCGCGCGCGCGCCCGCCGCCCGCCGCGCCGCACCAGGCCAAGCTGCCGGACACCGCGCACCACACGCTGCACCAGGTATACTAGTCGCTATAGCCGCAGCTGCTGGCCGCACCAGCCGCCCGCGTGCGGGCCGCGGCCGCGCTGCTGCTGGTGGCGCTCGTGCCCTCGCAGCACTTCCGGCAGGGCTACGCGCGCGCGCGCCCGCCGCCCGCCGCGCCGCACCAGGCCAAGCTGCCGGACACCGCGCACCACACGCTGCACCAGGTATACTAGTCGCTATAGCCGCAGCTGCTGGCCGCACCAGCCGCCCGCGTGCGGGCCGCGGCCGCGCTGCTGCTGGTGGCGCTCGTGCCCTCGCAGCACTTCCGGCAGGGCTACGCGCGCGCGCGCCCGCCGCCCGCCGCGCCGCACCAGGCCAAGCTGCCGGACACCGCGCACCACACGCTGCACCAGGTATACTAGTCGCTATAGGTTAGGTGCATTTTCAGGGCACGTCACACGCCGAATCAGATACGACGCTATCGCTTCCAGCTTCGCGCACTACACCCAGTAGACTTATTTGACAGCACCACTCGCTTAGGCGGGACGACAACGTGAAATTTTCTGTTTCCTTAAATTTTTAGGTCATGATTGACTGAATAAAACAATAAATAACATAAATCAGTACCTATTATTTCTCAAATAGCTCCCACAAGGCCAAAAGATGACTGTCTACATCTTCTGCCCACCCAACACTCATACTTACTTTCCTTATTCGCAGCAAAACGCAGATTTCTTACAATCTAGTGACACACTCTACCGTGGAGTGCCGCGCGAGTACTCGCATGGTGCGACGCGGAACACTACCGTGCAATCATCCAGAGGGGCTACCGTGAAACGAAAACGATCTTCGTTCGTGTATCTCCGTCTGTGCCGCACTTGCTAGTGCTTGAACTACTATCTCTCATCTTAGACGGCAAGCGAGTAAACCACACTCACTGCATCGTGTAGTGCATTAAACTAGCTACCAAACGACACTATTTCTAGAGTGATACTCGACTGCATATAAGAGTAACAGAGGCGACCACATAGAAACATCAGCTTTCTATGAAAAAGTGCATTCTTTCAAGATTTGCTGCATCTTAGACGGCAAGCGAGTAAACCACACTCACTGCATCGCGTAGTGCATTACATTAGCTACCAAACGACACTATTTCTAGAGTGATACGCGACTGCATATAAGAGTAACAGAGGCGACCACATAGAAACATCAGCTTTCTATGAAAAAGTGCATTCTTTCAAGATTTGCTGCATCTTAGACGGCAAGCGAGTAAACCACACTCACTGCATCGTGTAGTGCATTACATTAGCTACCAAACGACACTATTTCTAGAGTGATACTCGACTGCATATAAGAGTAACAGAGGCGACCACATAGAAACATCAGCTTTCTATGAAAAAGTGCATTCTTTCAAGATTTGCTGCATCTTAGACGGCAAGCGAGTAAACCACACTCACTGCATCGTGTAGTGCATTACATTAGCTACCAAACGACACTATTCCTAGAGTGATACTCGACTGCATATAAGAGTAACAGAGGCGACCACATAGAAACATCAGCTTTCTATGAAAAAGTGCATTCTTTCAAGATTTGCTGCATTTTAGACGGCAAGCGAGTAAGCCACACCCACTGCATCGTGTAGTGCATTACACTAGCTACCAAACGACACTATTCCTAGAGTGATACTCGACTGCATATAAGAGTAACAGAGGCGACCACATAGAAACATCAGCTTTCTATGAAAAAGTGCATTCTTTCAAGATTTGCTGCATTTTAGACGGCAAGCGAGTAAGCCACACCCACTGCATCGTGTAGTGCATTACACTAGCTACCAAACGACACTATTCCTAGAGTGATACTCGACTGCATATAAGAGTAACAGAGGCGACCACATAGAAACATCAGCTTTCTATGAAAAAGTGCATTCTTTCAAGATTTGCTGCATTTTAGACGGCAAGCGAGTAAGCCACACCCACTGCATCGTGTAGTGCATTACACTAGCTAACAAACGGCACTATTCCTAGAGTGATACTCGACTGCATATAAGAGTAACAGAGGCGACCACATAGAAACATCAGCTTTCTATGAAAAAGTGCATTCTTTCAAGATTTGCTGCATCTTAGACGGCAAGCGAGTAAGCCACACCCACTGCATCGTGTAGTGCATTACACTAGCTAACAAACGGCACTATTCCTAGAGTGATACTCGACTGCATATAAGAGTAACAGAGGCGACCACATAGAAACATCAGCTTTCTATGAAAAAGTGCATTCTTTCAAGATTTGCTGCATCTTAGACGGCAAGCGAGTAAACCACACTCACTGCATCGTGTAGTGCATTACATTAGCTACCAAACGACACTATTTCTAGAGTGATACGCGACTGCATATAAGAGTAACAGAGGCGACCACATAGAAACATCAGCTTTCTATGAAAAAGTGCATTCTTTCAAGATTTGCTGCATCTTAGACGGCAAGCGAGTAAACCACACTCACTGCATCGTGTAGTGCATTACATTAGCTACCAAACGACACTATTTCTAGAGTGATACTCGACTGCATATAAGAGTAACAGAGGCGACCACATAGAAACATCAGCTTTCTATGAAAAAGTGCATTCTTTCAAGATTTGCTGCATTTTAGACGGCAAGCGAGTAAGCCACACCCACTGCATCGTGTAGTGCATTACACTAGCTACCAAACGACACTATTCCTAGAGTGATACTCGACTGCATATAAGAGTAACAGAGGCGACCACATAGAAACATCAGCTTTCTATGAAAAAGTGCATTCTTTCAAGATTTGCTGCATTTTAGACGGCAAGCGAGTAAGCCACACCCACTGCATCGTGTAGTGCATTACACTAGCTACCAAACGACACTATTCCTAGAGTGATACTCGACTGCATATAAGAGTAACAGAGGCGACCACATAGAAACATCAGCTTTCTATGAAAAAGTGCATTCTTTCAAGATTTGCTGCATTTTAGACGGCAAGCGAGTAAGCCACACCCACTGCATCGTGTAGTGCATTACACTAGCTAACAAACGGCACTATTCCTAGAGTGATACTCGACTGCATATAAGAGTAACAGAGGCGACCACATAGAAACATCAGCTTTCTATGAAAAAGTGCATTCTTTCAAGATTTGCTGCATCTTAGACGGCAAGCGAGTAAGCCACACCCACTGCATCGTGTAGTGCATTACATTAGCTACCAAACGATACTATTCCTAGAGTGATACTCGACTGCATATAAGAGTAACAGAGGCGACCACATAGAAACATCAGCTTTCTATGAAAAAGTGCATTCTTTCAAGATTTGCTGCATCTTAGACGGCAAGCGAGTAAGCCACACCCACTGCATCGTGTAGTGCATTACACTAGCTACCAAACGACACTATTCCTAGAGTGATACTCGACTGCATATAAGAGTAACAGAGGCGACCACATAGAAACATCAGCTTTCTATGAAAAAGTGCATTCTTTCAAGATTTGCTGCATCTTAGACGGCAAGCGAGTAAGCCACACCCACTGCATCGTGTAGTGCATTACACTAGCTAACAAACGGCACTATTCCTAGAGTGATACTCGACTGCATATAAGAGTAACAGAGGCGACCACATAGAAACATCAGCTTTCTATGAAAAAGTGCATTCTTTCAAGATTTGCTGCATCTTAGACGGCAAGCGAGTAAACCACACACTGCATCGTGTAGTGCATTACATTAGCTACCAAACGACACTATTTCTAGAGTGATACTCGACTGCATATAAGAGTAACAGAGGCGACCACATAGAAACATCAGCTTTCTATGAAAAAGTGCATTCTTTCAAGATTTGCTGCATCTTAGACGGCAAGCGAGTAAACCACACTCACTGCATCGTGTAGTGTATTACATTAGCTACCAAACGACACTATTTCTAGAGTGATACGCGACTGCATATAAGAGTAACAGAGGCGACCACATAGAAACATCAGCTTTCTATGAAAAAGTGCATTCTTTCAAGATTTGCAGCATCTTAGACGGCAAGCGAGTAAGCCACACCCACTGCATCGTGTAGTGCATTACACTAGCTAACAGTCGGCACTATTCCTAGAGTGATACTCGACTGCATATAAGAGTAACAGAGGCGACCACATAGAAACATCAGCTTTCTATGAAAAAGTGCATTCTTTCAAGATTTGCTGCATCTTAGACGGCAAGCGAGTAAACCACACTCACTGCATCGTGTAGTGCATTACACTAGCTACCAAACGACACTATTTCTAGAGTGATACTCGACTGCATATAAGAGTAACAGAGGCGACCACATAGAAACATCAGCTTTCTATGAAAAAGTGCATTCTTTCAAGATTTGCTGCATCTTAGACGGCAAGCGAGTAAACCACACTCACTGCATCGTGTAGTGCATTACATTAGCTACCAAACGACACTATTTCTAGAGTGATACGCGACTGCATATAAGAGTAAAAGAGGCGACCACATAGAAACATCAGCTTTCTATGAAAAAGTGCATTCTTTCAAGATTTGCTGCATCTTAGACGGCAAGCGAGTAAGCCACACCCACTGCATCGTGTAGTGCATTACACTAGCTAACAAACGGCACTATTCCTAGAGTGATACTCGACTGCATATAAGAGTAACAGAGGCGACCACATAGAAACATCAGCTTTCTATGAAAAAGTGCATTCTTTCAAGATTTGCTGCATCTTAGACGGCAAGCGAGTAAACCACACTCACTGCATCGTGTAGTGCATTACATTAGCTACCAAACGACACTATTTCTAGAGTGATACTCGACTGCATATAAGAGTAACAGAGGCGACCACATAGAAACATCAGCTTTCTATGAAAAAGTGCATTCTTTCAAGATTTGCTGCATTTTAGACGGCAAGCGAGTAAGCCACACCCACTGCATCGTGTAGTGCATTACACTAGCTACCAAACGACACTATTCCTAGAGTGATACTCGACTGCATATAAGAGTAACAGAGGCGACCACATAGAAACATCAGCTTTCTATGAAAAAGTGCATTCTTTCAAGATTTGCTGCATTTTAGACGGCAAGCGAGTAAGCCACACCCACTGCATCGTGTAGTGCATTACACTAGCTACCAAACGACACTATTCCTAGAGTGATACTCGACTGCATATAAGAGTAACAGAGGCGACCACATAGAAACATCAGCTTTCTATGAAAAAGTGCATTCTTTCAAGATTTGCTGCATTTTAGACGGCAAGCGAGTAAGCCACACCCACTGCATCGTGTAGTGCATTACACTAGCTAACAAACGGCACTATTCCTAGAGTGATACTCGACTGCATATAAGAGTAACAGAGGCGACCACATAGAAACATCAGCTTTCTATGAAAAAGTGCATTCTTTCAAGATTTGCTGCATCTTAGACGGCAAGCGAGTAAGCCACACCCACTGCATCGTGTAGTGCATTACACTAGCTAACAAACGGCACTATTCCTAGAGTGATACTCGACTGCATATAAGAGTAACAGAGGCGACCACATAGAAACATCAGCTTTCTATGAAAAAGTGCATTCTTTCAAGATTTGCTGCATCTTAGACGGCAAGCGAGTAAACCACACACTGCATCGTGTAGTGCATTACATTAGCTACCAAACGACACTATTTCTAGAGTGATACTCGACTGCATATAAGAGTAACAGAGGCGACCACATAGAAACATCAGCTTTCTATGAAAAAGTGCATTCTTTCAAGATTTGCTGCATCTTAGACGGCAAGCGAGTAAACTACACTCACTGCATCGTGTAGTGTATTACATTAGCTACCAAACGACACTATTTCTAGAGTGATACGCGACTGCATATAAGAGTAACAGAGGCGACCACATAGAAACATCAGCTTTCTATGAAAAAGTGCATTCTTTCAAGATTTGCAGCATCTTAGACGGCAAGCGAGTAAGCCACACCCACTGCATCGTGTAGTGCATTACACTAGCTAACAGTCGGCACTATTCCTAGAGTGATACTCGACTGCATATAAGAGTAACAGAGGCGACCACATAGAAACATCAGCTTTCTATGAAAAAGTGCATTCTTTCAAGATTTGCTGCATCTTAGACGGCAAGCGAGTAAACCACACTCACTGCATCGTGTAGTGCATTACACTAGCTACCAAACGACACTATTTCTAGAGTGATACTCGACTGCATATAAGAGTAACAGAGGCGACCACATAGAAACATCAGCTTTCTATGAAAAAGTGCATTCTTTCAAGATTTGCTGCATCTTAGACGGCAAGCGAGTAAACCACACTCACTGCATCGTGTAGTGCATTACATTAGCTACCAAACGACACTATTTCTAGAGTGATACGCGACTGCATATAAGAGTAACAGAGGCGACCACATAGAAACATCAGCTTTCTATGAAAAAGTGCATTCTTTCAAGATTTGCTGCATCTTAGACGGCAAGCGAGTAAGCCACACCCACTGCATCGTGTAGTGCATTACACTAGCTAACAAACGGCACTATTCCTAGAGTGATACTCGACTGCATATAAGAGTAACAGAGGCGACCACATAGAAACATCAGCTTTCTATGAAAAAGTGCATTCTTTCAAGATTTGCTGCATCTTAGACGGCAAGCGAGTAAACCACACTCACTGCATCGTGTAGTGCATTACATTAGCTACCAAACGACACTATTTCTAGAGTGATACTCGACTGCATATAAGAGTAACAGAGGCGACCACATAGAAACATCAGCTTTCTATGAAAAAGTGCATTCTTTCAAGATTTGCTGCATCTTAGACGGCAAGCGAGTAAACCACACTCACTGCATCGTGTAGTGCATTACATTAGCTACCAAACGACACTATTTCTAGAGTGATACTCGACTGCATATAAGAGTAACAGAGGCGACCACATGGAAACATCAGCTTTCTATGAAAAAGTGCATTCTTTCAAGATTTGCTGCATCTTAGACGGCAAGCGAGTAAACCACACTCACTGCATCGTGTAGTGCATTACATTAGCTACCAAACGACACTATTTCTAGAGTGATACTCGACTGCATATAATTTACAGTTGGATCTACACTCAAAAGTGCCTGGAATGTTCGATGCTGAGGTCGCAGTCGGTACCCCGCCCGTTAGATTTACGGCAAAGCTAGTAGCTAGCAAAATTAACAAGATGCAGAGGGGAAAGTCGCCAGGACATGACGGCCTCAGCATTGAACATCTCAAGCATGCGGGTGCTCATTTACCAGTAGTCCTGTCAATGTTCTATAACTTATGTATAAGCCATAGTTACTTAACAGAAGAACTCATGAAGACAATAATTGTACCTGTCATAAAAAATAAAACTGGGGACGCTTCTGACATATCCAATTACAGGCCTATATCGCTGGCCACTGTGGTGGCGAAGGTATTGGACGGTTTACTCGATGACATTTTAGGACAAAATATTAAACTGCATGATGCTCAATTCGGCTTCAGGCCGGGTTTATCGACTGAAAGCGCAATCCTATGTCTTAAGCAGACCGTCCATTACTATACATCCCGCGAAACGCCGGTATTTGCCTGTTTTTTGGATTTGTCAAAAGCGTTTGACATGGTGTCGTACGACCTGTTGTGGCGGAAGTTACATGAAGATATTAATGTACCCTCTGACGTCATTTCACTACTTCGGCATTGGTATAATAACCAAAAAAATTGTGTTAGGTGGGCCGGTGCCTTGTCTGATGAGTACTTGATGCAATGCGGGGTCAGACAGGGTGGCTTGAGCTCCCCTACATTGTTTAATGTGTATATTAATGGCCTCATCCAGGAACTCAGCAGTACCGGTGTCGGATGTCACATAGAGGACATATGTGTCAACAATTTAAGCTATGCTGATGACATGGTGCTGCTGGGCCCCTCGATGGGGGGGCTTGATAAAAATGTTAGGTATCTGTGAAGCGTATGCTGATGCCCATGGGCTTAGGTACAATGTGTCCAAAAGTGAGCTTTTACAATTTAAAGCGGGTAATAAATGCTATCGAATGCAGCCGGTTATGCTTTATGGGACGCCTCTAAAAAGAGTGGACAAATTTAAGTACCTCGGTCACTGGGTTACAGATACACTGTCTGACGTTGAGGACATCCAGAGGGAGCGCCGGGCGTTGTGCGTCCGCTGTAATTTATTCCGCAGGTTTGCACGTTGTAGTACAGAAGTTAAGTTAACGTTATTTAAGGCTTACTTTCAAACTTTCTACACGTGCGGCCTGTGGGTTAAGTTTACACGGCGCGCGTACAGCGCTCTGCGAGTCCAGTATAACGACGCTTTTAGGATGCTGTTCAGGTTGCCGCGGTATTGCAGCGCATCAGCGATGTTTGCTGAGGCGCAAATAGACTGCTTTTTCGCCATCATGAGGAAAAGATGTGCGTCGCTCCTCACCCGCAGCCGAGACAGTATGAACAGTATCCTTAGTACGCTGGCCCAGCGTTGGGATTCGCCCCTGGTTGAGCGGCATTTACAATTGCACGCACCGGTCACAGTACCAGTGCGGCAATTATAGAGTATACTTTGTACTAACCCTAGTGTATAAGTTTTGTTTGTATTACCTAACTCTATGGATTGTAAGTCCGAAATAAATGTTTGAATTGAATTGAAATTGAATTGAATTGAATATAAGAGTAACAGAGGCGACCACATAGAAACATCAGCTTTCTATGAAAAAGTGCATTCTTTCAAGATTTGCTGCATCTTAGACGGCAAGCGAGTAAACCACACCCACTGCATCGTGTAGTGCATTACACTAGCTACCTAACGACAGAGACAACAGACAGAGAGAACACACAGATAGGGACGAAGTTCTTTTTTGGTTCATGGTAGCCCCTCAGGGCACTCGCACGCCGCTGACCAAGTAATGGCCTTATTCATTTTATAAATGTTTCCTATTGTTTCCCTGCAGGTGTACACGATGCTGCTCGGCAAGCTGAAGGCGGCGCGCAAGTACACGGACATCGCGGTGCACGGCACCATGAAGCTGACAGCGTACTTCGGCGTCATGTCCTACTGCGTCGTCAGCCGCGTCGAGAAGCTCATGGTCAGTGTTGGTAGCCTAGTACCGGTCATCGTCGTCGTCGTTTTCAACCTGCAATCGCCCACTGCTGAGCAGCCTTTCTTCGAATACGCACCCATCTCGATCCTGAGCTAGTCGTATCCATGAGAGAACCGCGATCTTCCTAATATCGTCAAACCATCGAGCTGGTGGATGGCCGCCGCTCCTTTTACCTAGAAGTGGCCACGGATCCTATACCATTTCGGTCCGCCTGCCATCAAGGTGCACTCTAGAATAGAATAGAATAGAATAGAATATCATTTATTCATGACAACAACACATACATACACATAAATCACAAATACAAAAGAGAGAACAACATTGCCACGAAATGGTTCCATCTCAGCGTTGTGCTGGCCTGGTGGCCAGCGCTGGTCTTCCGATGGAACCATCCGGTGATTCCACGGCGTAACACATACTTTACACTAGCACAAAAAAGAAGAAAAATAATTGTATAATAATAATAGTCTTAATATAAAACAAAACAAACAATACCGCAAAGACAAATAATCAAATTTCCGAACGCAACCATAACCTCGTTAGGTGTCTTGCCCAACTCCGCTTGAGTTTGGTAATGACTCTCTGACGTCACACACCCTTGTGCGATGTCGCATCTCAACATTCCTCACTAGGTCTGGCAGTTTAATATCTTACATGGCTTTCGTATTTTGGTGCACAGCCTCATCTGTCCCGTCTCTGTCTGGGCACTAGTACTATTAAATATAACTCTTGTAGTCTTCAAAATTATGCAACATTTTTTTTACTTACTAATCTCTTATTCCATCTTTCTGTCTCTTTATCCAGTTCGGGCAATACTTCAACGACCTATGGGACCTATACCACCCTGCCATATCAGAACCTTCAGTAGCTGTTCATCCGAACAAGCAAGCGTTACTGACGTTCTGGCACGCCGTGTGCGTCGACTGCGCGGAGAACGTTCAGTTGGCTGTGGCCAACCAACGGCTCACGAAGCACATAGCGTTCAACTATATACTGTAAGTACTCGTAATAAGATCTTAACGTAAATGTCATTGTTATGGTATAGTGTGATGTTGAATTTTGTACTTTCTTACTTACCACGCTGGTTCAGCGACCCGAAGAGGATCTTGGCCTCCGACACTAACACACGCCACTGTGCTCTGTCCTGGGTAGCCTGCCGAATGAATTTTACAGAGGCTCTAGTATAAGTTTTACCGAAACAAAACGTTGTGACCGCGTTCGCGTTTAGCTGTCAAATCCCATACAAATTGAGGGTAAAACGCAAACGGGATCGTAAAGTTTTATTTCGGTAAAACTTATACTAGAGCCTCAGATGTTTTTTTCATAACTGTACCTGCGGCGCTATCGAACCTATCGTATCGAATTTCGAAGTTTAGAGACGGAAAAATCCGAACTTCTATTTTCGTGGTTATACTTAGCTCTGTACGTCTAGCACAACTTGCTGCTTAGTCGCTTCGCGCGCGACTGAGCGTCTCCTGTTTCACTCGCACCGTGCAAATTAGAATGAGGAGGGTAGATCTTTCTAGACTCGCTTCGCGGTGCGGCGTCAGTTGTGCTAGCCCCGCTGTAGTAATAATATTGATAACTTTCGCAGCGCGGACCACGAGGACGGCGAAGTGGTAGCGTACAATCGCGCCATGTTGCCGCCGTACTACGCGCTGCTGCGGCTCTGCTGCCGCCGCTCGGGCGCGTTCGCGCGCTCGCTCGCACAGCACCAGAACATACACTGGGCCTTCCGGAACATCGCGCCGCACGCGCACCTCTACCCGGGCGCCGCCGAGGAGCTGCTCAGGTACTGGGCTACGGACACGGGCGGTCGGTACAACCGCGCTATTGTGCCGCTGTATAAAACTGCTGTAAGCGCCGACACTGAACCAAGAGCTGTTCGAGTCTATAACGAGTTACCTCGCACCATTATACTGGCCGGTCGCTCAAGGACTTTGTGAGGATGGACGTAATTAAACAACTGTTCACGTTGGGATTATGATATATTGTGTCTTAAGTTACATAGAATGGTTACTTATATAGGGTTAGTGTGTTGCAGTGTGAGTGTCACACTACACCTCCCTTCTTGGCAAAAAAAAATAAGAATATTGTAATAAATATTAATATTTTTTTCTCATATTACTTAATAGCAACGGCAGTACAAAATAATTTAAAAAAAGAACAAATCCAAGTAAACTTAGTCAGTAAGTAGGTATAAGTACATTTTTTGTATATGTAATTTAGTTTACATTTTATGCAAACAAAGAAAACTTTGGCCATTCATAATTCCAGCCATATTTGAACTAATTTGCTTCAATATAACTAAGTTGTTGAACAAGCATAACAATTTAATATTACTAATAACGATTAAGGAAGGTTTGGAAACTAAATTACTAATAAAAATATCATTTTTTTTCAAAAGGAAATCTACTGGTTGGCCTGACAATCATTTTCATTTTTTAATTAAACTTTTTGACTTAAAATAGTATGAGTAACTCTTTTAGTAGACACAATAATAAGACAATATGAAATTTAAATGAGTAACTTACACATTGCACGTTTCGATGACAACACAAGATTATTAACTAATTTCTTACCTAGACGTAACACGATAAAAAAAACTTAAAAAGAAACACGTCATACGAACTATCTGTTATTTAAGGTCCTCGTCCATGAAATATGTAAGTACTTACTTACGTTTACATCGTAACGCAGACAAGAGTCAGTCCTCTGTTTGACAATTGTCTTCTCAATGTATATCAGTGTGACTTGCAAGTCTTAATTTTTATGCATACTCATATTATACTTTTTTTTCTTTTACTTAATAACTTTTCATACAACTTATAACTTAAAGTGTGCATCTCAATATGCTTCACTTGTGGCAAGGGTACACGCATTAACACTTGGTCGGCCGACCTTACATGTATATATACTTTTTTTTTTTTGCTGAGGATACAAGATAATTACTATTTATTAACGCGCACTTACTATTTATTATTACTATTCAGGCAGTTCTTTTAACACTTCCTTTCATTTAAACATACCATGTGTCCAAGGACCTTCACGATTGATACTCGACCGAATCATGATCAGGTTCCAAGGATTCCCTGCCTGCCTTGTATCCTGGTGTACCTTGCTATTATACACACCTACTCGCTCAACGGTGCCTCTCATGCTGCCGAAGATCACGAAAGGACATACTTTAATTTCAATTCATATAATCGTTTCAATACTCCAAATATCCACTCAATATCCCTATCAAATTATGCAGAAACCCTGAAAACCTCAACATATAAGAATTCCATCTACTCTTAGGTGATCAGTCTAATCGTTCAGAGATAAACTTACATGTTTCAGTTTTCCCAGACACCAATTATATATTTTTCAAAAAAAAAACAAACTATCAATCTCTTAAATAACATAAACATTCAATACCCAACTACATTATCTTATATCTCAACATTCAGTTACAAACATAGTTACGATACCTACTTCAAACCTTTAAAATCCAACAAAAACTGAACAAACATTCCTATACCTTCATTTATAAAAAACTGTTCATAGTCTAGCATGCTCTAATTTGGTTGTCATAGGACCATTCTTTATTTATTGTCTCTCATTTTGGTGCCTATAATTATGTCATATCCGTTATATAATAATCAATAAGGTCAAATCAGTACACGTGTAAATGTTTTTATCTAGAAAAAGCAATCAAGTAATTTAATTAACACATTTTAAAAATATTTAATATCTTTAAATTTTATTTTTTCTATGAATTAAAACATTAATCTAAGAAATGGTTAAAAGTCGGCATACGTGTAATTAAGCAACAAATCATTTTCAAATCAGTTATTAATCATTACGATTTAATTTAACAAAGCTTCGATGTTTACTATGTAATTTGAGATGTAATAACAGACGAACTGCATACCAATCCTTTTATGCTGGCTTGCATTTCGCGTCGTGCCTTATTATAAAGTATGATGAAATCCTCTATATAATATATCTGTATTCAAAAATATAGTCTTATGATTAGCTAAATTTATTTTTCAAAAATTGATTATAGTTAATTTACAGTGTTAATACTGTAAATTTGTAGTCACAAATAATGTTTGTTTTCCTGAGAATGCAAAGTAGTTAAGATATGAATATTTGTTTTTTTTATATATATGTTATCATATACAAAAGGTTTTTTTTTTTTTTTTTGTTTTGCCTCACTTTTAACCATAATTGGGTGTCGTCATCAAGCGGCAAAAAGCGTAGCTTAATATTATTTATATCACTTAAACATAGTACAGTAAATTATTTTAATTAATTAATTAAGCCAATGCAAATCTACACAGCGGTAATCATACATTTCAATTTTAATGTTATAATTTTTATTAATTAATCAATTTTGAACGCAAATTACACGATTTGGTAGGTACCTACTTTTTTAACAAGTAGCCATGTAGGTAATAAATGGTACCTATATAAAATTATGTAGTACGAATAAATGTTTAAAAGGAATATTAATTATTATTAAAAAAAACTACATTTCTTTATATATGTTCTTCTAAACCAATCAGCCGATTCATGCTTCTAGAAACGTTACCGCATGCGCTGGACATCCTGACTCGCACTAGTCGCAATCCTCGACACCATCTACTCCCAGCAGCATACAATTATCATTCCCAGCTCCCAGCACCGAATCCATTAAATTTGTTGTTGAACACTATTTCATATTCTGGTTCTTCTATTTATATTTTATGATTAGTATTTAAGTATTTACAATTTCTCGTTCAGTTTAGTCTTTTTACTACAGTACTATTTGTGGAATTTATATAGTATCTTGCGCACGAATAGCTTGTTCATTTTAAACTTATTCACTGTTCACTTTCAGTCACATTTTCAATCATTACAAAAATGTTCAAATAAAGTTCACTTATTTCGTTCGTTACTGGCTAGCGCAGCGCGCCGCCAGCACGGCGCAAGGCCGCACTGGCAAAGTCGCCATGTGAGGATGGACGTAATTAAACAACTGTTCACGTTGGGATTATGATATATTGTGTCTTAAGTTACATAGAATGGTTACTTATATAGGGTTAGTGTGTTGCAGTGTGAGTGTCACACTACAACTTGACATTTTGGACGTCTCTGACAGTCTGTCACCAGGCTGTATCTCATGAGCGGTGGTAGTTAGGAAATTGTCACAGATGATGTATTTCTGTTGTCGCTATAACAACAAATACTAAAAAACAGAATAAAATAGATATTTAAGAGGGCTCCCATATAACAAACGTGATTTTTTTTGCCGTTTTTATAGATAATGGTTCGGAACCCTACGTGTGACTCGCACTTTGCCGGTTTTTTTTTAAGAGACGAGACATTTTCCTTCTTTCCTCTTTCATTTGATATTGCGTTTGTACATGACAAGGCGTGCATGTGTGACAAGTGTGTTGTTCCGCAGGCTGGCGCGCATCCTGGCGGCGCGCGGTGGCGGCGGCGGCGGCGGTGGCGGTGGCGGCGGCAGCGGCAACAGCAACAGCAGCAGCAGCAGCGGCGAGGCCGACGGCCGCGAAGCTGCCGCTTTCCGACGGAGCACGCTCTCCGCGTATCTACAGGGTAACGTATCAGTGGACTATTCATGCACATCCACTTTGAGCGAGCGCCCTTGCCGAGCCCGAGTGTGCGCAGTCACCAGCATCAACACAAAGCGCGCATAAATATCTGACACGACTCAATTTCTAGGACCGTTAAGTGTAACATATTTTGGCTGCCTTGTTATGGCAGATATTCGTGTATAGGTACACTAGCTTCCGCCCGCGACTTCGTCTGCGTGGACCCGGGATAAAAACTATCCTATACTTATTTGAATCCAGGCTATAAATTATCTTCATGCAAAGTTTCATCAAAATCGGTCGAGCCGTTTAAGGGCATTTGTAAAATTCGTCTACCTAATTAGCCGTGTCTACACCGAACGAGCGGCTCGCCCGAACACCGTTCGCCCAAACGTGCTCGCCCGGTGTGGACGTGATTCGGGCAAACGATGGCTCGCCCGTTCGGGCGAGCCCCCGAATGCTTGCCCGAACGGTTTGCCCGAGCCGCGAGCGGCTCAGCCTATGTGGACGGTGGTTTTGTTCGGCCGAACGACAGAAGGCGAGGGCGATTTTGCCCTACGTATTATTATTCTAATTTGTACTTTATTGTTAACACTATAAGCTCGTAACACATTTTTCGTAAATGCAAATTCCATTTTGTTTTATCACACTTTTATATTTTGCTGTTAGCCGATACGACTTCATTCAAAACTGAACGCTATTCGTAAGAGTATAAAGCCGTTAAACACTTTTTGCAATTGCATATTCTGCAAATAAAGTAATTTTGACCACGCGTCCTTTACCGTTTTGCTATTGAGCAAATTCGAGTAGTTCGAATTTGGACGTTATTCCTAAAGAGATAAAGCTTATTTTTCAAAGCTTGGCAATGGCAAAAACAAATTGGTATTTTATTTCTTCGTCTCCTTCATCAATTTTGCTGAGTTAGGTTGAACTATAGCGTACTACTAATAAGGTTGTTATTAGATATATTGGCACGCAGGGGAGAGAGGGGGGAGGAAGGGTTATTTTTTTTGCAAAATTCATCAAGTTTTCACTTCTGCCGGCACTCCCGGAGTGCAACCCGGTCTTGTTTTTATCAAGGTAACTTATTAAAGTTCATTCGAAGTCGCTGCGTTGGAAAAGGTCAAAACTAGCTTGACCCCTGGATACCTACATTACATATTGATATTGGGAAATTAGGGATCAAGTTATACCTACTGGCGGGTGGTAACTTGGTAGTGAGACGAGTTGAGGCGGATTTGGGACTTGCGTAACTGAGTTCGACACGCATGGGTTTGTTTGTCAGCTGGAAGGATTGGTAGATTGAGTAGTACCTACCTAGTAGGAATTTCAATAGGTAGGCGTCTTCGCTCTGATCATAACACAATTGATCAAATAATTTTATCCCGGCCTCTTTTCGGTTCTCAAAAATTTTGCGCATCCACATTTTGCGGCTTTTTTTTTAAATTCATTTCTTCCGATTTCGAATTCGAACAAGCAAAAGCAAAATTAACGTTGTCACAGCGACAGCTGTGCGCACGTGCGGCTTCATCGTGATCGTGAGCTCAACTATCGGTAGGTAAATTCGCTCGAGCCGATCTGGCTCGGACGAGCCGCGCGCGTTTGCCCGAACGCCCGTCCACACCGACCGAGCGCTTGCGGCCGACCCTTTTGACGGCTCGCCCGAACCGTTCGGGCGAGCGTTTTTGATGGCTCGGGCGAGCCGCTCGGCCGGTGTGGACACGGCTATTGGCGTGAGTTGTTAAATAAATATTAACTCGGTGTCAGTTTTGTGACGACAATTAAGCAGTTTGTATAATAATTAACTTTTTATTTTCAATTGATATATGCTATGCATATGCATAGCATATATCAATTGAAAATAAAAAGTTATTACGGCGGCAACATGGCGCGATTGTACGCTACCACTTCGCCGTCCTCGTGATCCGCGCTGCGAAAGTTATCAATATTATAACTACAGCGGGGCTAGCACAACTGACGCCGCACCGCGAAGCGAGTCTAGAAAGATCTACCCTCCTCATTCTAATTTGCACGGTGCGAGTGAAACAGGAGACGCTCAGTCGCGCGCGAAGCGACTAAGCAGCAAGTTGTGCTAGACGTACAGAGCTAAGTATAACCACGAAAATAGAAGTTCGGATTTTTCCGTGTCTACACCGAACGAGCGGCTCGCCCGAACACCGTTCGCCCAAACGTGCTCGCCCGGTGTGGACGTGATTCGGGCAAACGATGGCTCGCCCGTTCGGGCGAGCCCCCGAATGCTTGCCCGAACGGTTTGCCCGAGCCGCGAGCGGCTCAGCCTATGTGGACGGTGGTTTTGTTCGGCCGAACGACAGAAGGCGAGGGCGATTTTGCCCTACGTATTATTATTCTAATTTGTACTTTATTGTTAACACTATAAGCTCGTAACACATTTTTCGTAAATGCAAATTCCATTTTGTTTTATCACACTTTTATATTTTGCTGTTAGCCGATACGACTTCATTCAAAACTGAACGCTATTCGTAAGAGTATAAAGCCGTTAAACACTTTTTGCAATTGCATATTCTGCAAATAAAGTAATTTTGACCACGCGTCCTTTACCGTTTTGCTATTGAGCAAATTCGAGTAGTTCGAATTTGGACGTTATTCCTAAAGAGATAAAGCTTATTTTTCAAAGCTTGGCAATGGCAAAAACAAATTGGTATTTTATTTCTTCGTCTCCTTCATCAATTTTGCTGAGTTAGGTTGAACTATAGCGTACTACTAATAAGGTTGTTATTAGATATATTGGCACGCAGGGGAGAGAGGGGGGAGGAAGGGTTATTTTTTTTGCAAAATTCATCAAGTTTTCACTTCTGCCGGCACTCCCGGAGTGCAACCCGGTCTTGTTTTTATCAAGGTAACTTATTAAAGTTCATTCGAAGTCGCTGCGTTGGAAAAGGTCAAAACTAGCTTGACCCCTGGATACCTACATTACATATTGATATTGGGAAATTAGGGATCAAGTTATACCTACTGGCGGGTGGTAACTTGGTAGTGAGACAATGAGGCGGATTTGGGACTTGCGTAACTGAGTTCGACACGCATGGGTTTGTTTGTCAGCTGGAAGGATTGGTAGATTGAGTAGTACCTACCTAGTAGGAATTTCAATAGGTAGGCGTCTTCGCTCTGATCATAACACAATTGATCAAATAATTTTATCCCGGCCTCTTTTCGGTTCTCAAAAATATTGCGCATCCACATTTTGCGGCTTTTTTTTTAAATTCATTTCTTCCGATTTCGAATTCGAACAAGCAAAAGCAAAATTAACGTTGTCACAGCGACAGCTGTGCGCACGTGCGGCTTCATCGTGATCGTGAGCTCAACTATCGGTAGGTAAATTCGCTCGAGCCGATCTGGCTCGGACGAGCCGCGCGCGTTTGCCCGAACGCCCGTCCACACCGACCGAGCGCTTGCGGCCGACCCTTTTGACGGCTCGCCCGAACCGTTCGGGCGAGCGTTTTTGATGGCTCGGGCGAGCCGCTCGGCCGGTGTGGACACGGCTATTGGCGTGAGTTGTTAAATAAATATTAACTCGGTGTCAGTTTTGTGACGACAATTAAGCAGTTTGTATAATAATTAACTTTTTATTTTCAATTGATATATGCTATGCATATGCATAGCATATATCAATTGAAAATAAAAAGTTATTTGAATGTGAAACAAGTTCAATTTCACATAACATGTATGCTTAATTTTCGTCACATAACTGACACCGAGTTAATTTTTGTTTAACAACTCACGCTAATTGGGTACACGAATTTTTTTAAATGCCCTTAAGCCTGATTGAGTAACAAACATCTAAACATCCAAACTTTCGCATGTATAGTATTAGTAGGATACTCGGCTGTTTACTTCTCCTTCTATCCGCGGGCGGAGGTCTGTGCCCAGTGCTTGGACGTTTGCAGATTGACAATGACGATGAAGATACTGTAACACAGATGTTAACTGTCAGAGGTGTAACTGATGGCAATAATCGGTCTCTATCGATAAACACCACCAACACCAATACACCAATTATAACAAAACATACAGAGTTAGAGAGGCCCATTTAACTGTGATCAATCGCTCGAACCCTTTGTATTTGACAGCTTTTATCAATGGTGCTTACTTGCAGGTTTAAACGGCAGGACGTGTTGGACGACGCTGATATCTGCCTTCTGCACGCTGGTTGAGAACGAGGACGATAGACTGTATGTTGTATATAATGGAGGGCTGCAGATGACTTTCGAGGTCAGTAAACTCGCTACGTGCAAACGACAACATAGTTAACTGATCATCATGTATTTATTAAAACCTTATTAAAGTGCACATAAAGTGCACGGATGGTCAGTTTTTAGCTGTGTTGTGGTAGTACAGATATAATGAAAAACCTTTGTGCACCTGGCCATAAAGTGGCAATACCCATTTCTTGACCAGCACGTCTATCATGGAACGGCCGCGACATACTCTCGATTTTTCTCGCACTATACCTCTTGTTCTAAGTGTTCTTATAAGAGAGAGACGGATAATAAGAGAAAAATCGAAAGAGCTCGCGCGCCGTCGCGTGATAGCCGTGCTGGGGGAGCCCGGCATTCGTGCGTCGGCGCTGCTCAATGAGCTGGTACTGAGTACTGAGGCAGGATGCCGACGTGTTTGCAGACAATTGGCAGAGCCTGCTAACTAAAATAACTGCTTTGTGCAATACATTTAGTTAGTGCTACTTTTTATTTGTTTGTGTAACTGTCATATATAAAAATTATGTTATTTTGAAGTCCTGACATTGTAGGCGCTTTGGTACCTCCACTGTAAGCCTATTATGTAAGTTATTAAATAAATAAATATACGCCCACCCATCCCTACATGGCGATCCCGCTAGTACAATAATGTAACGCAACGTTCCTTGCACTCCTTGCAGGCATTGCACAGCTTACACGCCGTGGTCGTCGAAGGTGGGAGCGGCTCCCACGGCGTTCGGGAAGAGCTGCTAGCGGCACTCCGCTGGGCGCGGGCGTTATGTCGCACATTGCGGACGAGGCGGGACGCCAAGGAGGCGCGAGCGCTGCTGCTCGCGTGCAAAGACTGGCCCGAGTGCGCCAGGAGGTTGCTGACTATGCTCAATCTCCATGCGAGACCGAAACACCTTAGGGACTTGGCGTTGGGTGAGTTTAGGATTTATAACTTGTCTTACGTTGCAGTCACTTTTTTCCGAAACTATAAGAACTATACTGTTGAAACTTGGTAAGTAGATGCATTTTCACACAAAAATAGAAAAAAAAAACAATACATTTTGGGGGGTCCACATACTTATAACTGAAACTCAATAAAAAACAATCATCAAACCCATACGTGTGGGGTATCTATGGATAGGTCTTAAAAAATGATATTGAGGTTTCTAATATCCTTTTTTTTCTAAACTGGATAGTTTGCGCGAGAGGCACTTCCAAAGTGGTAAAATGTGCCCCCCCCCCCCCCTGTAATTTCAAAAAAAATAGTAAATGATCACCAAAATGTTATCTCCATTTTAATTTGAAATGATAGCCCAAAGTATAACATCTGACTATCCTATTTAAGAAAATGCTATCCTAATAAATCATTGCTAACCCAAAAATGGTAAAATAATTTCCTAAAATCGACGGAGCCCCGCTTTTGTTTCTGGGACTCAGTCTCCCGCCCTCCGCCCTCCGCCCGGGCTCCCGCCAGAAACTCGCTCCGTCGGCCCTTCGTTTCACGCGCAACCCGTTCAACTCCACGGGCTTTTATATACACTACTACTGGTAGGACAGACAAGACCATGTGGATGTGGGGTGCGCAGATTCGGGTTTTGGTAGCTTTTGTAAATTTGCCATCATTATACTTTATTTGGTAATATGCATATATTTTATGGCAATCATAGTGGGTTATTTAGGTGGAAATATTGTATTAATTTGCTCTCTGAAATTTGGTGGTGATCATTTACTAAATTTGGACTTCGAATACAATTTAATGTGCAGTCGTTACTAAAACAGCTAATTCATAGTAAGTACTATTGTAATGGTAGAATATATTTTTTTGGTGTTCATTATTATTATTTTTTGGCAAAAGAGCTTAATTTATAGTAAGTTTAACATAAATGTCCTTATAGGCGCGTGCGTGGTAAGCATGCTGGTGTTTACCCACCCTGTTTCGGCTTATTGCTAAAGTTTTTTATATTATAATTAAATGGAACTCCAGGTTTGTTCATGTATATTACAACATATTTATTTTCTTTCTCCATATGACCTGTTCCTAAACAAAAAAAAGCAAATTGCGGGAGTGGCTTGCGGTCGCTACTGGTGGCCACTAGAGGGTTACGGCCGTATTGATAAACGCCCTATAAGCCTGTTTTAACTAAAATGGCGTTAAAATTCGTTTGTCCTTATCTGTCACATTAAGATTTGTGTTCGTAAGAAAGAGACAAAGCACATTTTATTTAACAGAGGCATTTTAATTTTTATAAATAAGGGGGTTCATGTGCGGCGGCTCTTACTTTTGTCAACTACCCTATGGTATGTGTACGCGGGAGTCCGCTGGACGCGGGTGACGCAGAACCGGTCATTATGGCGCTCTTTGGGGGAGACCTATATCCAGCAGTGGACGTCGACTTATGATAATTATGTGTGTACGCATCGTTCGCACGTTTCGCACGCTCTCCAGACATCGGTCGGCGGCTTTTAAGGGGTTTTCGGTATCGAGCCACCAAATGTTGGAATAACATACCATGAACTATGATGAGATTGAGGATGTTCGGTTTGGGCAGCGTTACTGGGATATGAATTCAATATGCCAAGACTCTGTAGTATTATGCACACTTTATTTATGGTAACACCCTATTTTATACATGTTGGATTATCGCTGATACAAGCAATATGCGTTTATGTAGCAGTAAACTATTGTGTTACTGCTAAACACTAAATGTGGCCAATTGCCATACTACAACCATTTTAATATACAACATACCACCTTCATACTTGTAGTTTTAATTTGTTGTTATTAGTATGTATGTGGTCTTTCGTTGCATGTTCTTCTATTTGTTTTTAAATTATATTCGAGTAGATATCCACACCGAGTAAAATGTCTATGGGTCGACTGATCTTGAACTCGGGGTCTGCCAGCTGGATACCTTCGAGATGAGACCACGATGGTTTGATAAATGATCGGTTAGGTAAATGATTGATAAGACGATTCATTATAAAAACTTTTGCGGTAAAAGTGTAATCCGTGTGCATCGATATGGCCTTGATATTGATAAATCCCTTGCAATTATTTTCCGTGGTTCCGATTCCAAATATTGAACCATTGTATTTGTGACGTGGTAGGCCTACCAGTTGAGCAGCGTTTTCAGTGCAGAGAGAAATTTGGGCACCTTGGTCAATTAAGGCACGTAATTTTATATAGGATCCATCTTTTGACTGGACCTTGATTAAGGCTGTTGATAGTAGGGTTTCTAGTTCTTCTTCTTGAGCCACGTGCCCTGCGTTTTTTGATGTATTTGATTCGTAGGCGGCAGCTTTCTTCTTGCCGACAAAAGCGTCAAAGCTCGTGGAGTATCGTATTATGTTCGCCGCTGCACTGCTTGCATCGTTTTTCTGATAAACATGGATTGCCGTAATGTGTGTATAAGCAGTTCGTACATATTTGCCGAGCGGATATTGTTCCAAGTTTTGTCTCGGGTATCATGCCTAGAAACTTCGAGCAGCGAAATAAATCGTGATTATAAGTGCAACAAGGACACTTTGCGGTGTTAGTTGCGAATGCATGATAATTATTTGCTGGCGATCCTTGATAATTATTTTTGTTTGATGTAGATTGATAAAATCGTTTTTCTTTGATATGATTTTCCGAGCGAGGATATTGATATGACGAAGGTTTGTTAAGACTAAATCTTCTCTCGTAGTTTGATGGTTGAGTCGGCTTTATTAATTCTTGTTTCCGTCGAGAGGATTCCAGGGCAGTAAACTTCATTTCCAAAAATGACAAAAATTCTGCCAGTGTGGGTAGCTCTCTCGGGTCCGCTAAGTGTTCAATATAGTCGTTATGAGAATCGGCGTCCAATTTATGTGCTAACAAATGTACTACTAATGGGTCCCAAGTAGATATATCAACGCCCAAATTCTTTAGTGTTGTCGTGTAGTCTCTTTATTGATACGGCCGATTGCTGTTGCATGATAGGCAACCCGAGAAGGATATTGACGTGGGAACTAAATATTAATTTAGTGTTGTTGTAGCGGTGATTCAAAATTTCCCAGCACACTTGATAATTTTCAGTACTGATCTTTAAATGCTGTATAAGTTTCTCCGCTTCGCCTTTGACCTTGCTTTTTAAGAATTGCATCTTTTGCGCATTGGATATGGAATTGTTCTTATGGATGGTCTCGGTGAACAAGTCCTTAAAAGACATCCACTGGTGATAATTGCCATTGAAGATGGGTATTTCAATAGCAGGAGTTGATTTTTCTCGATGCGACGAATCCAACATTTTGATATTGATACTTTTCTTGATTTCGTTATATTTTTGTTCGCATAGGTTGTATGTTGTTTCATACTCGGGTTTTTCGTTTAGTTGTTCACTATCGATCTCCCAATGTAAAGAGTCGACTGCTGACCAACGAGCCTGCACCGTTCGTAGAGCATCTTCGAATTCCCACCGTTCGGTAAGTAATTCTAACTTGGTGTTGTTGATAGCGCGTTGAAAAGCTTTGAAGTTGCTCTGCTGTTTTCGGTACATTTCTTCCAATCTGCTTTGATTGCCTCGTTCAGTCATTTTTGGGTTAGATATTGTTGAGACCGAGGCTGGTGGTTGTTCCTTTTGGACGTTGTCCGCAAGGTCTACTTCTGCAGGTGGAGTCTGCGGCACTTGTTGCTGGTTCCAGTCCATGTTCAAGTTAAACTGAGAAGTAGCAGGCTTGATAATGGGCTTAGCTTCTTGAAATATCGGCACCGGTAGTGATTGTTGCAAAAGTTTGCGAGTTTCGCTGCAGAGAGCTGATACCCGCCCGAAATGATTTTCTGCAAAATACACGTAGTCCTGCGTGTCAAACTCGGAGAGAGTAATATGATTCGTTTGGAACTCCCTCCAATATTGTTCCAGCGTCTCCAATCGTCGTTTGATATGTTGTGGTCTTTCGTTTTGCTCCATCTTTTTAAAATTTACCAAAAGCTGTTCGATAGCAATGGCAAGTTGACCTTGAGTATTCAGTATGTCCTCAATTTTGGTCATTTTGCCCAAAAAGTTGATATGATAATTGGTGATAGGTGATTGATGATGGCTCCAAACTTATCTATCTTTCGAAGATATGAGCTGTTTCGTGCTCAAGTGTTCCCCGTGGATATGTGCGCTTTCTCAATCAGACGGTGAGACCCGCTTGTGGGAGGCCGCCTTAACCGATTCGCGATCGCACCGGGGTTCACTCTCACACAATCCAGTTTGATATTAATAATCTTGATATATTGATTGATCTTGATAGTCACTGCTTGATAATGATGATACATGTTGATGCGAGTGTCACAGCACTGGTCACGTTGCGTCGTCACGTGGCGTGTCCCAGAATTTGATTTCACTGTGCACTGATTCAAAACTGTTCGAAGGACCATAAAGATGTACGGGACACCCTTGAGATGATAGTTGATAATGATAACACTGCTGTTTTCCGCCGAAATTATGTTTTATTGATAACGAATTGAAATGATACAATATGTAGGCTTGATGCGAATACACTCCGCGGCGGTCGGACATGTACTGACTTAAAGGAATGAAATATACGCTACGTGAAGTAAAATGCTGACTGGCGGAATGCACACCTTTGTACAGACCGTACAAGTATTGTGCAATTATGTTGCATAGTAATGAACTATTTCACTTTCTTTTCGATTTTGGATTTATTTTAGATGTTTTTATTATCATTTCGAACCAGATCAATGTCCTAGTTGCATGGTCAACTTAACGAAGTGCATTTCCCCTAACGGTGCCAAGGGGACACACTTCGGGATCCTGTTAGTAGTAGGTCCAGGTTTGAGAGAAGCCTGGCGCCATCTTTTTAACTACACAGATGGTGTAGCCTATCTTTGATGGGCCTCTTACTCGTCTTAAGGTTGGCCACAGGCTGAAGCGAGAAGATCGCCATTTCCCATAAGTTGATCGCTAGGATTGTTATCCACTCGTTGAGGTCTTGTGTGTGCTTAAGGCTTGGTCTTTTATTGAATATATATTTATATGTTATAAAATAGGGCGTGCATTTCACAGATCCCTTAAGTCCACCGACACGTTGTGAAATGTACATTACACAGGCTCTAGGTTGCATTCTCGGATTAGCCTTCCGAACGATTTACAGCTTAGGTCCCTAGCTTAGAACATACACATCACATAACGTTAATAAAAGTAATGATGGGCGTTTTGCATAGAGTAGTTTAGGATTTACTGGTAGGTAGGTTTAGTATAGAGTCAAACACCGTGAAAGGGTATTAGGAGTACTATTCTTAGGGATGGATAGTTGAATGAAGGTTTACAAATCAAATAGCATTTATTTGAAGGTTTAATTGCAATCATGAGTAACTGAATAGGAATTAGATATTGTGTGTCGATCAGTAGTATTGGGTTCCGTATATTATTACATATGAAATATTAAAGGTATTTTACTTCCAGTTATGATTAGGATATCAGAATTGTTTCAAAAAGATGAAATGATTCTAGGCTAATGGCAAGCGGAGCAGTCCATTATATCTAAAATATTAGATATAATGGACTGCTCCGCTTGCCATTCGAAGGTATCGAATTATCATGAGTGGAATATACTCATTAAGCAATTAGGATAATCTTCAGGTTCAATATTTCATATTTAATGGACGGTATACCTCAGTATTACAAATATCTTCATTATAGCAGGTTTATAGGAATCTAATGGATTCATTAGTCTCTATGTAAAGGGTGGAATAATGCCTTAATACATAATTTTCCTTGATTGAAATAATATTCAATTGTTAGATCTGATGAGTTTGTTAAGTGCGTCTTTTCATCAGGAATTAGGTCCGAAGCACAGGTAAATTCGAAATGTTAGAAATACCTATTATAAACAAAATATAATAAAATGGGTATTTAATTCGCTAGATGGCTAGACCCACATCCAGACGGAAATGGTAGCATAAGTATGGATGAAAGAAAATCTTCCATACGATAATAATAATAAATAATTAGCTAGCTAGGTTGGTCTGTTATCTAATTTGATGGTATGGTTATAAATTGAGGCAATGTTCTGGTATATAAAGAAACAAAGGCTTTGATTTAAGAAAATATTATATGTTAAGAAAATATTGATAAAGCTACCGTTAACCGGCCACGGTTGGATCTTGTTGAGGTTTAGTAACCAAAAAAAATTTTTATTTATTTCATGGTTATTTTCTTGAACTAGGATGCAGTAGTTGTATGTAGGGTTGAGTAGGTAGGGAGGAGTCAAAGTCTAATTTGCTACACGTAAAAGAATTTAGGTTGCTCGGAACATAACGTAGACACTAGACGATCTATTGGCCAAATTAAGTTAATTTTAATATCATTTATATTTGTTTAGGATAATATTGTTTTAGAAGCGCATGAGTGGTTTCATTTTAGTGACAGACGCTACGTATGTATGTTTAGTTACATTTTTGTGGCCGTGACGCCGGATTTACATATGAGTGGTCACAAAGTATTTTTTGAGTTACATTTTTTCACTCCTCTGTTCGGAAATGTGACAATGATGATCTAAAACCAAGCTAGAAGGTAGGCAATAGCTGTAGCACCTGAACCACCACTACTACAATGTTTCATTGTAGTAGTGGTGGTTATTGTTGGACAGTTTAAACAGCGATTCCCCAATCACAGCTCCTGGGACTCGTCCATCTATTGCCTACTTTCTAGCCTTTACAACAATAGACTATTATCTATCTATCTGTCTACGTAGGTGTGCTCCGCGAGCTGGTGATGATCGGCGGCGGCGCGGCGCTGGGCGCGCTGGTCCCGCTGGCGGCCGGCGTGCACGCCACGGCGCGCGGCGCCGCGCGGCCGCGCACGCGCGCGCTCCTGCACGTGTGTGCGCCGCGCCAGCCGCCGCCCGCCACGCCCGCCGTCTACCGCCCCTACCACAAGTTCATCGGTGAGTACATTCACAACGTGTACGGCCGCTGGTCCCGCTGGCGGCCGCCGTGCACGCCACGGCGCGCACTCGCTCCCAAGTGAGGCTCGCCGTTGCCACTGCCACCACCGCTGTAAGTCGTGGCCGTGCCCTCGGCGTTTGCCTTGATGATACGTATATATCTTACGCTAACAGATGGAAGACATTTTGTATAGCACCCTAACGGTGACGTGGAATAAAATAAAAATGTATATTTAACTTCTGGTTTGTCTATTAGATACATGTTGCCGAGTGGCGTGGAGGCAGCGCTGCATGTCGGAGCAACTAGTACTGCTTTCAGCGCTGTGCGCGCTCGAAGCGGCGCCGCTCCGGTTCAACTACTTCGCCGCCTTTTGGCACGAGGTAGCCACCACGCCGGTGAGTGTCTGTCCTCCCTTTTTTTCCTTCCGCCTTGTGGCCAGCAATATGTCTATGTTCCGGGAAGCCCAGGGGGAATAGTTTGCCTTTCAACTGTTGTACCAAATTGATATTGTGCGAGCGTGGCAGCGCTGCACGTCGGCTTCGCTGACACGAGGTCGTTGAACCAACTCTTTATAACGTCTGTATATTTCCAGGGTGACAGTAAGCTGGAGGAAATGCTGCTCGAGTGCAGCGTGGTGTCAGAGTACATAGACGCGGTGTTCGACGAGCGAGAGTCGCTCGAGGACCGCGCCATACATGACTTCGTGCGCCACTACTACCCCAAGGTACGGGGCCGGAGCCCACAGCGCGTCTGTATCTGGGGCAGTGTAACCTTGTGTCGGAGTATATAGAGGCGGTGTTCCAGCGAGAGTCGCTCGGGGACCGCGCCATACACTGTGCGCCACTATTACCCCAAGATACAAAGCTGGAGTGCACAGGGTGTCTGTAGCTGGGGGCGGACCGGGATGAGTCTCATGTACGGTTTAGGCTCAGTAGGGGGTGATTTGAAGCTAAAAATTATGATGATTGCTGTAGGGGATGAGGCTCGGACTTCTCCATCTCTCGCATTCAATTCATGTATTGTTCACATCAGATCGGCAATAGCAGTGCGGCCGCCGGCGCCGCAGCGCTGGCCGAAGAGCTGTGCAGTGTGGCCGCGCGCGCCCCGCTCGGCGGTCTGCTGGGCCCCGTGCGCGCGCTCACCCTGCTCACTCCGCGCGCGCGCTCGCCCGCGGCCGCGGCGCGCCCGCTGCTGCGGGCCACCGCCACGCTGCAGCAGAGACTACAGCTGAGGACAGGTATATACATGCGAAGAGCTTTGCAGTGTGGCCGCGGAAAACTATTGGAACTCATTTCTTCAACTGGCAACAGTAACTTTAAAGACGTCATTAATTAATTTATTTATTTGTACGTGGTGTTTTTCTTGGATATTGTGTGTATTTGTGCGTTGAAATACCGAAAACTATTAAAAGTGACTTGAGAAAAATTATATACAATATGACGAAGTATTTGTCGGAGAGAAAGTCAGAAGAATTAGACTCTATTCCTCTAAATAATATCACCGACCTTGTTGACAATATGACTGGCAGGTACATCATATAGTGTGCAATGGAAATAAATTAGTGTTGCGATAATTATTGATCACTATACACACCGCAGGTTAATCTTGTCGAAGGATATAATCGATCGATGACGACCCCTGTAGCTTCGTACGTTGAGGAAAACCGCTGGACAAGGGTCGAAAAGCTACCCCATATTCGGTTTGCAGTAACCAGTGCAGACAACGAGTCTACAGGGCTTTCTTTCTTTTAGTACCCGCTAGGGATATAAAAAGATTCAACTGCGTAATATATTTTTCAACACAATTGCTCGTAACGTACCTCTTATTGTGTCGATTTTAGGCTCATAATCCTGGATATTAAACACGCGTGTTTAATAACATTACGATACTTGTGTGTTATGGTTATATCCCGATTAAGTCACGTTGCCACCTTGCAGCAAGATGTATGCATGCACACGGTGCATTCTTAAACTAACCGGGTTGTACAGAATGTACAGCTTTTTTTTAATTCTCGGCAAATGGATTCTTACTCGACTAAACACTCACCTGCGGCTCGCGTGATAATTCCGCCTCTGATGTAATTATCAACATACCTCACTTGTATCACAATGTACTATTATCTGATAAATGTATTTTCTGCCACAATCCTTTATTGTTCATGAATAAACACTATGACATGACCATGATTCTAACTTTACCTGTTCTCCAACAGAGGAAGAAAACTCAGAACCGGAAACGCCTGCGGAAACGGCCGCGGAGCCGGTCCGGTGCCACACGCCGGACGGCAGCGAGCCGGACGAGCCGCTGGACGACATCGCGGCCGACATCGACGACGAACCCGACGAGCCCCCGCCCCCGCTGCCCCGCGGCCGCGAGTACCTCGCGTTGCTCACGCAGGCGGTCACCGACCTCGCCGCCGTCGCGCAGGCGCAGGTACCCGAAGGATAGACTCTAACGTAACAGTGTAAGGTCCAGTTTTGTTCGCAGCTAGTTGGTTGGTTTTGATTCGACGTGTGTTGTTTTGTTTGGAATTGTGGAGAGTTTACGCCCTCGTGTAGGTCGTTCACTATTTGATGCGTTGGCCGTTGTACAGTCATGCTGACAACATATAGTTAGTAGCAGCCGAAGTAGCCAAATATTTCAGTACACGTCTTTATTTCTGTAAAAATAAAGGTGTGTTATATATTTGGCTCCTTTAGCTGCTAACTATACAATGCTGATTGTATCTGCTGGATAGGAACCAGGAAGTGCTGTTATTTTTCACTTTTGGAGCACTTAATACGTTCATTGCCAGCTTTTGGTGGCGAAACCTTGCGTATTCTGCTTCGTACCGAAAACTTACCACAAATAGAAACCCACCGAGCGGGAAGCCGACAGTGCAAGTCTTGCGATAATAGTGGTCTCGAGTTATAATGAACCTGGTAGTATTGAATGAACTATACGAGCTGATAATTTGTTGAATTATTTGCGGAAAATTTCAATGTAGAGTTTAGATGGTATCGAAATTTACCACCGCGGTACTAGTCGGGGAGGAAAACGTTACTTAAGCGTGACCATTCGGTTTTGGAAAGTTTAAATTTTGACACTTAAAATGTACAAGAAAGTATAATATGTAAATTTTAAATCGGCTCAATGTTGAAGTAAAATTTTAATACGTAGTTATTCGATTAACCGCGATTCTTTCGTGAATACAGAGACGGCGAATTATGTCGCTTAGAACGCTTGTGGACGACGCGATTCTTATGCCGAGACGCAGAAAAAACCGTATGCGGCACGGGTAGTACAGTTATGTAGTTAATAGCAGCCAAAGTAGCCAAATATTTCGGTACCTATACGTCTTTATTACTGTAAGAGTAAGGATGTGTTTCGCTAGTTTGGCTGCTGCTATCTATACGATGCTGATTGTACAAGACCGCCCACGAAGTAAACTAGCCGTTTCTGTTTACGTGTTCTAATTAGAAAGAGGCGGGTAGTCTACTTTGCACCCGGTCTTATGCTAGCCGTGCTACAATAGCGACCGCGGATTTTTACGACGAATAAATGTAAGTTCTCTTAGGATGAAGTTACACAGGAAACATTTCTTAATTACTTATAGTGAAAATGTAGGGAAATTCTCTACAGGGAAATTCTGTAAGTTGACACGGATTCTCTCGGATGATGTTTTGACGATTAAAAGGCTATTCACACGGTGCATTAAGGGGCTCCACGCGCTTTTTGACTAGTTTTGACGGGTTTTGAGTTGATATTCTTCCGTCAAAGCTTATTGGTTCTTCAATCCTCTATCTACATTTGCACCATTTTTTTATGAGTTTTTTTTAATGATTTACTCATACATGGTCCAAAAAAGCTGTTTTCGATATTAGTACGTTGTTTATGCACATTTATTTATGAAATCTACATATAACTTCCTTCTTTATTGACGTCTATAACAACCAACTTGAGATTTTTAACTTATTTTCACAAAAGTTACGTTCAAAAAACTATTTTCTTTTTTGGCGTAAAATTGCCATAGTTTCGTGGTATATATCTCGAAAACGGTGAGTTTTGAAGTAAATATGGGATACTAATTCGGTAATACGATAAGCCATAAAAAACACGTAAAAACGGACTGTTACCAATCGAAGGTGCGTTTTTCATTTCATTGCAGGGCTGCGGGCTACCTAATTCAATGTAACCTTGCAATTTATTGTATAAGTTTAAATAATATGAACTGAAATCATGAATGGTCTTTGTTTACGGTCGACGCCCACTAATATTATAAATGCGAAAGTCTAAAATGATCTAAAATGTTTCAATGTTTGTTAGGGAGGTATTCCACTTGTCCAAGATTTGTCCAATGTGTATTTGCGTCTCACATTTTGCTTAAAAAGTGAGTGAGATGCAATGCACATTAGACAAAGATCTTGGACAAGTGGAATACCACCCTTACTCAATCACGCTTCGGCTTAACCGGTTTGGATGAAATTTGGCACGAAGATAGTTTATAGCCTGGATTAAAATGTAGAATAGTTATTATCCCGGGTCCACGCAGACGACGTCGCGTGCGGAAGCTAGTTTTGCATAAAAAAGATTAACGCCACATAAAACGTTCATTGAATAATGAACTCTATCCTCGTATACAATCGATTCAAAATGAACTGCGAGATAAAATATCACACACATTATATCTGGCACGTGGGGTAGGCAGAGCTCAGTTCATATTATTTACCGCTCCTATCCCACTGACGCATATGTGCGTCAGCATTTAGTAAGGATTTGCGAACAAATATTTTTTAGCACGGTGAAGGGATTATCCCTACTACTACTATAATAAAACTTGCATGCAGGTTGTTGCACCTTAATGTTAAACCACAGAATAATTACTAGTACCTAAAGGTACAGAAGGTCCACTGCCTAACTGATGACGTTACAGCTAACTCTGACTGTCTATTGCAATAAAATGACAGGTCATTTTATTGTAATAGACAGTCAGAGTGAGATAGGGCTGTTAACGTACCACATAAGATAACTGAACATCCAAAATGCTAAATATTTTAGTTCCTTGATATCGAACTGATCATCAAATTTAAGAGATAATAATATGATATGATAATAAAATACAATAGCCGGGAAGTCAGGATTAAGTTGAATTAGAAAAGTTGAAAAACCCCCGACATTTTCATTTCAGTCCAATATCTCAAAAACGGCTGAACAGATTTTCATGAAGCATGGCTAAGAACACTCGGACCAAATTATCTATGACCCAAAAAAACTAAACGAAAATCGGTTCATCCGTTTGGGAGCTACAATACCACAGACAGACACGTTAAACTTATAACACCCCTCTCTTTGCGTCGGGGGTTAAAAATAGTTGAATACAGGTTAAGTCTTTACAATCATAAAATCTTCTTTTGCATTGGGATAATTTCTTTCGTGATGTTAGCCAGATGTTGTAAAATTGAAATTTGTGTAATGCTATCAATGAAATTATGTTGTTACTACGTGAAACGGAACGTACGAATATATGAAACGTCATTGTGTGCGATACGCTACCATAGACAAACTTCGTTTCGCGCCAAATTCACAGTGGGATAGGCCTGGTTAAACTAAAACCAGCCGTGGTTTTGTCGATTGCTATTCTTAATGTAGGTACATAAATAGCTCACTGCCGCATCTAAGACAATCCATGTGTGACTTCATCTCATTTGAGCGACACAGTGACCATGCCTATATGCAATCGTGATAAACCTGACACAACTGCTCGCTAAATCCATCTCTTACAGAACAGCATCATACAGTTACTAGCAGCCAAAATATCTAAAAAAGAATGTGTTACGATATTCTTGGCTACTTTTGCAGCTGCACGGCTATCACCGTCCGGCCCGCGAGCTGTGTCGCGGCGACATAGACTATCCGCCCCCTTTCTAAGCGTTTTAATTTGAAAGTGACAGATAGTCTATCTCGCCGCGACACACCTCGCGCGCCGTCTTGTGCTCACCGTGCTGACTGGACTCAACAGGAAGAGTTGGACATCATGTTCTGAGACAAAGTTAGCTGAGGCTCAATTCAGAACGCGCTAGTGATGGTACCTATATAATATATAGGTACCATCACTAGCGCGAAATGGCCACAACTCAATATATATTATATATTGAGTTGTGGCCATTTCGTGGCAACCGTGTATGTACGTATGTGTCCACAGTTTGATTTTTATTTTGCCACGGATAAATGTTTTCTTTCTTCTTTCTTTCTTTCTTTATTGAGATATAGATGTGAGTCGTATTGGTTGGTGCGCTCGAGTTTCTATGCATATTAACGCGCTAGCGTAGTCATAGGCGAGGTCGCACTAGTCACTATGTATGGCATCTAAGTTCAATACGTCAGCCAACTCCGAATAGAGCCTCTGCCTGGTTTGACACAGCGTGATCAGGTTTTTCGCTTTTATGTCGGATTCCAAACCGCTGAATTATAAACTGAACCTTTGCAATTTTTAACAACAACCGATAGAGGCGCAGCTACAGTTGATATGAGACAGCAATACATACCTTGCATGGTAATTTTAACAGTCTCGTTCAGTTGTCGTGACAAATTGCATCGTTATTAGTGTGCTTTAACATGCATATCAATGTGTAGACAGTAAGCGATAAAGCGGACACACATTACAGCAATGTTTTTCTGCGGCGTGGTTAGAGCATAATAATAATAATGGTAGAGTGAAAATACTTTTTCCATTTGAAATTCAATCGTCAATGAACTTTGACCGGGAAATATTTTTCTCGCTTTATCTATACACGTAACATTGTAAAAGTAAATAAGTATTATTCCGTTAATTTCAAAGATTTAGGCGACTAGTGTCGGTAAGGAAAAATGACGAGGTATAAAAATGTCGAAATTATGTTTATTGTCAATAAATAAAAAAGTCGAAATCGAAAATTGACGGAGTATGAAAATGTCGAGATGTAAAAAAGACCGAATATAAAAAATGACGAAGTATAAAAATGTCGCCATCCGGTTGCCTCGCAGTCACTGAATATATGTCATTGCTTTAACTATGAATATTCGTTATAATTTATTGCAATTTTCTGAACCTATTAAACCGTATAATCGATCAACAGAAAAGGACACGTTGATCTCTGCATCAAAAGTAAACATAATGATTTCTCGTAATTTTTATACTTTGACTAAATAATACTTCGACATTATTCCTAACCGACCTTTTTATTGTTCGGCTTTTTACATATCGTCATTTTTCCTTACCGACACTAGTCGGCTAAATCATTTCAACTCAAAAATCAATACAGAAGTGAGTATTCACTTTGTCTTACATGACATACAATGTCTTTATTATTGTTCATGAGTTTAATTACAATGCTGTGGCCCGAAAACGTGGCCTGATTTCAAAAAGTTACAAGTCGTATAATTAAATTCTGATTGCTATCTTTTGTTCTCTTGAGACACACACACGGACACACACGTCTTATTTTTTGATGCAATGTCACTTTTTCTCAATCGTCATACTGAAAAACTCGTTATAATTTGTAACTTTTGGAAAGGTAGGCTTTCGTGTTGGTTTTCGAGTAATTATATCTGTAGAAATGTTTGTTATATATGTACTAATTTTGCTGCGTGTATTTTTCGAATGCAATATGCGACCCGTAACACAAGGGCAAATATTGTTGCAATGTTATATCTTGTGCTAGTTTTTATGCAATGTTCCGTAACAGACAAAGCTATCGCGACAGACTGAAATGATAATAGTAGTCCCTTTATTTAGGTACTGGGCATATAAAGATTCTTGTGAGAGTTTTGGCTGTCCATTAAACAATACACCATAAATAGGAATATTTTGTGTTGTCTGATTGATTGTTATAGAAAATGTAATATATATATATATACAATACAACATACACACCATCTACAGCCTGTAAAAATAAAAAAAAACTGTAAGAGGTTTAAAAAAGTATTTGTACTTCTTGTTTGCATATTGCATGTTTAGGGGCTCCCATCACTAAGGTTTCGTTGATTAAAAAAATCAAGTTTAAAATTTCAATTCTTGCCCAGTTAATTGGTCAGCAAACAGTTTGTTACAATGAACTTGAAAGATACGCGTTATAATGTAAAATATTACGCCACGCGGATTATCCGACTATCTGCTCTGTAACCTAAAGTGTATTAAGGTGCGACCACACCGCTGCTCAAAATACGCTAAAGCACCGTAAGACGCAAAATGTATGAAGAATACGTGACGCATACGACACGTCAACGCGTATACGCAGCGTTAAGCACCGGTGTGGTCGCTCCCTTAGCCGTGTCTACACGGGACGCATATCTCGGCCGAGCACGCTTCGCCCGAGGCATGCGTCCGCTGTAGAAACGGCTATTAAGTAATGATAATATATTATTATCTTTTTTATAACGATTTCATCGTTAAATTTTTGGACGCTGGCTCATCATAAATAATATGTGTTAGTGTATGTGAAAATGTGTATGTATATGAAATAGCTCTCCGTCTTGTAGCTGTATATTTTACAATTTTGTATTTCATGCCTCGTATGAAGGAATGTGTAGCTTATCTACTTTGAAATGTACCTATTTGTATTCTAAATTGTAACAATTATGTTTCGGCTGTGAGCGTATCTAGTTTAGTGTTGTGGAATGCGTGAAAGCGATCGTTTCCCAACGATCTATCTCAATATCATACCTACCTGTAAGTCAAAAAAGTACCCGTCCAAAACTTGTATTTCGAATTCATTTGCGAATCTTTCATTCGGTCCCAGCTTCTCATAGTTGCGTCTCTCCTTTAGCATTGTAAAAGTTGTACTTGTCTTATTCAATACCTCTGTCTAGTGCGTGTCGATGTTTATATTTTGGTTCGTCGCGTCCCGTAGATGCTCAGTGGCAAGCCAAACATCGTTTTCGTGAAACACATTCTTAGTTTGGCGATCGAATAATCTTTTGGTAGATAGACTATATCTAGACGTACCGGTCCCATAAAACCCACTGCCTCCGTGAAGATTTTAATACACGACACATGAATTTAAATGTGTAACTTGCGATGTAAAATTATATAAAGTTTATCATATATATAAATAATTGTAAGTTAATATAAATTAACTGTTCATGTCCATGTACAAACGACAACACTGTTAACTGACCATCCTGTGTTTATATAGAACCTTATTACAATGCACTTAAGGTGCACCGATGGTCAGTTAGCTGTGTTGTCGATAGTACTGCACTACCATCCATCACAAATGTATTCGTCGTTGTAGCGGCAGGGTCCGCGTCCTCGTAGCTAGTTTTCCGGTAGGTTATAGCCATAGGTTTCATATGTATTGCATGAATCCACCTCTTTGAATAGCTGTCAATAGTCGCTTACGAAAATCAACTATTGAAACAAAGCAATAACGTTTACCTGGACCAGAGAAATCGGGTAACGAGATGTATCGAATTTTCATAATTTGTACTTTATTCATTATGTAATTGTTATCGATTTATATATAGAGTATTGGGTAATGATTGCGTTCCATCGGCGGGCCGCGCGCAGCCAGTCCCTGGCGAATTGTAAAGTGGTGCTATCAATGCTGTTTCGAGTGACCGGATATTAAGACAAAATGTATATTTAATTTTGTCCTGATTTTAGAGCTTATTAATATATATACCTTAATATAATATAACTGTGCTGTAATTATCTTTTTATTATTTTTAAGACAATATATTTCCAGCCTGACGCGGCGCATGGCGGCTGCAGGAGCGGGCAGTCGCCATGCGCCGCGCCACTTAGATATTGCTTGTAACTTGAAACTTGTGTGTTGACTATACTATTACAAACATTTACATTACTGAATTTCAGTGAAATATAACTGTGTTATGGACGTTAATTTGTGCAAAACAGAATACTGTAAATCGGAGTGGAAAGCCAAAGTAAACAGTATTTTATAAAAATCACATTTTCGCTTTTTATTTAACAATCCATTTCACTACAGCAACCTTCTTTCAAACCGACTTCAAAAAAAGAGGTTTTATGTTTCACTGTATGTATTTTTTTATTTATGTTGACCGATTTCTCTGTCAATTGTGGACCAACTATCAAAATTCTTTTTTTATTCAAAAGAGTATACTCCTGAGGTGGTCCCGTTGTCACCAAGTCAGGGCCTAATGGTTCCCACCATTACTTGGCTCTTGGGACTTGACCAAGGGAACTTGAGGGAAACCCAAAAATTATCAGCCCACACGTATAGCGACTTGGTTTTGTTCTGTAATAATCAACACAGTTGCTCTCGGAAAGCAGTTCACCTCACCCTACAGCCGGGCGTATTTTGCAAAATGCTTCCTTTTTAGGGTTCCGTAGTCAACAAGGAACTTATAGTTTCGCCATGTCTGTCTGGCCGTCCGTCCGTCTGTCATGTTAAATAAAATGCCTAAATGGCTGCTAATGGGAATGTGAAAAAAATCGTGGCAGTGCAGTAGTACACATAATGAATTTAAAAGGAAGACTATCACCGCTATGTAGGCATAACTCATCATCATCATATAAGCCGAAAGACGTCCACTGCTGGACATAGGCCTCCCCCAAAGAGTGTCAAAGTGACCGGTCCTGCGCATCCAGCGGACTCCAGCAACCTTACCGAGTAATAGTCGACCACAACTTTCGTACAAATTCGGCCGACGCAACCATTTAGCTGGCGCGCGCGTGTCGATGTACACTGCGCATGGCCCGACACGCACTTGGCCGATTTTCATTCAAGATTACGACGTAACATAGCAAGGGTCGGCAACGCCCATGTTACTCCTTTCGAGTTGCATGCATCTATAGGCTGCGGTGTCCGCTTACCATCAGGCGGGCCGTGCGCTTGTTTGCCGCCGTCGTAAAATAAAAAAAATATTCAATAACTGATACGTAACGTACTTAAATAATCATTTCTTAAACTAGGGGCTAAACGTTAAAATTTTCTGTTTCTAAACCTAGAATAAATGAGTTTTATTGGGTATTTTTCAAATCTTGCAGTGAGAAGTGTCGTTTCGGTTTGTCGTTAATTTTGCAGTAAACAAGAATGATTACAATTAAATTCACCACATTTTGTACGATGTTAAAAATGATGATATACCTTCCGAGTTTTGGTGAAAACAGGATTACATTATATTTTTTTAACCGCAAATTGTACTTATATTTTGCCCTAAAACTAATATTAAAGCAAACTGTAACTTTATCTTAACCCATTAAAAAATAATCATAACCTACATTGCCGTCAATTTATATTTTTTTAAAGACGTATAAATCAAGGCCGCGCGCTTAGTTTCCGCCGAAATGTTTATTTAAGAAATGATTAGTTTAAATAATGATTATTTTAGTACGTTATAAGTTTTGAATAAATACGAATAGTTACGTCGTAATCTTGAATGAAAGGGGAAGTAAGGGGAGTAAGGACTCTTTAAGTAATTCACTGCCACTACCAATAACTGATTTAAATTAATGTTGAAGTAGTATAAGGTTGCATCTTCCTTTACCGATTACGTGTAATTAACGAGATTTGGTTGTCATTACTCATCAAATGTAAAAAATAAGTAATGGCGGACGGGAGTTATTCCCTACCGATTAAATAGAAACAGCAAACAAATGTGTATCAATGAACAGCTGAGCAAAGTATTTTCATTTTGTGCAGTTAATTAAATATTCAATGAAACGTTGATGGGGGTTAATTAGTGGGAACAATAAAAAGCAAGCAAATGCTATTTCCTTTTTATTTGTGCAATTTTACTTTTCATTTCTACAGGAAAATCATCAATGGAGTTCTGTGCACAGTCCAGGCAATACATTTTCAGATAGAATATGCTGCAGTCCTTGCTAATGCACACTGGCTTCTCACATTTTGCACAGTCGGCTCCCAAGACTAGTATCTCCCCCTTACCCGGAGGACTGAAGGGGTCTTTCAAAACATAGCTTGGATGCTTTAGGTCTATGTTCCGAGAGAAAGGTGGGTTGGTTCCTTTATAGTCAGCTGTCTCACTCAAGTTGCAGGCTGAACATGCAAATTCATACAAAATTGGTTCTTCAGTTGGCTTTGATTCTCCCATATTTTTCTGCAACAAGTTTTTAATTGTTTATTCACACTATCTTGCACATCTTTAAATAAATATATATATATATTTTTTATATAAAATAATTTATTCTTCAGTTTTTAAAGTTGTAGCTCTCTTTTGGGGCTTCCACGGGCCACCAGTCAGGTTTGACAGCTTCCATGGTACTCTGACCAACCGTGAGAACTTTGGCATCTAATGCTTCCTTGATCCTTACCAACCCTAAACCATGATCTTTGATAAAGCTCTTGAATTTCCCTAAATTTGACTTAGGTTTGCCTTCAGCTCTGATGGTGGCATCCACCTCTATTTTATCATCAGCCAGGTTAGTGATTTTTAGTGGCATTATCCGCTTCCGAACTACTCCTGTGTGATGGACTCGGGCAGTGACTTCTTGTCCGATGTAACAGCCCTTGTGGAAACTAACACCATGCAGATAGTCACAGTTAGCCTCTAGAGGAAAACAAGTGCCTGGGGGAAGGTCGTTGGCGCCTTCACTCACACCCAGTTTATATCGCAAATATTGGTAACCATCATCTGAACTCTGAACTTCTATATTTTTATTTATTTGCTTAGCTACTTGACTTCCATTTAATAAAGCTGTTGATAGAACTCTATATCCTAAATCTGCAAGGCGAGGATCTTTGTATATGTTAATCTGGTTTTCAGAAGTTTTACAGTTTGGTGTTAGGTCAGGAGATGGAAGTAATGCCCAAACTCGGAGATCTTGGCTTAAGTCTTCTATTTGCACAGCACTTCTGAGTTTATACAGCTTTAGGTGTTTTTTGAGCTGAGCGAGGACGTTTTCATCACACTCAAGCATAAAAGAGGGTTGGTTTTGCCATTTGTATATCAGAGTATCGAACATCACTCTGCCTTTGGTGTTCAAAAACATGGCATACATAGAATGCGCTCCTGTCGCCAAATGTTCCATGTCATTGGTAATGAGGCCGTGCAGAAATCGGCTTGCATCATCGCCTGCTACTTTTAATATCTTCCTCTTTTGCAGTGGATACAGAACGCTGGAAGATTGCTGTTCGCCGTGCAGACAGCGAATGAGCTGTCTAAATGCATGAGGTTTACGGAAAAAACGATTTACCTGATAATAAATCATAGTCTGCAGTTTTAAAGATGGGTAAGTACATTCATAACAGCCAATATGTCATGGCAAAATTTTATTTATTTTCGACGGAGGACTAGTAAAAGCTCAAATTTTCATTTGGAGTTGACAATAATGACATTGACAGTTGCAGTGCAGTGTTTTTTTTACAGCTGATTATTTTAATGTTACCAGTCTTTATAATAAGGGTGATTCAAGGCTATCGAAAGTAGATCTGGCAAAGCGCGGTTAATAAATCTTTTGTTTTGTGTTTACTAGGATTTACAGATGTTAGGTTTTATATTTTACCCGATAGTGTCAATATATACTATAGTTTGTTAGCAATATTATCATTAAATAAGCATATTGGAAGGCTTTGTTTGTGTAGTCCTTCATACCTCAGACTGTTCAAAATTTCGTACCTATGTTTATAAAATACAAAATACTAAAACACATACCTACTTAAGTTTTATTTTATCCCAATTGATGAGTTCGATTTTATCTGTTTGTTTTTCATTTTCCTCCCGGCCGCCTCATCACTGCTAGACGCACACTATACCTACGACGAGACTATTTGTCTACATAAGTACATACATACATTCACGCCTTTATTCCCAAAAGGGGTAGGCAGAGCACATGAAACTTATGTTCCAGCGCCACTTTTAGCATATAAAAAAGATTGACAAAATGTGATATTGCAGTGATAGGTTGCTAACCCATCGCCTACAACACACTTCAACCCTGCTCCCTTAGTCGACTTTTACGACACCCACGGGAAGAAAGGGGGTGGTGATATTCTAACCCGACACCACACGGGCCTAGACTACTTGCTACTTGCTTGCTTACTAGACTATTTGTCTCTCTCTCTCTAATTATAACGTTTAGAAACAGATGTTTAGTTTACCTCGCCGCGACACAGCTCGCGGGCCGTCCTGCACGGCTATCACAAGACGGCGCGCGAGCTCTCTCGATTTTTCTCGCACTATCCGTCTCTCTCTTATTAGAAAACTTAGAAAGAGATGTATAGTGCGAGAAAAATAGAGAGAGCTCGCGCGCCGTCTTGTGATAGCCGTGCTGGACCGAGTGGATGCACCCTAATGCGAAGTGTATATTGTAAACAGATACATTGGGAAAGCGAGAAGATCCGTAAACTAGATAAATCTCCATTTACTATTACATGCTTCAAAATAAAGAAGGCAAAAAAAGACCGGGTTGCACTCCGGGAGTGCCGGCAGAAGTGAAAACTCAATGACATTGTAATAGTTTTTCGATCAGGTCACGTGTCCGTCTTTTGATCTCCGAAGTCCGAAGTGTCGGTGCAGGCTCATTGAGAGATAAGTGACGGTTATTCAGTATCTTCCTACTAGAGAGTTGTAATTGCCATAATACTTATAATAAATAGCCACCAAAACGAGACTAAGTCCAACACCATTTACCTTTATAGGTACCTATGTGTTATTGATGCCCGGGTGCCTCGCAAACTTTTATGGATCGTACTTAAATTTATGGTTAGCAACACAGTATTTTTAAATGAACACTTAGTGTCACTACCTATATGCTCCTGCACGCTCATGCGTTCCTAGTTACAGTAGCATAATTTCTTTACTCAATCTATATTTTAAGTCATACCTAAAAATAAATACGTGCAAGATATACGCTCCTAGTTAAATGACCCGACCTAGTCGAAACTCAATGCTTCTCTTTTACACGCTCATTACCTCACTTTCTCACACATACGCGATAAGTACTCGCATATACACAAAACTAGGTGTACTTCTAATATTTACATCAATCTATATGTTCCTGGTCATACTGTGCAATTAATTACCCTGTGTGGCCGCTGTCCAACGCGCTATAAAAAATCAACTAAAGTTCTTACAACAACCAGCTCCATATCATGCACCCCTAGTACCGTGCTTCATAAATTCTGCACATCACACAATATATTCGAATATGTCTAGTACTCCTCCTGCAGAACTAAGTATGTGCCCCTGATGTTTCATATGAAGGTGGGTTTTGCGAAAAAGGGACAGAACATACCCCTTCTTAAAACTTTGGACACTGATTATTGAACCTCTTGCGTTGCCTTTTTCTCCATTTGACTACATTCAGTAATCCTTTTTGTAGAAAATACGTAAATATATTTTATTTATCGTCTACATACCCTATTAAAACGTGTATATTCATAAAGAACACATTATTCCACAGATTATTATTACAGTAGGTACCAAAATGTTGACAAAGTTGACTGGGAATTCATAATCACCATTATGGAAATCCCATTGCAAGAAAAAAAAAGTATTGTATAATCACTTTATTAATATCTCTACATAACTTATATCCATCGTCAACAAACAATATAAAATTAAATCTAAACTTAATTAGTTCATCTCGCCCACTTTGCACACAAAACATCCTAAATAGTAATTGATGAGTAGGTACTCATTTGTTTGCCAAAAGGCTCTTGTTTGGCAAAAGCTCTAATTAAAGATTATTCGTTAAAAGATATTTAACAATAACAATTTTCCGTGATTAAAATTACTGTTAAATCGTGTAGAACACTCTGGAATTGCATTGCAGTTCACAGACGCATTTAATTCAAGCACATCAGATTGGAAGGAAGCCATGTAATTGCACGTTTTTTTCTTAAATTAAATAAGATTTATTTATACTCATGTTACTTAACTAACACAGGTAACACCTACAGCAAACGTTTTATTGAGGTAACATAACCCATTATAGGGTTCTTCATGGAAGGTTTATACATTTTAAAAGAGTCGGTAACACCCCTGGAATTGCAAGCGTCCGTAGCGGTGACCACGCTTACCATCATTATTAAAAAAAGGTAAAATGCTCGTTAAAAATTAATATCACGATCTCACTATTCACTTCACACTCTTGAGACATGCTCGCCGTGCTCCGGCGTGCCGAGCCGGGAGGTCGGTGAGGAGTCCTGCTCTAAAGAGGGCACCAGCTCCGTGGTGGCGGTCGGGTCGGAGCGCACGGACTTGTTCGGGGAGGGCGTCTGCCCGCGCCGCCGCCGGGGTTTTAGCAGGTGAGGTGTGATTTTCTGAAAAAAATGCACTACATTGATAACCAAGTTGTTAGTTACTATACGGTGCAGCAAAATATAGGTATAATACGATAACGAAGACTATAAATCGGTTCAAAACATCTCCACGTTTCCTGTTTTGTACCAAAAATTCTTCAATTCTACTGATATCAGCCTCTTAGTCACTATAACAAAATTAAACCGGCATCACTGCCCATGCAGACGCTTATTGGCTAGCTCTGCTACCTGCTCGGGGTCCTTCCCCAAGTACACCTGGTGAGCTGGAAGTCTGGCGCGACCAGATACCGCACGATGAGCAGCGTGGCGCCGAACTTCCATGTCGCGTTCCATGAACCTTCCAAGTATACGCTTACTGACTAACTTTGCTACCTGTTCAGGGTCCTTCGCCAAGTACACCCCGGTCCTAGTGAGCTGGAAGTCGGGCGCGACCAGACACCGCACGATGAGCAGCGTGGCCGCGCACGCCCAGCATACCCACGCTCCCGCACTGGCCGCGCGCGTGGCCTCGGCGCGGGATCCGAACTTCCACGTCGCGTTCCATGACCGCTCCATGTATACGTTCACTGACGAGCAACTAGAAGCAAGCGATAGGTGAGTAATGAGTAGAGTTATTTTGTTTAACCGTTTTTAAGGAGCTTTTCTCTAATGCAGCATGGAACGAACTTGTGCACGAGAAGAGCATTGAGTGTTTGCACAACGGAGCTTCATCATATGAATAGGATAGAAATAGGCGAGCGCAATGAGACATAGATGATTATAATTACCTTCTCTAAATGACATTGACGATAATTGCCTGCATATATACACTTCGATTAGTGTTGCGAGATCGTAGAATAAAAATGTGATAATTTCTTTGCGAGCAGCTTTTATATGGATTCGCACTTATTAGTAACTAGCTGTTGCCCGCGACTTCGTCCGTGTAGAACTTGTTATCGCCTTAGAAATATGATTATCTTAAGGGATTATTTCCCAGATAAAAAACTATCCTATATCCTTCCAAGGGTCTCAAATTACGGAAAATTTCATCTAAATCCGTTCAGGTGTGAAAGGTGCGATGAGATCGTTAGTTTAAATTGCTAAATCTACATTGAAAACTCCGTTTTTAAAAATATAAATATCTTATAATCATCAACAGACGTTTCTGCTTTTATATTGTATATATTTTTTATAATGAATAGCTTCTGCCCGCGACTTCGTTCGCGTTGACTGTTTTTCTTTTCATTATTACTTATACATTAGAATCTATGCACACCGCGTTTTTTAAGCGTTTGTGTCGATTTCTTTACATGTGATTCGATACAAACGCGCGTCTACGGTGCATAGGCCCTAAGTACTAAATGACACCTAAGTGGAGCATGAAAAAAATTATACAATTCATATTAATAAATATTAAATATTAATAACATTAATGTAAACTATTAACACGTTATTTACACCTATGTTATGTACCCAACCCCCGAATTTTTTGTCCGCGTACAGCCCACCTTTCCCAGATGGCGTGATCCGTCTCCTTTTCGGGCATATTACCTTATCGTGACCGAATAGCGCGAGTGTTATCCCTCTGCGGCTGATCTTCGCCCAGTCGCCGTGCTTCATATGGGTTCAAAGATCTTTATTACTCATAAACAACAATAAGTTCACTTACAATGAGCTTAAACTAAAAACAATTTCATATGTATAGTACATCCAGCTTGTCGATGACGTTTAATATACATTATCACTAATAATTTTATTATGTCTCACTGACAACCTCAACGAACTTTCACATTTATTATATATAGAGAAGAGATCAATATGCAAACATGCCCTAAGAGCGACAGGCGCGAGAAGCAAGAGAAGGAGCATCATCATCCCAACATCAATATTTCTTTGACGCGTCTTTTATTTGCGCGCAGTTACTTATGAGCGTTTCTCAAAACAAATGCCACTACGTTTTTTCGGAGATTTTCTGCAACTTTTTTGTTATTTCTACTCAAAATCACGATGTCTTTCCATCCCAATAGGAGAAAAAAAGGGTCCCAAAATGTCCATACATTTTTTAACTTTCCTATTGTGTTACCACCATAGAAAGTATACGGTAAATGGTAACACAATAGGAAAAATATGTATGGGACAGTTTTTTGTAAAGAGCTCCTGATTCTGAGTAGAAATAGTTAACATAAAATTTGTAGAAGTACAATGAATAATAGTGGCATTTTTTTTGAGAAACGCTCTTATACAAATGTATGACTGGATGATTAACGTACGTAGTGGCATTAGTGTAGTTGTAAAAGGCGGAGCAGAACTCCCGGAGGCCGCGGTTGGTCTGCGTGAAGCTGCTGCCGGTCAGCCCGACTAGCACCAGCGAGAAGATCAGCGCCGGCGCGAGAATCCGCCACGGCTGGGAGAGGCTGAGAACAAGTATTATTCCTGCAGCACATTATAAAAATATGCATGGTACAACCCTGACTTGAATGCGTGGTGGGAAAGTAATCTGGGGAAATCCATGGGAGGCATCTGGCACGTCCGCGCGGGCGGTGAAATTATACAGACTGTCTGAATGCAGTTATAAACAGTGTCTCACCCGAACCGTGCGTGTCCCCCACCGGGACACATGACGAACAGCGTAGTCCATATGAGCGCGACCACCGTAGACATTATCGGCATGTACTCCGCAAACTCGCAGTCGCTCCGCGGCCCGAAGAGGGTCTTCATCAGGTCCAACGCGAGCCGCTCTACCGATCCTGTTATTAAACAAGTGAAATCAAAAGATTTTTGAAAAAGCCCAACTGCTTTTGTCTAATATTCCTTCCTAGGCAGTCGGGTAAAATGGTTAAAAGTCCAGTCAAAATTCATTAGAGAGGTTTCTAACATTTGTCGCAAAGACAAATTGCTTGTGAGTTGGCCTGTGTATTTCTGTGGTAAAGTCATGATAACTATCAGGTGTAAGGTCCGAGTTTGTTGATAGGCGGACTAGGCGGCCTGGGTCTGTAAACACTGGCTAAACTGGGCACTTTACAGGAAGTCAACACTGTCTACCAGAACGGGCAGAATCCAGATTGCCAGCCAACTGCCAGCAGCCCATTGTATTCAGTAGGTAAACAAATATTTGTGTTACTATCGGGCAAAGATCACGCGAGCCCAATTCAAAGTCAATAGTGTTTGTATTATTGTTGCCAATACGTGTTTTACACTCCGAATGGCGAGAGCGACAACCCATGGTGAGCAAGTCGTTCTCGTTTATACTGTCGCCATCAGATATATAGGAGCGGCCAAGGTGCTCACAAATATCGGAACACGCCTCTATTGTTGAGGCATTAGAGACGTGTTCCGATAATTGTGAGCACTTTGGCCGCTCCTATATATCTGATGGCGACTGTACCATCAACTTTCAGGCTCGCCACATACTGCAGTGGAATATTTTCAACAGCACCTTTGCGTTGTGTAATTCCACCCGTGTGTGTCCGGCCTAATAGTGATGCGAACCGAGCAACAATTCCTGAATTCTAAGTTTACAACCTATGGGGTAGTCTAACGGCTCGGCCAAGACATTGCGCGGCCGCGGCATTCCCGGCGGGTTTCCTAATTCATTGCGTGTGATCCCAACTAACCACAGTGCGTTGCGCGTCTCGCCCGCGCAATGAACAGATAAAACGCTTGCCGCGCCGCAATTCGCGCATTGTCGTGGCCGGGCCGTAAAGCCGCGTTTACGCACAGGCGCATTGTTGCGACAGGACGCTCGCGGGTGACTATTTTAATCATAATATATATATATAAGCTATGACTTTTAATGATCTCACTGCAACATGCGTAGCCAATGTTATGTACTTCCGTAATTGTTGTATGTATCAGAAATAAATACCTACTAAGTGAAATGTAATATATATGATGTGGTTGTACCTAAGTACTTCATAAATAAATAAAAAATAAAAATAATATATATATAATTTACTATGGCCGGCGGCGGCGGAGCTGAGAAACGCTAATATAGTCGTTCGCGCGTCGTTTCGCGTAACATTACGCCTGTAGGTATATATGTAAACGCGGCCTTAAAGTGAATTGTCTACTTTAAGCGATTTTTAAGCGAAATGTATAGCGATGATGATCTCTTGATCACAGTGGACATCTTTGTTAATATTATTAGGTAGGTGCCTAATACCTAGATAAGTGCATACATAGGTAGGTACAATCAGCACACAGAACACCTCCACTAGAAGCCTAATGTTTGTAATTTTGTTCCCGACACGAGTCACCAAAGCATGAGGAAGAGGTGAGGGGAAGGGCGGGTGCTAACAGCGTTGCGATTGGGCGATGCGCTCGCGCGCGGAATGCGTAGTGATGGGACATGTTCACGTACAAGCATCCTAATTTTTTAGGTACATTTTAAAGTAAAGTAAGTAACTACTTACTATACTTTTATCTTTAAGTTAAGGTAAAGTATAGATAGTTTTGTTACCATTTTAATACACAGTAAGTTAGGAATCCTAACTGGTACCGTAATTTTTTGCTGATAAATCATGGTAGGTCATCAGGCCCGTCTTGTGACACTGGGCCCAACTGCTCACTGAGAGGATTCTTAGAAGCCCGCACAACGTATATCTAACTCACACCAACTCCGAGTTCCCTCACACTTTCTCGAAATTCATCATCAGGCCCATTTTGTGACACTGGGCCCAACTGCTCACTGAGAGGATTCTAAGAAGCCCGCACAACGTATATCTATCTCACACCAACTCCGAGTTCCCTTGCACTTTCTCGAAGTTCATCATCAGGCTCATCTTGTGGCACTGGACCCAACTGCTCACCGAGAGGATTCTAAGAAGTTACTAAAACAGTAAAGTAACTACGACTACTAGTACTACTAATACTTATTATATATTACACTATTTACTTTAAATAACGAACAATAAATAAAACTAAATTTAAGTTCTAATCTACAGAATAACTACTCAAACCAAAATAAACGAGAAATCTGTATTTATGTTACATTTCTTCAAACCGGTTGGAACGAAAGCACGTGGTTTGTCGATTGACCATCATAGCATCATCGGGACATCACTAGTCGTGACGTGTTTTCGTAAGAAAGGAATAGCATATTGCATTTTCAAAGTGATGAAAAGTGACAGACATAGTGTGTCTGTACCTCAGTATTCGCACCGGCCAGTATAAAATGGCCTCCGCTGGCTATAAATATTTTCAATGAAATATTGAATTTGACTCAACTGTGGAATGAAATTTCATCTTTTTTGTAATTAGAAGTCTTTGACGACTTTCCGCACCACCTCACACTACAAAAGCCCACAATTAGCCGTGAAAATCCTATTATTTTGTTTTTTTTGTGAGAGTCATGCACACTCCGCACAGGTCGGTAACATGGACGCAACTGAACGGAAAGGCGGGCGACCGCGGATTAAATAAGCGCAACAACACCAACGCTTGGTGACTCGAGTCGCGAACAAACTGAGAAACATTAGGCTTCTAGTGGAGGTGTTCTGTGAATCAGCATCATATAGTTAGTAGCAGCCAAAGTAGCCAAATATATCGGAACACTTCTTTATTACTATAGGAGTAAGGAAGTGTTACGATATATTTGGCTACTTTGGCTGCTACTAACTATGTGATGCTGACTGTACCTAGTTCTGTTCTGAAATCGACTTTAGTTACAGCGTAAGTATTCGGTTCATTTCTCCGGATATTATTAATAGAAATAATGTGTGTCAAGGAGCATGCATTTCTGTAAGTTGTAGCAACCCAATTAATCCTGAAATTCTCGGCGTTAAAACATTATCCACACATAATAAAAGACTTACCATTGTTTGTGACAGTGCCAGCATCCATTAAAGTATCTGCGTCTCTCTTTGACTTAGCAGACGTTTCAGTCGTATTAACAGGGACGGAAGTAGTTTGAGCTTCATTTGTTTTGGCAACTTCAGTCTGATTCCTCGTGTCATGGCCTGGGTTATAAAGAACCGTAGAGAACACGATCTTCGGGGTCTGGACCAGGCAGTGGTCGTTAACCATGTACATCGTGCTGTGCAGGAATACATAGTTTAATATGCCGAATATGGCGGCAAATGTGAAGATTATTATGTGCCATGCTGGAAAAAGAAAAAGTATACTTAATCGGTATCAATTGCGATACTTTCAAGCCGAATCACAATGATTGGTAATGGTATTAACATTAAAAAGTCGCTGCCAAACATTTATACCAATATAACAAAGGCGAAAGTGAGTCTGTCTGTGTGTTAACTCTTCACGCTTAAACCGCTGAACCGATTGACATGAAATTTCGTATGGAGATATTTGGAATCCGAATCCGAAGGACATAGGATAATTTTATTAAGGAAATCATCACCTGAGGCGGTGCGGTGCAATAGGGGATGAAAGTGTGCATGGAGCTACGATATAAGCGAGTACCACGCGGACGGAGTCGCGGACAGAAGCTAGTAAAATGATAAACAATACTTAAACCTATAGGTCGAAACTTTATGACTAAGGGCCGTGACCGTGACCACCATACGACCATGTATGGTCGTATGATGGTTCATGGTGGTACATTAAGTCACTTTAGGGCGTTGGCTGCAGTTGAAAACCTTTAAAATCAGGGAATGATAAAATTGTGTTTACCGGCCACCAATTTTTGACAATGGGTGCGATGAATAAATTCGTTTGAATTAGATACGATACCAAGTATAGGCTCCGTTATCAGTCAACGTACGACTGTAGTACTCCGTAAATGTGCCATTTCCAGGCGTTGATAAGGTTATCTTTGTAGTTAGTTGTTCACCGAAATCTTTAGTATCGTTTTCAAGGATCCCTTTTTCAAACAAATAGGTAAGCACGTATACACCGGCTGCTCGTTAGTAGTTTATGATTTATTACAAAACCATACTAGAGAGTATATAACTAAGTTTAGCAACAGCCCAGTATGTTATCTATCAGTGTGTGCGGGCCCCTGGAGGCGCGGCGGTGAGGTCATTTATATAAAGTTGACTGCGCGCGCGTCGCGGCGCGCTAATTGTTACTTCACGACTTTTTATAGTTTGAAAATAGGTGTGTCAGCGCTATACGAACTATTCGACAGAATACCAAATTGTCGTAGTTTATAGAAGTTACATGTTATTCTGACAAGATTGCTGGTAGCTACCCACTTATTTATTTTTATTGATGGGTCCTACATAGATTGTTCAGTCCAAGAGGACGCGGCGTGCTTAGTGTTGTGATCATTTTCTTGTAGGCAGGATTGGGGCGCAGCATATGTTAACGTAATATCCAACGTACATACATATCTACAGTATACATTGCCTTATAACCTAGGATAGCCTTCGTTTTTCTACGAAACTCGACTCGTTAAGAGTCCGCAGTAAGCTCGATTCTCCATACAAACGTAGTTACGCTCTTATTTTAAAACTACGTGTTGGAGTATAACGAAACTTTGCATGTACAATGACATGAGGTATATCTATATCTGTAATTAGTTTATCTAGCTTCAGATACCATAGTAAAAAAATACAGCGAATTTGTTTTTCATAGAAAAATTGTTTTTGCTGTATTTGGTTTGTATTATAAACTGTAACCATATAAACTAATTGCAGACATAGATATACCTCATGTCATTGTACATGCAAAGTTTCGTGACAATCCAACGCGTAGTTTTAAAATGAGAGCGTAACTACGTTTGTATGGGAAGGTGAAATTCGGCCGAGCTTACTGCGGACTCTTAAGCAAAAAATTGTTAGAAAAAAAGTGTGAATGAACGCTACCTTTCCAAGCTCGGAGGTGCTTGCCCGCCCGCTCCTCAAGCTCGTAGATGTCGTGAATGAGGACCGCCATTACCCGCTGTCTCCTCTCATTTGGTGCCCATTCTGTAACACAATAAATAAATTGTTAAGAGGTTACTTGGTGTATAGCGTTGGTATTTGAGGCCTTTTTTTCGTGGAGAAAACCTGCGAACCAGGTACCCAATCACCGGGGGATGACTAGGTTATGTGGTGTTTCTCTCCACTAAAAACTCCACGGTGCCCTGCATCTGCGCTCTCACGCAGGGGACTCTAGGATCTCATGCTGAACGCACTGGAGCCCTAGGGCAAAGAACATTGTCACCTTTCCTGTAGTTCTTAAGTGAGTGCCCCAGCCCCCGCCAGAACACTGCGACCCCAATGACCCCCTTTAGTCGCCTTCTACGACAGGCGGGGGAGACCGTAGACCTATTCTTGTCCGAGCCTACACGGTATTGGTATTTGAGACCTACTGAAATCATTTCATATCAGCACGGATATCACAGGACGGCCCGCGAGCACTGTGGCGGTGAGATAGACTATCCGTCTCTTTCTAATTATATAGAGCTATGTCGCCGCGATACAGCTCGCGGCCCGTCCTGTGATTAGCTGTGTGTGCAGTATGATTGTTACTAAGGGCCCGTTTCGGCACCTCATGCGTAATGCGTCGGGCTTCCAGGCTATGGAAATGCGCTAGGTAAGTGTTGATAATAGGGTTGTAGATTCAAAATTTATTATTATTTTAAAAGAATGAAGGCAAAAAAATATGCCTGATGACGAGAAGCCATTTAAATATGTCAAAAAATACGAAGCCACAACCGTTTTAATGTTGCTTGTTAGAGAGAGAAACGCTAGCAGATCATGACGTCACGATCCTCGAGCTTCATAGCACAGGTCATAGTAAATGACAATCGTTTCATATTATGAAGGTGCGTTTTTCGGAAAAGGGAGAGAACATACCCCTCTTAAAACTTTGGACACTTAGTTATAACGTTCTTGCTTTGCTTATTTCTCCAGTTGACTACATTCTAAATCATTTTTCAAGAAAATAGATCAATATTGATCATCTTCCCCTATTCATCCTCCATCCTACGGTTCGAGCATGTCCATGCACTTATGAAGCCTACTGTACTCGTAGTATGGAAATAAGGGAAGTCCCATCGGGCACAACACAACGGCTATTAAATTAAAATGTGGTTAAAATGTTAATGTCACGGTTTAATCCACTACGTGCTTCGGTAGAAACTATATGTGCCAATATACCATATCTATACTAAGTATATACTACCCGTACTAATACAATTAATGTGAAAGTAATTTCTGTCTGTTAGTAACGCTTAAACCGCCTGAACAGATTGAGATGTCAACAAGTTTCTGTCAAAAATTTCATTTTTGGTACAAGCTTTTATTGCCGACTGTACTTTTCTGTATACCATCATCAACTACTCATTGTGACGATTCTAACGAGCCCAAACTCAACGGGGTTACGTCGGTTAACCCATGGCCACCTTCCGTCTCCATCATCAGATCAGCTCGATGGTACTGAATGGCTGATGGTGGTGGATGGTATTGAATTTTCATCCAAACTATACTTATACCTAAAATTTCAGCTCAATCGGTCACCGGGAAGTGGGACAAATTTAACTTGAAATATTTGATTATAGACAGACAGACAGACAGACAACGAGAAAGGTGAAACTAAATAAAAGCTTGTAAAAAAATCAATATCCTAATCAATTATTTATTCTGCAAACAGGCCACAAGGGTGCCCTTTTTGCAGAATAAATAATAATTTTTACATTATGAAATTTGACATGGACATATGTATTTTCAATCTCGGGGAAAAGGACATAGGGTGCTTTTATCCTCGAAATCATCCACTATCCAGGTGAAATGGGGGGCGGAAGTTTGTATCGAGGTACGATATAAACGCGTTCCACGCGGACGAAGCCACGGGTATAAGCCTGTATTCCTTAATTAATTCGTAACGTCAACTCGTGTGTAGTTGCTAATTAAGGAAACGCGACAAGTGACTTAAGGCCCCTCAGGGCTGGCTTAATTAAATTTGCGGTATCGGGGTTGTCTGGACACCACATGGTTAAGTTGAATGGTTATCTGGGACATTTAAATAGAAATAAATAGTCCGGCAAACGCAAGTTGAACCTACTGTACATCTGAACGAATTTTTTTATTTTTTTATCGTGTTTTTACATGAAACCACGATCAAATATTAAACTATTCTTTGGCATTTGATCACTGAATCAAATCGTTTGAACCCACTTTTTCTATAGAGAGACCCTTCATCAAACAAACCCCAAGCCAAATTAGGATAACATCTGCCCAATTGTGTAAATAGGTAGGACTATAGGAACACTAGTAACTAAATATCTACTTACCTATATGTTTCAAAATAAACTTTCAAGCAAGTGCAATTTTCCAAAACAATAAAATGTACCCTTCAGCCACTTTTGAAACCAGTTTATAAAACAGAATATTTATTCCTTGTTTAGAAACAGTTTCCTAAACATAAAATAATTCTGATTTAAATTCTGGTTGAAACCCTTTCTTTCTGGTTGAGACGGAGCCGCGGGGTCGCTAATAGATACTTGGCAGTATTTTTTCGGGCATCTGAAGCTACCTATACAGCTAACGTACCTAACCTACTTAGGCGGATGTCACACTGCGCCGCATCTCCGGACGGAGGTGCGGAGCTGCATACAAATTTCGCCGGACGGAGGTGCGGTGCAGTGTGTTAGCATACAACGAGCTCCGCATCTCCGTTCGGAGATGCGGCGCAGTGTGACATCCTCTTTAGTAGTCCAGTCAATGAACTGACAACTTGTATGGAAATAATTTACTTTAAAAACAAAGTTTTAACCGACTTCAATTTAGTACTCCGCCAAGCCATGAGAACATTTCCACATTTATTTTCCAATTTACCACATGAACTGATTTCCGAGAGCAAATGCGTTGATTATTAGGGAAAAAACCCAATCGCTGTATGTGACCCGATAATATTTGAGGACTTCCGTCAATTCCACAAGGATCACCCTTGGCACTTCATTATTTGCTATTTCAACGGAATCTTATCAGAATCTGTGATATACTTTTGTACTTTTAAGTATATAAGTAATTGAGGAATTCCATAAGTCATCTGTGGTCTTCATCATCAATTCCACTCCACCAATTTATGATTTCCGGATGTAAATACACGAGTTATAATAGAAAATACCAAAATCACGCATATGCCTAATATAATTGAGGAGTTCCCTCAATTCCTCATGGATCCCACCATCCAATTGAATTTTCAAAAAAATGGGACCCACCTGGAAGCATATACTTACAAACAAAAAAAAATATTTATGAATCGGCTCATCAATGACGGAGTTCTGAGGTAACAAACATTGAAAAAAAAAAAAAAACAACCGAATTGAGAACCTCCTCCTTTTTTTTGAAGTCGGTTAAAAATGACAAGTTTGGAAATAATTTATAATAGCTTATTTATTCTGTGTAACGGATATATTACCAATTAAATAGTTACCCAACGACAGAATCCGACAAAATTTCAGACATCAAAAAAATTATAAATTAACTAGCTTCTGAAGTCTGAAAAATTTACATTTGCTCTATAATACAAAAAAGACAATGCATGCTCCATTTAAATCTACATAATTACTTCCGGGTGGAAAGTTTGTCGGATTCTTGAATAGAGCATCTTAGAATAACATTTTGAAATGAAATCATCAAAGAAAACGCTATTATAAATTATTATTTTTCAAAACCGTATTTTTCCTGGAGTGTTTCGCGAACACGCGGAAATAGAAAAAAAAATTCGATTCGAAAATGGCCGATGGTAAAATTATAAGTATCTTCGTTGATGCCGACTTTTCATTCACGTTAAACCCCAGGTTGCCATATTAACAAATCCTGGAACAACAGCCCTAAATTCATGTGGGTACTACCAATAACAATGGTGTACTATTTTCCCTATTGTTCATTCAAGGACACAAATACTCCGATAATCGCTGCTCGCGTTACATCAACCCAGTCATGAAAAAATCGCTTTTAATCACCATATCATAAAGTTTACATTACACTGACACATACGATTACCACATACTCGTAGAAAAGTAAATATATAGGTATATGTTATTAAAGCCGTGACGTGTCAACTTGACATAATTTATCGTCAGACCTCGTTACACATTTTATTTAGGAGTATTTAATGCAAAGCTTGTACTCGTCTGCAGAAATTCCAAGATGGCAGATGACGTCGGAAAATCACTTGAGAATTTTAGGAGATATTAATGATTGCCAAGAGTTATTGAGGTTAAATAATTATTTGTTGTCATCAGGGTACATTCATCGTCTCCATTTGGTGAAGTATTTTAAGGGTGTCCGTAGCACGGGTATGCTTTTTCTTTCAGGACTTTTATATAAGCGTTTCAGGGCCTGGACAATAGGTAGTGTAGAGGTGGAGGGTGGGTCAGAGGCAGGACACCGAAGACGTTGCACAGACGACCTCTACAGTAGGTATATTTCCACTTTGATTAGTGCGAGTGCAGGTGTGTAGTGCGAGTGCAGGTGTGTAGTGCGAGTAGTGTCCAATTCACTGCGAGTGCAGGTGATTAGTGCGAGTGCAGGTGTGTAGTGCGAGTAGTGTCCACACGTGTTAAGTGGCAGGCACGCTGCGAGTGAGGGGGAAGGGAGGGCGCGCGGGGCGTGGATACTCGCAGTCCACTCGCAAAAAAATAGAACGCGCTTCTATTCACTTTACTACACAGCTAACTAATCACTTGCACTAATCAGTCGCTGTCCACACCTAGTTACTAATCACCTGCACTACGCACCTGCACTCGCACTAATCAAACTGAAAACCAGCCTTTAAGTAGGTAAGTAGGTACTTAAGGTGGAACAAAATTTTTATGGAACTATCCCACAACGCAACGCTAAACAAAACCACAAAATAGACGGATGTCACACTGCGCCGCATCTCCGGACGGAAGTGCGGAACTGCATACAAATTTCGCCGGACGGAGGTGCGGTGCAGTGTGTCGTACCACACGGAATTTAGGTATATACAAACAAACTGAGGTACCTACTTGCATAAAACGAGCTCCGCATCTCCGTCCGGAGATGCCGCGCAGTGTGATATCCACCATCATAGGCGGTATAATAAAAAGTACTTGTCATAGGGCTTCGATTCCATTTCTCGTACATAATTGACATATAGGTGATTCTAGGATATTGCTTTTGTTAATGTCATTTATTTTGGAAAGTAGGGAAACCAAAAAGTGCTGGCATCATGAGTCAGAACTCAATATTTCTTCCGGAAATTAAACTTACCTATCATCTAGATTGATTTTGCGCCGTCGTTTTCGGAAACCCTTAATTACTAATATAAATTAAGTATTCCTAGGCGTCATGCCAAAGTCGTCACATTTTAATATCTCGATTTCGTCTGGATGTCTGGATCTGGATATAAATTATCCTTCTCATTGTTTGAGTACTAAGTGATATAAATGAATCAGGACCCAAGTTAAAAGTGCTATTTTGTGACGCAATTTCAAGTAGATGTATAAATGTATATCCCATAAAAAACATTCCATGTAAAAAAGAGGCCAAGTCTCGGAACTATATGTATATGCTTATATGGGATTACAAAGTTATTTAGCAGTTGGTGTATCTAGAAAACTGGAGTGAAATTGCAATTTTTTTTGTCTTGATTTATTTATACACTAAACACTAATTGTATTCTAAATTTGAAGCTTCTATATCTGCTAGAAGTGCCTTAGACTTTTGATGATCGGTGAGTCAGTGAGTGACAAAATTAAGAAACTTTGACTAGTTATAATTCTTAAACCACTGGTTCAAATTGGATGAAATTTGAAATATATCGTGATTTTACAATGCGTATTTGGTTACTGAAAATTCAGGCTTCTAGTTTTATTCACAACGAAGTTATAGGGGGGTCGAAAATGGCCTGAACTGCTTCGAGAAAAGGATGGTACGGCCGTGCCGCTCGCTGTTTTGCTCGACTTGGCGGGGGCACTGCCGTGCCCCCAGATATAAACAAGACGGTACATCATTTCCAACGCTACAATGGTCTTTGTTCAAATACGTGCTTCGCAAGTAAAGTAAGCGTGGGAGCAAGCAAGTTACTTCTGCACATACGAAAGCAGTGACTATCATATCAATGTAAAATCTCGCACTATAGTCAATTCAAGTTGAGGCCAGGGACTTGAGTTAACAAGGTGTGTCATTCGGCTATAAAAGAGTTATGTTTGCAGTTAAGTACAAGGCGACATCTTAAGTACCGAAGTTATGACATCATTTTATGGTTGCCTTTGTGAGAGAAGTCAAGAGAACTACAAAGGCACTTATTCGATCGACTCCCTCTTTATACGTACCTAATTTGTCGTGTTCTATCAACGATCCTGACTGACGTCCGTGTCATTAGATACATAAGCCTTTTAGTAGGTACTTTATAATACCTAGCTAGTTATAAAATAGCAGCAGAAAAAGAGCTAAAAACATTTGCACACAGCCTAGTTGCATCGGCTAGCACGATAGTCGATAGATTTTATCGTTACGTTACGTTTACGGCCTAAATGTACTGAAACCTCACGTTAAAAACGATAAACACGCATCATGGTAGGTACCCCTGTTCTCCTGCCACGAGGCATATGTGCATCAACTATCGTCTTCATGTGCATTCATTCGTTTTGAAAATGTCTTTATCGCCATCTCGTTTTGTTTTGTATTCATGTGTAATAAAATGTATACCTGTAAAAATATTATGTACAAATATTAGCCCTCTCAAATTGCTGTGCCCTTGCAGGACGTCACATGTGTCTATATACTTATTTTGTAATTCCATCTGATGTATGAATGAGATACGCAATAAACGATTGATTGATTGATTAATTAAGGGCTCTTTGCAGAGGTTGTTACAGCCTCATGATAGCTGGTTTTGTCTGCGGGGGGAAAGCGGGATCTAACGCCCAAATTAGCGTCAGTGTGCTAGCTTTTTGTATAGGTCACTACCGTTTCTGAATCAAACCGAGCCGAGTATTGCCTGTCAAACGTTCATAATTTCCAATGACTACAAATAGCCTTTAATCAGTTTGAGTGGTTTTATATAGGTTTTGATTTGGGTGTTGCGGATCAGTAATTCTGGCGGGCCGCCAGCTTCGTGCTCCAGATCCCGACATACACGACACATCATGATGACACGTTCTGGATGACAAATGTGTTGTCACGCTTGTTTGGTTGTATATTATGTTTCGGCGGTAACGTACCTAACTAACCGATAACCGATATAATTCATGTGTGATTTGTGGAATGATTATGAGGAGAAACAAAACAAGACTTCACAGTGTGCGAAAGATGCATATCAATTTTCTCTTTTTATTTTGCGCACGATTAAGTAATATAGACGGAGAGCTAGCGACCAAATCGGTCATGTGGCTTCAGCTGTATTGAAACTCCGTTTACTTCCCTGAACAACCTTTTCCGATAATCTTCGTGCTGGCAGGCCGCGGGCGGTGGGTGCGGGTGTAGCGGGGTGGAGAAGAATTAAGAAGAAAGAAGGCGAAGGTAATCGGAAAAGGTTGTTCAGGGAAGTAGCTAACGGAGTTTCAATACAGCTGAAGCCATATGGCCTATTTGGTCGCTAGCTCTTAGACCAATACTTACTAGGACTCTTACTAATAAGCGTCATATATATTTTTTTTATTAACCAGAAATCTCTGTCCACAAAGTCATTCCATATATATATATATATATCCGGCTCATTTCAAGAATATCGCGCAGGCATTTGACGACCGAGCCGGCAAGGCAGATAAATATGCGATCTGAGGCTTTCTTTATAACCGCCCGCGGTGATGACAACATTTTAGCGTCTTCCATTGGTCAAGATGTGGAATTTTCCGCTCGGGTAACGGGCGGTAATTGCGACCATATGGCCAGCAGCGACGTTGAAGACTTTGTGAGACTTTGTTAAAATAATTAATCAGTCTATGCTCTATGTAGTATTTCGTGAATTTATCTAGTTGTGAGTTTCATCATCATCATATCAGCCGAATGATGTCCACTGCTGGTCATAGGCCTCCCCCAAAGAGTGCACAATGACCGGTCCTGCGCCACCCGCATCCAATGGACGCCCGCGACCTTTACCAAGTCATCAGTCCACCTTGTGGGGGGCCACGCTGCGCCTTCCTGTACGTGGTTGCCACTCGAGAACCTTTCCGCCCCAACGGCCATCGGTTCTACGTGCAATGTGCCCCGCTCACTGCCACTTAAGTTTAGCGATTCGGAGGGCTATATTGGTTACCTTGGTTTTGCTGCGGATAGCCTCATTGCTGATGCGATCGCGCAGAGAAACTCCCAGCAGCGTCCAGCGTTGTGAGTTTGCGAAATAAGAAAAACTACGCTTAATATTAATGGCACAGCTCTGCCAGAAAATGAGACTGTCTTCTCAGCAGCAAGGTGATTCAGTGGCATATCCATCTCCTGATCCACTTGACTCTTGGTCTTGGCACTATAGTTACACAATAGGGACCATCATGGCGCGGGACAGAGACGCAGTTATGCGTTGGAATGCGATGGAAGTATGTCTTTCTCCCACTAACGCATAGTTGCGTCCTGTATGATGGGTCATGATGGCCCCTCCCATTGTGTAGACTTTAGACTCATAACAATTTTGCGAAATCAAACTCAGGTTCCAGACTTACCAAATGCTTTTGTTTATTGATTAAATTTAAGTGGAATACAAAATGGTGAAAAAAGGGAATTTCAATGGCAGCAAAAAAAAAAGCAGGTACTTACGTTTAATTCAGTCAAAATAACACATATTTAAACAAGTCTGAGATGAGTTTACCAAATTAGTCAGATTGACCTAATTTGAATGCTAATAGACTAACGTAGAATGAATTAGGTATGTAATGTCTAAAAATACATCGAGCTCACCTGCATAGCGACTAGGTGTTACGGGGTAGTAAAAACGTCTGTCCGTTAATTATGGCTTAATTGGGTCTTAAATCGTCTACAAATGTGCAATGTCATACCGTGCTCCCGAATATTAAGGTCACAGTAGCCTCGATTTTGTCTTTGAAGTAATTATACTTGAATGCAGGGACGTTGCAGACATTCGCATCCGCGGAAGTTCCGTATTATTTCTCACTTTCTCTGAATATACCCAGACTCGTCACAGTAATAATAATAAGGATATTTTTAAATGTAGGTACATCTGTATAATTTTTCAGCACACTAGGTAACTCCACTAATTAACTGAATGCATACCGGAAAAATGAATGCTGTGCAAATAAACCAATTGATTAACTAAACATGTCCTACAAAAAAACTAAAAAATCACACTAAACGAGAGGACCTTTTTTTATCGAATTCACACCAAAAATGTGGTTCGTACATCGGATATATGATTTATAAAACAAAAATACAAATGTTTTTATCAAAAATACTAACTTGCACTCAAAATTGTACAATCTTACTACGGAATTTCTAAAACTGATATCTATCACGTTAGTCAGTAGGGAACAGGGACTTAGTGGCAAAACCGACTCGGATCGGGGATAGGTTAGAAGCTCCCGCTTTCGTCTTCAAGGTTTTTTTATATAAAAGAGCAGAAAAACTTGTTTGAAATAGTACATTACAAGTTCTTCAGGCCGATTTTTCAATCTCTAGATAAAGATCCTTCAGTTTGTGTGAGATTGTCCCCAAATATTTATTTATTATTATTTATTATTAGTTAAAATTATCACTATCTTTTTCTGAAGTCATATGAAAGAAAAAGACAGCTAACATTTATTTATCTGACAGATAGTTTTATCTGGAAATTGAAAAATCGGCCCTTAATTATACAGCATGGAACGGAACGATGGTCTTTCCCGCAAGAGGGGGATTATTGAGCGCTAGTACGTTACATTTTCCAGATAAAAAAATTTTTTTGACGCGATTTTTTTTTTACATTTGTATGGAGCTCGTCGCTCTAGTCGGCCAACGCTCCATACAAATGTAAAAAAAAAATCGCGTCAAAAAATTTTTTTTATCTGGAAAGTGTAACGTACTAGCGCTCAATAATCCCCCTCTTGCGGGAAAGACCATCGTTCCGTTCCACGCAGTATAAAGATGACTGGTTCAATTGGGTGTTATTTAGAATAAACGATGTTCCTAAAAGTAAATTAGGTGATGGTTTTCCTTAAAAAAGTTTTAATATGTTTGTTGAACTAAGGAATTGTTAGATATATTATTTTGATATAAGTTCAGTAAAACAGTTCAGCAAATACCATTAAACAGTATATTTAATTTGATTTATTTAGTGTGCATAATTTGTGTGCAAGTCAGTATTTTTGGTTTAACTTTGAAATATTTTGTTCGAAAAAAGGGAATATACAGATATCGATCTAATTACATGCCATAATAATACCGCTACCTACCGAGCCAGTCGTATGACAAATCTCAAAAAGTGCGACTGTGAGATATATTATTTGTTGTCGTCGCCATAGTTTCACATTTTTTGTTTGCCCTTGACTTAGGGGCAAACAAAAAATTACCCGCCCAAATTAAGAATTTGGTAGGTACTGGTTGGTTGTAGGCACTGTATAGGCCGTCAGCCACGTTTACCAAATTTCTCAATTTAGCTGCATATACTTATGGGAGTTTTTATTCCCTCGCTCACTGTGGAACGTGGGATGATTACTCTAACCAGTTTGGTCTTGACGCAGTTTTAGGTAGGACCGAAAAATTAATGTGGCTAGGCCCGGCCTAGATATAGATAGACGTACTGCACTCCATCTGCGACTTGAAAGGCAAATGCACAGTGCACTTCGATCTAGCGTCGCGGTTGGCATGCAATTCCCTTAAAAATTGTAGGGAATGCTGTCTGTTTGGCCCCATATGTGTTTTGATTTCCCTATCTTTCGGGAACGGGAGGGTTTTTACAAGTTTTTATTTAGTTTCAACTGTCCCGTTGTCTGTCTGTCTGTAATCAAATCTTGCAAATTAAATTTGATCCACTTCCCGGTTTCCAATTGAGTTTAAATTTTGCAAGAATATGCAAATCGCGTGACAATGCAATGTTATGATGACGTGGAGCTGATCTGATGATGGAGCTGGAAGGTGGCCATAGGAACTCCGTAATAAAACCACATAACCCCATCGAGTTTGGGTTCGTTAGAATCGTCTCAATGAGTAGTTGATGACGGTATACAGAAAAGTACAGTCGGCAATAAAAGCTTGTACCAAAAATGATTTTTTTGTCAGAAACTTTTTTTTCGTCTAGCACAAGACCACACGAGATCTTATTAGAATGCTTAAGGGTTGGGTTGCACCGGCAGCTGTCATTCTATAGACCCTTTTTTTTTCTTGGTGAATTTGCAAAAAGAAACTTGGCAAACTTTCCATACATTCAGATTTTAACGAACACCGCTTACGTTGACATACGGTTTGGCGCAGCCCACCCTTAGAAACTACCGGTGATTTATCTAGCGCGCAGTCAATTGCCGTCAAATCAGTTTTCTGTGTTTGGGATGAACAATATTGGAATACCCAATACACAGACATTAGTTCATTACCCATGTACACCTAATTTAAATGAGCATCCAAATGCACTCCACGAGCTCGGTTTCTAGGTGATGATTAACATTTTCACAAATCTCCATGTTTAACCCAAATGCCTCAATGCGTAAACAAACGTACACAAAAATAACAGTTTAGAAACTTATGCGTGCTTCTATCTGCGATTTCTCGGCAACTACTTTCGCAAACTCATATATTGTGATTACCGCATTTTAGGACGACTTTCGTTGATTCTGATTAGAGTTCAATATCGAGTGTCTGCTACAATGGGATACGAGTTTGTTTGAGTTATCGCCGGCATCGTGTCTCGTAATCTAACTAGTCGGAATGACGTAATATCTCGTTTGATATTCGGTTTTTTATAGGTCCGCGCGCCGCGGCCCGTATAACATTGTTCTCCACATTGTATCAGAAAAGGTGTAACTCAGAGGCTCTAGTATAAGTTTTACCGAAACAAAACTTTACGATCGCGTTTGCGTTTTACCCTCAATTTATATGCGATTTGACAGCTAAACGCAAACGCGGTCGTAACGTTTTGTTTCGGTAAAACTTATACCAGAGCCTCTGTACGGGTTCCATACACAATACTGCTTTTTAAAGTTCACGAGAGCACACAACATTGCATTTTTTTCCACTGTAATAATTGTTTTTCAATGAATGCATGCATATTCATTGAACTGCTACAGGAGAATAATTGGCCTGTTTGGTTTGAAGTGGAACTGTCTTATAATATCCACATTGTCATACTTAGATGACAAAAAACACTAGAGTGTCTTTTAACAGACATTAACAGTCTCATCATCATCACAAAGCTCAAAGTCGCCCAAAGAGTAATGGAGTTCTCTGTGTGATCACATCAGAAATGAGGCTATCCGCAGCAGAACTAAGGTAACCTACATAGCCCTCCAAATCGCTTAACTTAAGTGGCATTGGGCAGGCCACATTGCATGTAGGCCGTGGGGGCGCAAAGGTTCTCGAATGGCGACCACGTACCGGCAGGCGCAGCGAGGGTAGACCTCCACAAGGTGGACTGATGACCTGTTAAAGGTCGCGAGAGTTAGCTGGATTCGGGTGGCGCAGAACTAAAACTGGCAGGACCAGGGGTTTACCCACGCTGCGTCTTCGTACGTGGTCGCCACTCGCAATCAATGTACGTCCCGCCAACTGCCACTTAAGCTTAGCGATTCGGAGGCCTATATCGGTTCTGCTGCGGATAGCCTCATTTCTGATGCCATATAAACCGGAATATGTACTTATTTACACACCTATTGACAAACCGATTGGCAAAGCAATAAAGATAAACAAAAAACCTAAGCATTTATTTGATCCTGTCTCCTTTCCCCCCTTGAGAGCAGCTGTTACGTATTTAGGACAAGGATTTCTTTAAGTAGGTCAGAGCGCTTTGCCGAAAGTGATTTCACTCCAGCGAAAATGGATGCTGGGATTCAACTGACTTACAACTTACAAGATAAATTACATGCTGGCTGAAACGCTGTGGTAAGAATAACTTTTTTGTCCGACTACGGCGGGGCTAGGCAGGAAGGATGTGTTTTTAGCAGTCTGTTTGTATTTACGTGTGTTTCACCGTAGCGTTTAAGATATTGAACCGATTTTGATAAATGAGGTGCCAATCGATGTGCTCCGGATATGGCTAGGTACATTTTGCATGTTTTTTTTTCTGTACAGCGTTACAGTTTTTTTAATTGTTTATGCTTGTAATTTATATTTTTGAGATTCGCGCTACCGTAAAATGGGGTGAGTAGGGTCCGCGGGGAGAGTTGAGTTATGAATGGGGAGCGAAGGTATGAAAGGAGGGTGAGATGGTTTTTTTAAGGTTACTGCTACAAAAATAATGTATTACAATTTAAAATGGAACTATAGTAATACTCATAATAAAAGGCGCTTTCGTATGATAACCCATTTGAGCTAGTTACTATATAACAAATTATCTGTAATTTTATAAATGCGAAAATTGGGATGTTTAGATGTTTGTCACTCAATCACGCTAACGGCTCAACCGATTGGTATGAATTTTTGCACGAAGATAGTTTATAGCCGGGATTAAAATATAGGATATTATAAGTAGTTTTTATCCCAGGTCCACGCAGTCGAAGTCACGGGCGGAAGCTAGTAGACATTAAATATGTGTGTGATTTTAACTATTTTTAACCGACTTCAAAAAAAGGAGGAGGTTCTCAATTCGGTTGTATTTTTTATTTTTTTCCAATGCTTGTTACCTCAGAACTCCGTCATTGATGAGCCGATTCATTTTTTTTTTTGTTGGTAAGTATATGTTTCCAGGTGGGTCCCATTTTTTTGAAAATTCAATTGGATGATGGGATCCATGAGGAATTGAGGGAACTCCTCAATTATATTAGGCACGCGTGTAGTGATTTGGGTATTTTCTATTATAACTCGTGTATTTACATCCGGAAATCATAAATTGGTGGAGTGGAATTGATGATGAAGACCACAGATGACTTATGGAATTCCTCAATTATATACATAAAAGTACGAAAGTATATCACAGATTCTGATAAGATTCCGTTGAAATAGCAACTAATGAAGTGACAAGGGTGATCCTTGTGGAATTGACGGAAGTCCTCAAATATTATCGGGTCACATACAGCAATTGGGTTTTTTTTCTATAATAATCAACGCATTTGCTCTCGGAAATCAGTTCATGAGGTAAATTGGAAAAGAAATGTTCTCGTGGCTTGGCGGAGTACTAAATTGAAGTCGGTTAAAACTTTGTTTTTAAAGTAAATTATCAATACACTTGGGTTAACCTTGTTTACCCTACAACTTATATATTTCATGTCGGTAGCATTAGTAGTTCCTAAGATACGTAAATCTAGCACTGTGACAAACGGACCCACACAGATGGTATCCCATCATAAGAGTTCCTTTTCCCATTAATTTAACTTTTTGGTACGGAACCCTATAAAAAACAGATTATTAGAACGATGGTAGCGATCGAGCGAACACCTTAGCCTGTGAATGCCTTGTGGTAGTTGTGGGTGTGTCCAGCATTCATTTGTCACATGTAGGTAAACCTACGCGCTGCTAACTAACTCTTTGGATAAGTAATTTAATCATCACCATCATATCAGCTGAAAGACGTCCACTGCTGGACATAGGCCTACCCTAAAGTGACACAGTGAGTGTGCTCCTAAGATACGATAAATAATAGGTACCTTAAAATAGAAACGCTAAAAAATAATAGAGAGATGTTTCACCGGGGTAAATATGTTCTTCGTAAATTCAATCAAAAAAACGACGAACTGCTTCGAGAAAAGGTAGGTAGTGCCCTTGTGTTGTGCTTCGCTTGGCTCGTCTTGGCGGGGGCACTGCCGTGCCTCCAGATACTGTATGTTTTACTGTTGCAAATTATAACTTTAAATCTACCATTATGTGTCAGGACCGCTTTCCATATCGGTATGGTTTACCTTCTTATCAGCTATGGCTGAATTTAAATAAACCATGCGTCCTGTAGGTAGTTTGCGTATGGTTTGCGTCATGGTAATCTTATTTGAAAATTGAGCTCACTAGTATGATAACAAGTATGTACCTATCTACAGTCGACGACAAAGGCGTATATATTTACCGTATTTCAGTAGAATTGAGTGCAAAAACATAGGGTGACCTGTTCCACAGTTAACCATATTCAATTAAAACCATCTCACACCTCATAGTTTTTCTTGAAATGTAACTTTTTATATTCTCAGGTTAGGTCAAAAACCAGGTTTATTACCGACACGCATGTATTTGGCATCGAATGTAATCACCTAATAATTCAGAATGAACCTTAGAAGAACCTAATTGAATTATCCTTCAATGAATCAGTAATATCACAAAACAGATAACTTTCGCTGCATATCGGGAAATAAATGCTACGGGCTACGCCGTAGCAGGTAACGTAGCTAATAACCTAATCCCTAAGTAAAAGTATAGAATGGGTGCGCTAGGTATGTAAGCTATATTTTTTCTCATAACCAAGTAATATAATAAATAACCTTCTGGGCACCATAGCCAATGGCGGACACCAGGGGGGCATTTACTTTTTATACTAGGTTTAGTTTATAATATAGGTTTAGTTTAGTTATATTTCGTTATAAATATTATATAAGAGTATACCTTCGTTGGTTTTGTTTTTACATCACTTAAAAATAAATAACATATACTTATCTTTTATATTTAAAGTTGCACCGTCCACATTCTGTCTGCCTTTTCCATAAGTTGGCTGGTAGAGAATGCATTAAGACCGCCTTTTGTACAATTTATTGCGTAAATTATTAAATAACTAAATCAAAGTACGTTCCTACTTTGGTATAGAACTTAGCATAGACTTACTTAAAAGCATGGCGTCCGAGACAAGGTCAAGCATACGCCAAGGATAATAGCCATGACGTCACGATTCGCAGCTTTTAGCTTATTTATACATAACTATAAAATTATCATTATTTCATTTCGTCCTCGATATTAAGCAGTTTTGTAAGGTAGTCTAAGGAAAGCTTTCAACGAAATTCAAACTATGATTTAGTAATGGTTTTTATACTTTACCCACCTCACTGTAATCCGTCAAATGGCATGCGCCGACGACAATTCACATTCTAATTGATAATCTCAATCACAATTCGGAAAATATCGCAGTGGAATCAATACGCGGTCTCTCGTTCCACGCATTCCGCGTAGACTAACCAACCGCTGACGGACTCGAATAGAATCTATGCGATACGATATTCTGACTTGTGGCGTGAGAGAGAGACGCAACGAAAACATACTATCGTGAAACAGTGTAGCGGACAAGGACAGTTAAATAGGTGGTAGTTCTGCCCGCTTTTGTTTACGTGATTCAACCACATGATGTCATGGTAACACCGCCACGCTATATTTTATTCGTCTCGGTTTTGGTCGGGTTTGAGGCCCATCAAATGTTGGGTTTATTTATAGGGATAGATGTGCGTAATGTAGGCACATGGATACTTTTAATATAAATTACATACTAGCCGTCCACGGATTTGTTAGCTCGGTTTCCCAATTTTTCTTCGTAGCAAATTTTTCTTTCGCAGTTATCCCAATCAGGGATATTGCAGACATTCGCATCCGTATCCGCAACCGCGGAAGTTCCGCACAAATTTCAACATCAGCATCCGCATCCGCCAAAATCGATGGGGAGTTTTTGCGGATGCGGATGCAGTGTAATTCACGACAAGAAAGGAGCGGCGCTTACCGCGCGAATTTTTGATATTGTCGCCATTAGTAAAAAAAAACTTCGTCGTTTCTAACTGTGACCAAGAGCCGACGCGTTTTTACCCGACTGCCGAAGGAGAGGAGGGTTATGTTTTTCGAGAGTATGTATGTATATGACCTTATTCTTTGGCACACCCTGCAGCGTAAACCGTTTGACGGATTTCGACATATGAGGTATCACTTAATTCGTCTCAGTTGCAGGAGTGAAAAAGATAAAATAACAATTAAATAATATTTTTTTCCAAAAGTTCCACCCCAATCAAAAATTCACATTTTAACTAAAGAGTAACAAATGAAACTAATTAATTAAAAATTACAAAAAACCCGACTGCGTCAAAAATGAACTCAAAAGATAGAAACAAGACGTAAGATTTAAAGAATCAATTTAATCAATCAAATACATTACTAATAATATAAAGCGGTATTGTTTATATGTTTTCAACACAATTGCTTCTTAACGTACCTCTTATTGTGTCGCTTTTAGGCTCATAATCCTGGATATTAAACACGCGTGTTTTATAACATTACGACACTTGTGTGTTATGGTTATATCCCGATTAAGTCACGTTGGTACCTTGCAGCAAGATGTATGCAAGCACACGGTGCATTCTTAAATTAACCGGGTTGTACAGAATGTACAGTTTTTTTTAATTCTCGGCAAATGGATTCTTACGCTTGACTAAACAAATTAAATCCTTTTTATTAATTAATTGACTATTTCTTTTTGGATATGATATAGAAACCCTCCGCTCCTCGGCTCTCTTATCACGCTCACCTGCGGCTCGCGTGATAATTCCGCCTCTGGTGTAATCATCAACATACCTCACTTGTATCACAATTGTACGTAGAACTAGTGTGGTTTGGATTTGAAAAAAATAGTCGGAGGCATCTCGCGACAAGTTAAACATACCGTTAATTTTATTTCATTTTTCTGTTCTCTTGAGTTAATTTTTGACGCAGTAGGGTTTTTTGATTTTTTTTATTACGTAATTCGTTTTTTTTATTTGTTCACTACGATTGTAATTTAGTCTCGAAACGTGTTTGATGATTGCGTGATATCATAAAATGGACGTTGTTTATTTTATTTACTTTTTGAGTGTTTGACCACAAAATCCGCATCGGCGGTTGTGTGCCCCTAAATATCCGCATTCACCTCCACATCCGCGGATGTCAAAAAAATCGCATCCGCGACATCCCTGATCCCAATAGTCGCAATAATTTACCTTTCTCACTATAATTATGGTAGGAAATTTTTTGCTCATTTCATTTGCGCGGGGATCCGGGGATAAGGAGCCCAAAGGGCAGTTTGCCCTTTGGGCATCTGAAGCTACCTAACGAACCTAACCTACCTACTCTTTCGCGATTGCAATGGGTTTTCTACAGGGAAGAAAAATTGAGACGTAGTATACGATACTAAAGTAACACGACTGAGAAAGTAAGCTGCAGTGGAAAAGCGACTAGAAAAATCGCGTTCTGGAAAAAAAGCGAAAAGAAAATTAGCTGCAAAGAAAAATTGCGTTTGGGGTAAGCGATCTAATAAACCCTTTCACGCGCTCTTTACTTAACCGTAAGGTAAATAAGTCCGAGTGCTCGACGCTGTACCAGTATATGGCATGAGCAACATATGTCAAAGCAATATCCTGGGTTAAATTCGAACAGAAATTATTTTTCTTCATTCGAATTTAAACCATGTCATTTTGACATAGAGTGCCCAATGCCATACACTATGCGTCTAGCACTCGGACATTTACCTTACTTAACTTCACATCTGGGCGATTTTTTTCAGGATACCTGATGCTGGTTTTCTGCTGAATACTTATTAGAATATCTAATTTTCATCTAAATCGTTTAAAAGCGATATATAAGCGTGAAACGTTTACAGACGGTCTGACCAACAGACAGAGCCAGTTTGTACACAATTACACAGACAAAACGGAAAAATAGTACATTACTGCAGAGGCCGTGAAGTAAGGGATTGCTGGACGAGATTGGGGTAGACGGCCGAGTCGTAGACGAGTCCGCATACAACGAGTTCAGCAATCCCGCGGTTCCGGCCGAGGATTGTATAGTGCTTTTCTCAAACGATGTGAGGAAATATTAAAATAAAAATAATTACAATCGGAACGAAATATCAGAAAACAATATTGAGTAATTTGCCGCCTTTTTTATTTTTTAAACGTGCCATTTGAAGAAGCCGTTCGAGCACCATGTTTAACCGCACATAAGTACCTACCATAGATTTTGTTTTTTTTTATGTCGCAAGTATGCTTACAGAGTCTAGTGGTGGTAATTATTCCAGTATGTAATTTTTCGTTTGTCAGTTTAATATTAGTAAGTAAATTTAAAAAGTTAGAGTAGCGGACAATAATGATTTTACTTAGGGTTTTCGCACATTACCTACTTCTTGGCGTGAGGCCAAGAAGAAATGTAGGGAGCCTTAAACAAGAAACTTCATGTCTTCATTTCGTGATATTAACGCATACATTTCCGAGCATGTTTGAGAAAAAAAATGTTTCTGAAATTTAGACTGGAGAAGTTTCGTTAAGAATAGAAGAATTCAAGACTTCGCAAGTTTGCGAAAACTGAGTGAGAACTTTCGTTTTTTTTCCGTGCATTTGTGACCCCTTGATCTTATCTATTTCCGCGAATATTTTGAGTCTGATTATATTTTAGTGCCCAGAAAGACTAACATTATGTTCTTGTGATCTTGTCATGGAGTCATATAGTAAGTACTTTCCTATTCGCTATAGTAGCTCAATAAGCTTTCATCTTTGTTCTCTATCAAAAACAGCGCGTGGTGTGTGTGACTTTTTTATGCGACTGCGATGACAGTGAAAGGGTTAACAATAAATTCACTTAACAATTAATTATGTTATGTTAACAATTAATTCACTTGCTTAGTATCTAACCCAGGAACTTTTCTCCATTCCACAGGTACACGGTAAGACTTCCGACACGCGCTGTCTTCAGTCGAGGACTGGAGAATGCATTTTAACAGGAATTTTCGTGAGATGTCTAAAATACCACTAATAAATCCAAAAAAAAAACTCGCGTAAAAGTTAAACGCACGTATCAAATGTCTCGACAGGTGACATGTTTGGAACTCTTCGGGAGTTCTTCTTAACTGGATGAGTGTTTTCGCGGTAATGTCGAATGGGCCACGGGGCGGTCGCACGGCGCGCGGGTAGTGCTTCAATTTTCCATGTACTTATTTACGGTAAATTGGGCAATGAAGCACGGTAACAATACCTATACACAGAGATGTATCGGAGCGTTTATTGCGTATAAACGTGCGTGTTTTCCTACACGCTTGCGAGCCAGCGAGACGTCACGCTTATCAGCCGCGTGTCCTTATACGAGACGAAAACAAAATGGGCCCGATTGTTAAATTTAGATGGAATTTTGATCGTTTTTATTTTCTCTGTGTTAGGTATGTTTGCCTATCTTCCTCTCAATTGATCAAAGGTTAGCTGACAGAGATCCCTTATAGGGATAAGTACGCCGTTGTACTTTGATCTATTGTGTGACATGTATATTCTTTAACCTGTTATTGTGTACAATAAAGTGCTTATATATATATACACACTTATACATTTAGGCCACATATCGTAAGTTACAGTGTACATTCTAGTGCAAAAATAAGTGCACATGTCATGTATGTGTGTCGTTACAACTTATTGTACGTGTATACACGTCTTATAAGTTTTAACGACGTAAGGGCCATTGGATGGGACATCATTTTGAGTAAATGTCCCAATGTCCCGTATGTCGGCAAATTTTTTCGGTTCTAACCATATTTAAGTCTCAATATAAGTCACACGATTGCAATTATAGTGTATGTATAGTGTTTCGTCGGCATCTGTCATTCCCCTACATTTTATTATTTTCTATTGGCGTTAGCGCTTGTCGATTGTAACATTGTCTACGGCCCCTGGTGCGGTCAAGAGACGGATTGAAAGAGAATATTACAAATAATTTATTATACGTAGCTCTATTGAGTGTATTATATTGTATTTTACAAGAACCGATATACAGCCTAAATATTATAAATATTCGCATAATACAACTGAATAAAAGCCAAAAGCTGTATAATAGATTCTATTAATTATGTGGTACAGCTACTTAGCCTATAATTCTCTCCAAATATACTTAAGGCTGTTAAACGTAATGTCGCCATTTTCTATTAAATAAAAATTATTTGAAGAGATAATTAAAGAAATTCTTGACAATATTTGCCAAAAACTAAAGTCGTATCGTAATTGCCAACTAAAATAATGATGACTGTGCCCTCATAGCCGCAAACAAAAACATACTTTAATTTTATTACCTATAAAAATAAACACTTTATTATCCATTTGTATTCCCTTTTAATTTTACTTTTAATATTCTGGTGGCGCGTGAATATTTTGTTGAAAACCACACACAGCTTTACAGTAAATAAAAATGCGCATGTAAAATGCACGTTCGCTAATAACACAAGTCCAATCAAAATCTTTAAACTAAATAAATATTTTTTCCAATACGATGTACCGTTCGCCATATAAAAATAATAATATTATTAGTTCGCAAATGTCACAACAATATTTTTTGTTGTTCTGAAATTCTCTTAAAAACCAATTTTGAACTTGTATTCTGACAAGTGGCGTATAAGACACTATCTGTAGTATTATAGTTTCTTATTACACCGAATAACAGCTCTAGTACAGCTATTATACAGCTTTTCTTTTGCTTATACAGCTGCTATACAGCTCCAATAACACCAAGAGCTGTATAATTTGGGCTCTTTTTGCACTTAAATGGGCTGTATAAGCGCTTATACAGCCGTTGTACAGCCTTATTAAACAGCTTTTAGTATAAACAATAACCTAAATACAGCTTCTATACAGCTTGTAATGCTACTTGGGAGGCACACGTTATAATAAAAATTCTTTATAGTTCTAGATTTTCCTTTATTACAAAATTATTAGTAGATATACAAAGCTTTTACATTGGATTGGACCCATAAGAATGTGGGCATTGTACGTAGTCACCGCAGTCAAGCGTAACATAGGTATAGTTATGACGACCGGCTTAGCCTAGTTGGTAGTGACCCTGCCTACGAAGCTAGAGGTCCCGGGTTCGAATCCCGGAAAGGGCATTTTATTTGGGTGATGAGCAAGAATATTTGTTCCTGAAGTCATGGCTGCCATTCATTGACTATGACTCGCTTATAAGCCATGCCTCCACGAGCGATTTCCGCTACAAAAGGAAAAACGCTGCTACGCGCTATGGCGTAGCGCACGTAGTGTAGCTTGACTATGGGTCACATTCAGTGTCAACGTTTTCGTAGCGCTACGCTACGCGATACCAAGGTTTCCCGCTTCGTAACGGTAAGTGCTGTCCAACGGGTTCCTGACAATCGAAGTTTTCCATCGATCCTGATACTTATGAAGCTAGAGGAATATGATAAAAGGGCCGCCTACACGGTGCAACAAGTCGCATGCGAGTTTTATTACAGTGCAGGGTTTGATTAAATTCGTAGTATTTCGGTAGCCCGGTAGCCCCGCAATGTTATGGAAATCGCTTAAGAGTTGTTGCATCATGTAAATACATACATACATACATACATTCACGCCTTTATTCCCAAAAGGGGTAGGCAGAGCACATGAAACGTATGTTCCAGCGCCACTTTTAGCATAAATGTGGGTATAAAAGATCGACAAAATGTGATATTGCAGTGATAGGTTGCTAGCCCATCGCCCACGACACACTTCAACCCGGGTCCCTTAGTCGACTTTTACGACACCCACGGGAAGAAAGGGGGTGGTGTTGCATCATGTAAATAACCTTTAATTTATGCATTATGTATCTATGTATGAGGCGGTAGACTAAATTCTAACCCGCTAGTATTTGTGCACTAAAAAGGGACGTATGTAGCCAATACAAATCAATAAAACATACATAAGTAGTTATTATCATACTATCGCGGTAACTATAGTTGTCTAATTATAGGTAGGATACACTTTTATAACATCAGTACCCTTTTTCACGAAACCCTTTGAACGCCAATGACGCTTCAAGGTGTCGGGTACATAATTGGCTACAGCGGCAATCAACATTTCGTCAAGTTTTTTTTTTCCTGGACTTAGAAAAATAAAGTAGTCCACCCCTATGGCTGTATAATAGCTTCGTTAATGCCAAATTTTATCACAATTGGTGCAGTAGTTAATCCGTGAACAGACTGATTGGAAAAAGTTATTTTCTTATAATATTAGTATGGATTTACTCTCTTATCGTGTAGAGGTAGGTGGGCGAGCTACAATGGGTTAAAAAACTTTGGATCAAAATACTTAGCTTTGCGAAGTGGAATATACTTAATGCGACATTGATGAATACCTTCTAAGCTTTATGTACATTTTCTAATTCCTAGAATATAGATTCGATTATATTTAGATTAGATTTATTTATTTCATAATATAAAAATACAATATAAAATACCCTTGGTCAATTTACACGACTTGATATTATGATCGTCAAATAAAAACTTGAATGAAAATTAAAATTAAAATTGGTAACTCAATTTGATTTACTCACACATTGTAATTTTATGTAAAACGTTCGTTACTACTATTGTGCTGAAAATATACTCTATTAAGGCTTGCGCGTACGCACACTCGTAATGTAAACGCGTCTTAAGTAGGAGAATATTAAATGAATACATTAATTTTAAATCTAAATAAAAGTAAAAGGTCCCAATGGTTGACACCTAATTTCAATAATTAACAAGTGAAGGTAGTAACAATTGGGGCACATCGAGCACTGAGACATTTACCGTACCATACAAATGATGCATGCAATTTTGTTAATGTGCATGAACACAAATCATGCACGAAAGACTAAGTAGCAGAAAAATATTATATTAAATCTAAATGATCCACGCTTCACGTGCATCTCGTTCCAGCGATCGCATCTCACGATGCTCGAGGCTTTCGTATCTCAGCAGTCTTGTCCGGCGAATGTGGTGTTCAGCGATCAGCAGAATATGTACGGTCTGACGCATATGGGACACCGGTCGGAGGCCGCGAGGCACCGCCGCAGACAGTCGGCGTGGAAGAAGTGCGCACACGGCGTCACTCGCGCGGACTTCATGACGCCTAAACACACCGCGCAGACGTCTTCAAGAGTGGCGAGCTCGGCGGGCGTCGCGCGCCGGAACCTGGCCAGCGACCCGCACGCCTCGTTCAGCTTCACCAGCGCTTCCCCGAGCCGGTGCCGGCCGTGCACGAACACGTTCACGTACAGCAGCAGCAGCGCCAGCCGCCAGCGCTCGCACCAGGCCAGCGCTGGCACCAGCGGCAGCGCCAGGGCCGTCGTCACGCCCCGCGCCCAGACCCCAAAGTGCAGCGCTTCCATACCCTCCAGGCGCTCAAACCTCATAGCCGTCAACGCGATAGGCCACAGCTCTAGGAACGTCCGCTCCGTCAGCAAATAGTACGTGCCAGTCGTGAGGGTATACAGCGCTGTCGGTGCGTAATGCTCCAGGCCCTGTTCCAGTCCAAAAGCTAATAGAACGAAGGTGACAGTGACGATGAAGGTGACCGCTTTGGTCCATTCGAGGACGATCTTGGTGGCGGACATGGCGAGGTGCTTGACCTGCGAGTGGCGGGTGACGTTGACGTAGGGGGACCAGTCCTCCTTGGTGCAGAGCTCGCGCACGTAGCTGACGGAGTAGGTGACCACGTTGTAGAACATGAGCGAATAGAGGCAGGTCAGCCGGCCCTGCGACACCAGCAGCCGGTCGCAAGCCGTGAACACGAGCAGCTGGAACAATGGGATTACACATTTACGTTATTGGAAGCAATCATAGTAGATCAGCTGGTGAATTGAGTCAACGTTTTGTAGGCACGTTAGATATAAATCTGAATGACAATTGAATTTTCCAAACGGTCGTTCGTAAAGTAAACATAATTACCCCTCAAATCTGCCATCAGGCACATCATGACTCGATTGAGTTCTTAGCAAACGACAACACTGATAGCTAACCATCCTGTGTATATATAGAACCTTATTACAATGCACTTAAGGTGCACCGATGGTCAGTTAGCTGTGTTGTCGATAATACATTACGCATACTCCTCGCCTATTATTTTGGTCAAAGTGGGAATTTTAATTTATCACACTTGGACAAACACTTCGTGATTTGCGTGACGATAAACTATGGTAGAGTTTAAGCACCTGTTTTTATTACAGACACCTACAATACCTTTTGCACAAGTTATGTACAGTCAGTGTTATATAGTTAGTAGCAGCCAAGGTAGCGAAATATTTCGGTTCACGTCTTTATTACTATAAGAATAAGGGTGTGTTACGAAATATTTGGCTTCTCTGGCTGCTAGTAACTATATGACGCTGACTGTACCTAGTCATAATACATCAACGTGCTATTACTGCTGTTTCCTTTATCTGCACGGTTAGCACAAGATGGAACGCGAGCTCTCTCGCGTTATCCCATCTCTTTCTAAGTTTTCTTATACGAGAGTGACGGATAGTGCAAGACAACTCGAGGGAGCCTGCGCGCCGTCTGGTGCTAACCGTGCTGTTCGAAGTGTTCCAACGCTGTTCTACCTGAGACACAGGAACCACGAGCAACTGCATTCGCATCTTCCTATTGTATAGCCCTATTACTAACGTGTGATTGTATGGCCACGTACCTGTCCAATCATGGTCGACAGATTACTCATCTGCAGGAAGAGCTTCTCTGCGCGCTCGACCGGCGCATACGCAGCGCGCACCACGCCCAGCACGTACGACACCGGCCGCTGCAGCCGCAGCGCCATCTCTGGAAACCGAAATACTATTTTAGACTCCAAGATCAATGGTACAAAGGTCAATTGTTTGCATGGTACTAAGGTTAATATGGCGATTTTTGAAAAGATTTTCGAATCTATTGCAGTCTTTGCGCATCAAATAGAGTTTAGACTTGATGGGACAAAGCGGTTTTTGCTGTACTTATCACCCAAGATACCAAAAGTAAACCGTAGGCGTTGTCTAGGACTCTTATACAATACATTTTGCAGCCTTTGGGCTGGTTGCGCCAACATAAGATTACAGACCGATCAACGTTAAATATAGCGCTGGCTGCTGTCATTCCATACTAAAAACTTGACAAACGTTTCATATATTTAGATTTTAAACACCGGTTATAATACTTATGATTATGATTACCTACATGACAGTTTGGTGCAACCCACTCTAAATTTACACACACCAACTGCTTTCGCTGTTTAAATTTTGAAAATAATTTATTTTATAGCAGTTTACGCGAATTTAATGCGTGTTTGAAGATAATAAATAAATAATATGTACACTCAGCGTCATATAGTTAGTAGCAGCCAAGGTAGTTAAATATTTCGGTTACACCTTTTTATTACTGTAAGAATAAGGGTGTGTTACGAAATATTTGGCTACTCTGGCTGTTACTAACTACCTATATAACGCTGACTGTACGTGTTTTGTGAGTCACAAATGTCACAATTGTGACCTAGAATGTTTCCTTGTAATGGCTACTCTTTATAAAATAGTTTACGCCATGCTTCTGCGATTTTATACTCCATAAACATAGTCCTGTCACATAAAGAGCGAGCTCGTTGGGTCAAGCGATATATTTCATCTGTAGAAATGTCACATGTACACTACCGAGCATTTATTAATAGGTAGGTCCCGGGTGTGCTTAAAGGACATATGTAGGTCCTTTTTAACCGACTTAAAAAAAAAGGAGGAGGTTCTCAATTCGATTGTATTTTTTTTTTTTTTTTTTTTTTCAATGTTTGTTACCTCAGAACTCCGTCATTGATGAGCCGATTCATAAATTTTTTTTTTGTTTGTAAGTATATGCTTCCAGGTGGGTCCCATTTTTTTGAAAATTCAATTGGATGATGGTATCCATGAGGAATTGAGGGAACTCCTCAATTATATTAGGCACGCGTGTAGTGATTTTGGTATATTTTATTATAACTCGTGTACTTACATCCGGAAATCATAAATTGGTGGAGTGGAATTGATGATGAAGACCACAGATGACTTATGGAATTCCTCAATTATGTACTTAAAAGTACAAAAGTATATCACAGATTCTGATAAGATTCCGTTGAAATAGCAACTAATGAAGTGCCAAGGGTGATCCTTGTGAAATTGACGGAAGTTCTCAAATATTATCGGGTCACATACAGCGATTGGGTTTTTTTCTATAATAATCAACGCATTTGCTCTCGGAAATCAGTTCATGAGGTAAATTGGAAAAGAAATGTTCTCGTGGCTTGGCGGAGTACTAAATTGAAGTCGGTTAAAACTGTTTTTAAAGTAAATTATGTATGTAAAGAAATAGATAAGCAGAATAACACACTAATAATAATCTACACAATACACGAATTGTTCCCAATTCTACAGATTTCCATTACAGATTCCCTTCTCTACAGATTCCCTTCTCTACAGATTCCCAATTCCACAGCTTCCCAATTCTACAGATTCCCAATTCTTCAGATTCCCAATTCTACAGATTCCCAATTCTGCACATTTCCAATCCTACAGATTCTGAATTCTGCAGATTTCCATTTTTTCAGATTACTAATTCTACAGATTCCGAATTCTACTGGTTACGTGTTCTTCAGATAATAATTTCAACTTTAGTACCTACACGTAAATTCTTACGGACAGACGGACGGACATGGCGAAACTATAAGGGTTCCTTGTTGACTACGGAACCCTAAAAATCGGTTCTGGCGCTTCGCCGGCCGCTGCCGCGGCGCGCTAGCTTCGCTCGCTCAGCTCGCAGGCGTAGGGTCGCAGTACACCTAACACTCCTCCTCGCTTCGTTCGTCGTCGTACCTACACGGACCTGCCTTAGAATTGGGAATCTGTAAACTTGAGAATCTGTAGAATTGGGAATCTGTAAACATGAGAATCTGTAGAATCGGGAATCTGTAGAATTGGGAATCTGAAGAATTAGGAATCTGTAGAATTGGGGAGCTGTGGAATTGGGAATCTGTAGAGAACGGAATATGTAGAGAAGAGAATCTGTAGACGTGAGAATCTGTAGAATTGGGAATCTGTAGATGTGGGCTTAAGCCCAATACACATGTCCTTGTTTCATTGACATTAGAGTTCGTGAGTAGATCATTTTGAGCACTAGGCTCGCTTAGTTACTACATGCAGTCTGCTGACGTAGGTACACGCAACATTTTAGTACTCGTAGCTATGCCTTTACCTATGTGTCGAGCGCCCATCCATATAAGCCAATTACCAACGGCTTGCCTATTATTTTTGTATAAATAGTATACCTACTCTAAAGATTATTACTTGTTTTGTTCCGGGTTGCCCATCGTAAATGTTCACACGCCGCCAATGGTGCCGCGTGAGTTATATTAGTCCAGTAAATGAACTGACAACTCGTATGGAAAAAATGTCAATTTTGGAAATAATTTATAATAGCTTACTTTTTATGTGTAACGGATATATTATCAATTAAATAGTTACCCAGTGACAAAATCCGACAAAATTTCAGACATCAAAAAAATGATAAATTAACTAACTTCTGAAAAGTCAGAAAAAATATTAATAAATATTTTTGTCTTTATTTTGGTTTATTTACATTTGCTTTATAATATTCAAGATAAATCGTATAAAAAAAGACAATGCATGCTTCATTGAAATCTACATAATTACTTCCGGGTGGAAAGTTTGTCGGATTCTTGAATATATCATCTTAGAATAACATTTTCAAATGAAATCAACAAAAAAAACGCTATTATAAATTAATGTTTTTCAAAACCGTATTTTGCCTGGAGTATATCGCATGCACTACTGCACGTCTATCATGGGACGGCCGCGACACCGGCGTTTTCCCGCATGGCCGCGAAGAGGGACGCCAATCGGATCGCGAACATTCTACCACGACGCCCCCCGGCAGCCCCCGCCGTGCTCATGCTGGGCCACCCACGCTAAAGGGAAGGGAAGGTCAGGAACGCTATCATATGACCCTTCCTTCAGACGTATAAAGCCGTGCAAAATGAGTTCCCAGCTCACTGGCTCTAATACAGGGGTATTATGCGATTGCTATTGCGGTAGCGAATCGCGCTCGTCTTCTCCCCCTCCGTCTTCGCCGGAGTGGATGCGCGTCAGCACTGTCCTCGCGCACCCGTTCCGTGGCCTCCTACTGCGAAAAAACCGTCTCGCAAAAAGAGGCCACTGCTTCCCGAAACCTCTTGCTACGCAGCATGGCTGGACACGACGCTGCGAAGCGAGAGATCCCTACCTGCCAGCCCGATCACTCGCGCCAGGTCGTGATGCCGTGATGTAAGGTGTGCTGGGCCGTGTCATCTGAATTGCCACGTAAGTGGCCACCCGGGTTCGGCTCTCTCCCTATCTTTTGCAGGTAATGACCGAAGCAGCCGTGTCCGGGCATTACCTGCGTTAACCTATAGTTGAGGACCCCATGCTTCCTCCCAAGCCATTCCTCAATATCTATTGACTTGACGACCGCTTTAGCCTAGTTGGTAGTGACCCTGCCTACGAAACAAGAGGTCCGGGGTTCGAATCCTGGTAAGGGTATTTATTTGTGTGATGAGCACGAGTATTTGTTCCTGAGTCATGGATGTTTTCTATGTATTTAAGTATTTATTTATCTATTTACGTATGTTTATCGTCGTCTAGTACCCATATTACAAGCTTTGCTTAGTTTGGGACTAGGTCGATTTGTGTAAGATTGTCCTGTAATATTTATTTATTTATTATTATTTATTTATTGAGGAGGAGGTAGGAGCGCCTCTATTGTCCAGGTCTATAGGAGGACTCTTCTAGTTAAGTCCCTTCTCCAGCGCTCTTTCAGCCTGTCCGCAGCATAGCGCTGCACCCGCTCTGATTCCTCGGGATCCACCCTTTCTCCGCGCATTCTAGCCTCCGCTCGCAATTTGTATCGCTCGGCCAGCATTTCCGCATCTAATTCCCACGGTGGGGTGCGAGCAAGGACACTGAACCACTGAAGTCTAGAGTCTTGTTTCCCGCAGTCGCTGTCCGTATACCTCGTGTAGCTCTACCCTCGCATTAGTTCGTGTACCCAATTCCGCTCAAATGTGACTTCAAAAGTACCTAGATATACTTAACACATGCACTGCCGATCGGCTACGAGCGCAGCGCGTAGCTATTCTTGGCAGTGAATTTGTCGACAGTAAACTCCACGCGTGCTACGCACCCAAACTGTGTCAAGGTACAGGGTACGTTTCCTAACCATTTATAGAGCAAAGCTTGTGGCTGTTTTCCCGTGGATTTATGGAAAAATAAGACCAGTAGTTCTTTGTGCCGTGGGCGTAGCTGACAAAGTCGCGGCTGTTGACTGAACCCGTCATCTCGCATTAAACCCGTCAATTTTTTGCATAATTTGCAATAATGTTTTGCTTTTTATCTAAGAACGATTTTCTGAAAAAATGTACATTGTTTATTCGAAAGAGAACCATGTCCATTGACTATTAAGTAAATAGAATAGTGGATCTGTGTGCAGTATACGTAGAACTCGCGAGCATGTCTTAAAAAAAACCGGGCAAGTGCGAGTCGGACTCGCGCACGAAGGGTTCCTTCTTCGCGCACCTTGGTACCCTTGGGTACCATTATCTATAAAAACGGCAAAAAAAACACGTTTGTTGTATGGGAGCCCCTTTAAATATTTATTTTATTGTTTTCTAGTTTAAAAAAAAAAAAGTTTATTGCCACATTTGAGTTTTAAATAAAAAGTATAAAAACTAATAATAATAATGGAAGACTTAAACATAACTTAACAAAAAACATAAGGAATACAAAAAACAAACAAAAGGGCAATGGGTACCCGTCTCAGCCATTTGCTGGATATGTAGGTATACTTAATACCCAGCGCTGATTTTCAGACGAGTCCTTTTCCTATTCCTACAGGTCGGTCGCAACAATATTTCGACCGGCGCGGCTGCGTGTGTGTGTGTGTGTGTGTGTGTGTGTGTGTGTGTGTGTGTGTGTGTGTGTGTGTGTGTGTGTGTGTGTGTGTGTGTGTGTGTGTGTGTGTGTGTGTGTGTGTGTGTGTGTGTGTGTACATATAAATTATTGCCTGGTTAAATAAACAACAAATAAACAGATATTTAATTTAAAATATACCAAGTAGTATTACGGGATTATTCCTTTTTGTAATTTGAGTTAATGATCTTTCACCAGTTTTTTAAACTTCAGCAAAGGCATTATGTTATAGCGGCAACAGAAATACATCATCTGTCTGTCTAACTATCACGGTTCATGAGATACAGCCTGGTGACAGACGGACAAACGGACGGACGGAGCCTTAGTAATAGGCTCTCCCCTCTTTACCCTTTGGGTACGGAACCCTAAAAAGGAAAAGGTGACTCGACCAACAAGTTATATATAATTGACGAACCTGCTCATACAATTTCACGAAAATTGGCAGAGGAATGCGACTTGTAGAAGACAACAGCGGGAAAGCGGGGTATCAGGACATCTGGAAATTTACAAACGTTTTCCAGCCCAAGCTGAAGTATAGAACTTTGTTCGATTGGCAGGTCGTTCGATAAAGATATCAGGAGAGAAACGACTACCCAAACTAACCATGGTGTACACAGTCGACTTCTAAAATCCTTATAGTTTTTCATGCAAGAAAAAATGGATAAGTACCTTTATCTCTTTGTAGTCGACCGTAGGAAGTAGGAACTAGGTACATATGTGTATTATCTATGTGCTAGATAAAATATGGAGCTCTCTAATTATCTTCGAGCCTCGTAGACAATGCCAATATAATCGTATATTACTAAGATTGAGCAGAGTCATTAAGAACACAGAAGCTGCAGTAACGGCTTCGCTTAATTAGGGAGGAACTGATTATGTAACCCTCTGTATTTGCAATAATTTGCATTAAGTATGATTCCCACCGACATAGTCGGGCCGGAGCGCATTCTATTAGATGCAAAGGAATTTGAATGAATTGTGCATCAATCAAATATGAATTGTTTCTGCTGTACAGATGGTTCAAATTCCTTTGCATGTAATGGAATACGTTCCGGCCCGGAACCGTACTTTAAGGTACTGTATTAGGTACTTACGCTCACAGACTTTAATTGTTGAGCCATTTAGAGATTACTTTGCACTGGACACTTCAAAGCATAACTATTAAAAATCCAAAATTATTTGACACCTAAATAATGGCTCGACAATTAAAGTCCTGAAGTACCACTACTCATTGCACCGCGTCACATCTAGAAATTAAACGCTGTAATAAATGATCACTTTTTATCTATTTTTCAGATGGTTCAGTACAACATTATCTTATCCACAATAACCAAGAAGATGTCAATGTTATTTTTCTCAACAATTCAGAGATGGTATAAAAGGACCCCCTTAAGTTAAGGGTAGTCAGTTCAGAGCCACCCTCCAACAAACCATAGAACTCGCCTAGGAATCCTCTGGTAAGTCTTATCTATGTTATTTCTTTCACAATATCTAATAATTAAGATTTACACTTTTCCTAGCAATGTTCCTTGAGGTATCCTATCCTAGGTAGCCAGATAATTAGTTCGATAGGCTTAGGAAAAGCTTAATAAAGTTGGTAAACGTTAGCGTAGGCTCCTCGACATTGCTCTACTGTACGGCGTATGCAGTCTATGTCAAAGAGACATGGCTTAAATTCGAATGAAAAATCCTGTGCGTTCGAATTTAACCCGTACCTACCTATATTGCTTTGATATAAAATGTCCGTTATACACTAGTGCAACGTCGCGGACTGGGACGTTAATCTTATGAGATTTGATAAGGGCGGGTACCTACCATCAAACAAACTTTACAGGCCGATAGGTAAAATTAAATGACGCCGGCAGCTGTCACCGCACGCAGAAAACTGTCAAACTTTCCATTCGTTCAGATTATAACCAACACCGCTTAGGATTATCGACGGTTTGAACAACCGACCCTTAAGTAGAAACATGTTTTCCTCTTTGTCATGTTTGTCCGTTTCATATTCCACCAATTCGCAACTGCAAACAACACTGAGAAAGCCGGAAATCGTACCGCGTCAATAATCTACAAGCATCCGTCTCTCATCACTCTCGCACTTGCATAGCTGTCAGATGAGAGAAAGTGACGGACGACACATGACGATACCCGGCGCGACCATTGTACCTGTCAACTCTGGGCGCGTTATTGGCAGCATCAGCTACTGCCAAGACGATAACACCAAATTCATTTTGAGGCGCGTGTGTGCGAACCAAGATAGCAAGTAACCTTCGGGAGATAAAGACATTAATTAAGAAAGTAAAAATTGGTACATTGTATACTTGAGATTATTTGAGTTGACCGAATTGCATCAAAGTACTCCATTCAAAAAGCAACTCTACCGCCAAGTTATAAAGAGTCGGCAACATTCAATAATCACAACCATATGTATCTACTCCATAAATGTATACGCGATTGGACTTAATTTCTTGGGAATACGGGTTAGAATTGTGCAGATATTCTTGATGCTGACCGTCCATGTTATTCGGTTGAGACGAGACTGACGCACGAGTGCTGGCTGTCTGCCCGCTTCCGCTGCTCATTCAGCTCCGCCGTCGACAATGACCTGACTTTCTCACACACAAATGTACGAGTACGTACTTGTTAGACTAAATGCCAAATGTTTGTACGCCACGTCGGGTGGCATGGTATGAGGAAAGTTATTGTTATATATAACGTGTATCCTGTCTGTAATAAATTAACTCAGAACCCACCCGATAAACCGTTTGTACCTCTTAGGGTGGGTTGCGCCAATCGTCTGTTATCGTAACCAGTGTTCGTCAAAATCTGAGTGTATGGAAAGTTTGTCAAGTTTCTACGAAATGACAGCTGCCGGGCATTGAAATTATCGCATGCTTTGAAGCGCCGTTCTGACTAGATTAAGAAACAATAAGGTCTGATTTTCAGATATATGATTCTTGACTATGATTGTTTATCTGATTTAATCGATACATGATTGCCTAAAATTTCCTCGATAGAAAAAAAATTCAAAGTTGGGTATTTATTTTCCTTTTTTACTCAGCCTACTTAAACAGTACATTATATTACGACACAATCATCAAGTTAATACTATGGTATTTTATCATCTAAAATCTCACTTAAGGCTTGTATACCCGCTAAAGTCCTTGAGCGTATGGGCGGAGCCTCGACCCTCTCCCCGCGCAAGTCGCACAACCCGCCGTCGTTTATTAAGCGTTACATAGATTAAGTTACAGACGCGTCATCGCGCATCGTTACCAATGCAAGGGTGGACGTGGGTGGGTGACAATTGTCATGCTTAATTGAAACGTGATATTTGTCATACATAAATTACATAATTGATTAAGTTCAAAAATTATGTCTCTACTATTATAATACTATTTACTTACGATTAGTGTAGTTCCGTCAGCACGGCTAGCACGAGACGGCCGCGACATACACTCGATTTTTCTCGCATTATCGGTCTCTCTCTTATTAGAACATTAGGAAAGAGAGGTATAGTGTGAGAAAAATCGAGAGTATGTCGCGGCCGTCTCGTGCTAGCCGTGCTAGTGAAAACGAAATTCGTTCGAATAACTCTCATTGTCGCTCGAACTAGCAAGCGCGACAGAGAGGGAGATACACGAACGAAGTTCGGTTTCGTTTCGCGGTAGGCCCTCAGCACGCCTAGCACTAGACGGCCGCGATATACTTTCGATTTTTCTCGCACTATACCTCTGTTACTAAATATTCTAATAAGAGAGAGACGGATAGTGCGAAAAAAATATAAAGGTAATAATAATAATCCATACCTACTGTTGCCCTTAGGTCATTTTTTAGTGTCGCTATTAATAGGGGCCCATCTAGCAGTTAGCGAGTCTGTCAGTCCGTCTGCCAGAGATAAAATGTGAAACAGTTTTATTGGGCAGGCGTCCGTTGTTTCATCCAATAGCCCAGCTGCTAGTCCATCATTTTCACCCAATAACCCGTTTTATTTAGATTCCATCAACTAGCAATAGACTCTTACACCCCAGCGGGTGCTGTTTCTGTGTGCGTCCCATGACACGGGCAGAGACAGCATCCGCTTGGTCCTTGCATTTCATTAAATTGTCAAAAGGGCCTCTACGTGTTGGCTCAGAGCTCCACGCACGCCTCCTAAAGGTCCGGGACATCATTGTCCCGTGAGCGGGAAAGACATATAATCCATACTACATATTCATACTTCCATATCCATACTCCATACTAATATTATAAATGCGAAAGTGTATCTGTCTGTCCGTTACCTTTTGTGTAAGTGTAAGGTTGTTAAGTCTTAAACTAATTTTCGGTATATTTATTGCGTTCTACTTCCTTGATTTGATGATGATGGCGTGTACAATCAGCATCAGATAGTTAGTAGCATCCAAAGTAGCCAAATATATCGTAACACATTCCTTACTCCTACTTATAGTAATAAAGACTATTTCGATGAATGTACGTTCCGATATATTTGGCTAACTTGGCTGCTACTAACTATATTATGCTGACTGTACAGAAATCGGCCTCGGGTAAATATATACTTATAGATTAGTTGTACGTTAACCATACTTTGTTTCATATCAAATAATAACTCTGTATCGAACTTGGAGTTGGCATGCAACCCATAGGTAGGTACTTATAATATTTGCCAAGCCCACTATTTTTATTAGAACTTATTCTATTAACACTTGATAGTCATTAATACGAGCAGATAAAACAATATTGTTAGTAGGCAATAGATATTGTAAATATATTTACTAATAAATGTCTGGTTTTAGCGATTTCCCAATTTTGACACTGTTTAGATATTTGATACTTTGATACAATAGGTATTTACTTGTGTATTCTTTATCCTCTTCTCTTGTAAAATTTCTTGATAATACGTATTTTCCTCCTGCGCTTATTTAACTCCAAAGACCCAAAATAATTATTGAAAAATTTGTGAGACCTAAGCTAAGACCTACTAACTCTAGTATCGTAAGTTTGTATGTTAGTAACAATCTATGGGCAAACTGGCCTGAAATAAAGAATTTATTATTATTATTATATTAATAATATTATATCTCTTTATTCTTATTTCATCTTAAGTTAGGATTTTACAATAAATTTATAAAAAGTAAAATATAAAAACTATATACAAAACATAAAATCATTATAAAAACCTAACCTAGGGTACCGCCGGCAGCGAGGCGGGGCCTAAGCTGCCGGTGGTCAGGGCGTCAGAGACAGGAACCTCCTGACTATCCGCGCAGTATCCAGGAGTACCGCCTTCTGTATTTGACCCTTGATCCAGCCATCTAGCGAAAGTCTCTTGAGGTGATGGTCGAGACTCTTCGCTATTAAACCGTTCGCCGAAACGACTATCGGGACGATGATCGTCGAATCAACATCCCACATGGCGGTTACCTCGTGAGCCAGGTCTAGGTACTTGCTGGCTTTGTCCTTCTCGGCCTTCACGAGGTTCTCATCATGGGGGATGGTGATGTCGACGAGCACTGCCTGGCGTTTCGATCGATCTGTCAGCACAATATCAGGCCTATTGGCAAGAATAGTCCTGTCCGTGATGACAGATCGATCCCAATAGAGCGTGGCACGACCATTTTCGAGAACTGGCGCAGGGGTGTACTTATAGTAAGGCACTTCGGAAACCACAAGACCGTATAGCAGAGCAAGTTGCTGGTGAATAATCCTGGCTACAAGGTTATGTCTGTGCAAGTACTCGCCGTTAGCAAGATGACCACAACCGGAGATAATATGCCTGAGTGACTCCCCGGGACGGCGGCATGCCCGACAAATGTCGACCGTACCGTCCTTCAGGATATACCTCCGGTAATTGTTCGTCATGATAACTTCGTCCGCAATTGCACAGACAAAACCTTCGGTTTCCCCGAAGAGATCCCCGAAACGTAGCCAGTTCACCGACGCGAGCAGATCTACATCGGGCCCTGTGAGGGCCTTGTAGAACCGCCCGTGTAGCTCCTTGCTCCTCCACACCGCTCTGCGGTCCTCGACGCTCATTACTTTAAGTCTGCGCCAGTTCTCGTTTGCCAAGGCGAGCGGGGTGAAGTTTCCGTCTACTGCTACTACGTCACGATGCATCCCACACTCGTTGTTTAGGAAATAATCCCTGAGACTGCACACCTCGCGGTTGTGGAGGTCTTTGGCATTTAAAAAGCCACGACCTCCACACTTCCGCGAGATGTACAGTCTCATAACAGACGAGCGTGGGTGTAGCATGCGATGCGCAGTAAGCAGTACTCGGACTCTTCGATCCAGGGCATCCAGCTCAGTCTGAGTCCACCTTAGTACGCCAAAGGAGTAAGTAAGCAAGGGCATCACCCAGGCGTTGAAGGCGCGCACCTTGTTGCCGCCCGACAAAAGACTATTAAGTACTTTGGTCAGGCGACAAAAGAAGCGCTCCTTCACCGCCCGCTTTACGCCCTCACCCTCAATACCCAATGACTGTGACATACCAAGATACTTATAGGTTTCTGCTTCAGAGATAGATTTGAGGGACATTGTCTCAGAAAGTTGCAAATTTGTTGAATTTACAACTTTCCCCCGCTGTACATGCATGACCGCACACTTATCGACACCAAACTCCATTTTGATGGCGCTACTAAAGACTTCTGTTGTTTTCAGTAGTTCCAACAGGTTATGTCCATTCGGTGCAAATAGCTTAAGGTCATCCATATAGAGCAGATGAGAAATGACCTCACCCTCCCTCCGAAGCCGGCAACCTAGTCCTGAATCCCTCAGCAGGGTGCTAAGCGGATTTATTGCTAGGCAGAACCACAAAGGACTCAGACTGTCGCCCTGGAAGATCCCACGTTCAATCCTTATAGAGTCCTGCGGGCCAGAAGGGCAATCTCCTCCCCCCGGTTGACGAAGGACTGTGGTCCACTGCTCCATGCAAGCGCCTAAGAAGGATCTTAGAACTGCATCAACTTTATACAACTCTAAGATCCTCCTCAGCCATGAATGAGGCACCGAATCATAGGCCTTCTTGTAGTCAATCCAGGCGGCCGAAAGGGCCCCTCTATTCCGCCGGACTCGTTGGCAAATGGTCATGTCTATGAGGAGGAGCTCTTTAGTACCACGAGACCCAACTCTACATCCATTTTGAGCAGGGGCCAAAACGTTGTTTGCAACGATGTGTGCGTTAATTTTTGCTCTCAGAATGGATGTAAGGAGCTTGTACAGCGTAGGCAAGCACGTGATGGGTCTGTAATTTTTCGCTTCCGTGGTACTACCGGACTTATAGAGCAGGGAGGTGATACCAGTCGTCAAGAAAGATGGCAGGGAACCGAGCTCAAGGGCCTGCTGGAACTGCGTTGCCAAATGCAGGTGTGAGCATCGAAACCATTTCAGCCAAAAGTTGTGTAATCCATCCGGTCCAGGACATTTCCAGTTCGGGGCCAAACGGATGGCACAACTAACGTCTTCGGGGCTGATGGTAACAGTCCCCATGGGTTCGATAAACTCACACTCACGTTTGACAACACTCATCCACTCACCTTCGGTGTGTTCGACTGGTACCGACCAGATACTACGCCAGAAGTCAACCATGGCAGTAGCATCCGGCAGCTGCCCGTCGGACACACGAAGGTCGGTTTCCTCCCATTTTCGGTACACCTTCCTTTGATCGCTCTGGAAAAGGCAATTCTGCTTGTATCGGTCCACACGCTCTCTGTAGCGGCGAATACGGCCTGCCCATGCATAGACTTTCTGCTTCAGAAAATCAATACGCTCCGTGACGCTGGCCATATAGTCGCGGGGCCTGATACCAGATCCCGCAAAGGCCTGGTTCACAAAGCGCATGACTCGGGGGCGGTTGTTGCCCCCCCTGAAGCAGATCAGCTTTGCAATGAGAGTCCTAAACGTATTGATACGACGCTCAATCCGCACTTGCCATGCAGGGACACCCCCGGCGGTCCTAGGTGCACGGTCAGCGTCCGGAAACTTGACGCGAGCAACACGGCACGCCGCGATGGCCCCGCAGTACATGATTGAGTGTGTATCAAGTAAGTCTTCACTAGCCCGTATATACGGGTCTAGCAGACCGTTTAGAGCTCCCATTAGCGCTAGATTGCGTCTATTTACGGGCAGGCGTGGTAGTCGTGGCCTAGAGTTATTTGTGGAACGATACCCCGTAATCGCATCTTCCAAAGCCCTCCTCAGTTGCTCATTGGTCTGGGTACTCACACTCTGATTCGCACAGTCCTCCTCGTCAGCACTGGGATCAACCCGCGATGCCCCCGGTGCCAGGTCGGGAGCAGGCATCGGAGCCGGCAACAAGGCGGGCGGATCCCGCGCCGAGGTAGAGGTCGCACGAGCAGAGAGTGCTTCCAGGCGTAGCCGATCAAGCGTGGCGTCATCCAACCGCTTGTGTCGCTGGATGACGCGTACCTGATCCGATAGACGCTGCGTAGACACGGTGATGGTCGGTTCAAGCGCCTGAAACAGAGGCAGCATCCGGACACGATACGCGGACAGATTAGTACCTCCCTCTGTCGCCCCATAGTAGGCGCGCATGCAGTTTTCGTTGATGGATTGCGTCCACCGCATGCGGCGCACTATACCACCGGCAGCGGGAGCCGTGGGCGGAGCAGGATGCCCCGCAGGCCCCAAGCGTGCCGGCAGCGGTGGTCGTCCTCGTCGCGCAGGTGTTCGTGGCAGCGGGGACGGCGGCCCGCGCTCGTCGCTCGACTCGCTGGTGTCGGGCGCTGTGGCAAATTCATCGCCCGACGACGATGGCGATGGCGAGGAGCTGGACGGCGCGGGCGGAGGTGGTGGGCGTGCGCGTTGTGCCGCTCTTGAGCGTGTCCATATTATATTATTATTATTATTACCCGTGTGGTGTCGGGTTAGAATAGCAGCACCCCCTTTCTTCCCGTGGGGGTTGTAAGAGTCGACTAAAGGAACGGGGTTGAAGTGTGTTGTGGGCGATGGGCTAGCAATCTGTCACTGCTATATCACATTTTGTCGATCTTTTATACCCACATTTATGCTAACAGTGGCACTGGACACAGGTTTCATGTGCTCTGCCTACCCCTTTTAGGGATAAAGGCGTGTATGTATGTATGTATGTATTATTATTATTATTATTTACCATCTTGAATTAAAACAAAATCTAAACTATACCTACGTAAATGTTAATTAGGTACAAATGCCAACACAGTTAACTGACCATCCTGTATTTATAAAACCTTATTACAATGCACATAAAGTGCACTAATGGTCAGTCAGCTGTTTTGTCTATAGTACCTACTACTTTACAAACCACGAAATAGATTGTCCACTCTATGCAACGAAATTATCTGTCACTAAAAACTAAACTATACGCAAATATTTATTAGTTACCTACTATACGAATCACAAAACGGATTGTCCACTCTATGCAACAAATATAGTCCACAATTTCCACAAATATTTAAAAATTTCGGCGCAGCGCAAATTGACACAGGTCCGTCATGCAACGTGTCTCGTCCCGCACTGACCGTATGGACGAAAACGGGGAGGCGTAGGAACTTTGGCGGAATATTTCAGAAAACGAGATAAATTTTTAAGAAAATTAAGAAAGTAAGAAAATGATGCCCTTGTTCATTATTGTATGAAGAAAGTTATAAAATTTCATGTTATTCTGATAAAAAATGGAGCAGTAAAATGGTTACAAGTGAAAAAATAGGGGTGACTTTAGATTTCTTTTTCTCTAATTTTTATTGTTAAAATGGATTTCTACGAAAACTATGACCCGTCGCATATCTTGCAGATTATGATATATTTTTTCCGACAGCAAAAATGTTACGTTATAATGTATAAAACGGTTACAAAACAACTCAATTTCACGAAAATTTCGAATGTGGAGCCTTAATGAAATGCAAATAAAACTTCGCTAAGTTAGGTATTTACCGAAATTTGTCCAAAAAAGCCATTCCCGAAGATTGCTGCGTCTCTTTTTCTCGTGCGCGGAAGGCATAAGCGTGTCGCTGTCTAGTGGGCGTGATCGACTCGAATCAAGGCATCCCCTTAACGTTGATCGGTCTGTAATTGGTGCAAACTTAGGGCGAGTTCGAATTGCACCAAATTACGATTAGGTGCAGACCGAATACTGCTTACAAATACAGACGTTTTAGTGCAACCCACCCTTAGTAATATTATATTAAGTGACTATTCAGCCGTATGCGAACGAACGGTTCAATATTGCAGCTACGGGTGCACGGGTAAATGTTCGGGTCTGAAAATATTTGAAATTGGACGTCAAATATGTTAGCGGTATGTTGATCTCCATTACGAAGACCAATGCCAAACTCACGAGTCAAATTATAAGTCCTCCTACAAGGTGAGGTCCTCCTAATTAAATGCAAATTTAATTGCCAGAGGTCATCATAGAAAGCAGTAGTACTAATTGAATTAAAAATAACCTCATGTGGATTTCGCTACAACCTATTTATTTAAAGACAAAGACGCATTATCGATGGGAAATAATAATATCATGTTGTTTGGTATCATGTGTAACAACATAGACGATGATACTAATCTATGCGAATTAGCCTCTCCCACGCGCTATAGGTCAGTAAATTGGCACGGCCTGCTGTTGCCCGACGGGTATTTTTGCGCTGAATTTGTTTATCATGTTCTCAAGGAAAACAGCCGGCCTGGCCTGTCCAGGAGTGGAGATTTATCAATTCACATCCGGCCTCTGCGTTGTTGCATGAGTTTCCACTCGGAAAAGTTTAAAATAGCCGCGATGTTTAGCTGATTGCACCCACGTCTTTTTAAACGCTGGTGTTTATTGATTGGAAATTGCAGCTCATTGTCTGTACCTAAAGTATAGGTAATAGTTATGTTCATGGAATGGACGTAGTAGAAAGTATAAAGCCTTTACGTAAAACAGCCTCCAACTTTGTATCACGTCACGCCATCGCCCATTGCACGGGCACCAACATCATCATCATCATATCAGCCGACTGTCCACTGCTGCACATAGGCCTCACCCAAAGAGTACCAAAATTACCGGTGCTGCGCCACCCGCATCCAGCAGACTCGGCCACCAAACAGAAGTATATCAGACAGGGCACCAAAGCAAAACTTAAATGAAAGTACTTACTCTGGGCGAGCTTGACTGCGGCAGGCCACCAGCGCGCTGGGTACCGATAGTTGGCGGAGATCAGCACGGGCACCACGAGGCAGGTGTAAGCGGCCATCAGCCAGGCGCCTCCAAGTGCCACCAGCAGCCCCCGCGGCGCCCAGTATGGGAGCACCAGCACCAACGAAAGCAGCCATACTGGAAAAATTTGAAACATTATTGTAGGTACCGTGCACGCCTCATATTTATATACTCAGGGTTGAACACGACAGATTTTTCCGTGGGGGAATATGCAGAGCGATACACTTTTGAGCTGTGCTTTTGTGGAAGGTTCATTCGAGTTTGAATTACGATGAAGCAACTCTAAGGGACAAAAGACCCATGCCCGTGGGCGCGGCCCTGCTTCGGAAGTTACCCAAAAAAAACAAAAAAATTACATGTAAAACTACGTTTTATCAAGGAATAAATGAAATTAAATGATAGTGATCCAGTTTACGACACCTATTTAACTAACTATATAAGTTCAAGAAATCGATCGACGAATCAAATGGTAGACGATCCACCAATGCCAAATTGTCTTCCCCAATTATCTTCCGACTCTGTTACCTACGCACGATAGTAAACTAACGCGTTGCTAATATGCAAGTCCATTATTCAGATTTCAACCTTCGAGATGGGCAGTTTAATAAATCCAGACTAAAGCGTTTCCTTGCAACGTTAACCTAGCTTTCGGGAAATATCGTTGGCCTCAATTTAATAACCTTGACAACCAACTGTTTTTATTGACCCATTTTGTTTTCTTTTTCTTGTGCCGTCTGCACGGCTGTAAATATCTAAATCAAAACAGCATCGAAAATTAGTGCGTATTTTGTTTATTGTGCTTCAATTTTCTGTCGCAACACTGTCGCATATGCGATTTAGCTTTAGATAAGGGTGACTCATTGCAAGGAAAAATAACAACAACAAAAACACGTGCACAACTTTAAAGGAAATTAATGAATTGAAATCCTAAAAATAACTGTTGTTTCTTTTAGATTGTTGTTAGGAATAGGTATCGTCGAGGAACGAAAAGGTCCGTGACTTTCTGACTTTATTTTAATGATGTTCTGTTGTTAAGGTCGAAAAGTGACGAACCAACGCAACAAAAGATCTTAAAATGAATGACAATGCAAGATGTGTATAAAATTATACATTGTATATAATACGTACCAATATTGGCTATTTTGTCTTCCGACTTGAGCGTATGAATCTTCGAGAAAGAATCACTCCTTATGCGGCCACGCACTCGCGATATCATACCCATTTCGGAATAAAATAATCGAATGTACAAAACAAAAGAACGCACTGAAAAAACACAGTCTTCGAAAGAGTTTTTTCTTTCTTTTTCTTAATTTAAAAACTTGTTTTTAAAAGTTATTGTGAATTCATAAAAGATCCGCTTCGGGCGAAGTGTGTCACATGAATGCGCAATCGCATAGGGCGGGCGATCGCTTGGGCGGGCGGCGAGGAAACGCGTGCGCATATCTCCTTACCACTAAATAAACCGCAAGCATTTTGGAATCGTGTCTGTCAATCCATTGCTTGTTTGTTTTTATTGCATTATTGAACGTCCGTATTTGAGCGGCAATGGATGAGAGTTTTATAAAATTTCTCACTACTTCAAACTGGTCCCCGTTGGAATGACGTTTTATTTTTAAATTCCAATCCATGTCAGTGACTTCTCCAATCAAACCATCTATAATTATAATTTCCCAAATGTATAACGTGAATAAGTCATACATGTTTGTAAGATTCGTAAGGAGATGAGTTGTCCCGCCGGACGTTTAAATATATTGGGCTTGCGCAGGCGCCGCCCAGTTCCAACCTCGGTCAATAAATTTTGGTTATGGTAAAAAGTAATGAAATATATAGGTAATAAAAATAATCCATTTTTACGGGCTTCTGCTCACATTTTCAATAAATATTTACGTTGAAAACCGCAGAAGGGACTTTGATCAGGCGACTCGACGTCGGCTGCTTGCCTCACGAGCGCAATACGACAGGTTAAATTACTTCAGCGGAACATGGTATTCAAAGAAATACCCTTTCAGACAAATGACTTCGGAATACGGGTGTAGATTATTACACGAAACACCTAGCTGTTGTGTAAAACGGCAGATTATAATATATGCCTGCGACATCTACACTACACCCCAATTAAGTATGTATCAATAGGAATAGGAATGGATACAAGTGTGATACAAGTGAGGTATGTTGATAATCACATCAGAGGCGGATTGACAAGAGAGCCGAGGGTGTAATTATCAAAGCTCACGCGTTTCATACGACGATTTTCAACACATTTTGCGAGGAAAAACTCCTTTACCCGAATTTTTTTTATAGGCCTGCCAAGTTATATTCTTTACTTAATGATGGCAACAGGTTTTTACTCACATGTACATCGCCTAGAATTTCCAATGGCATCCATTCTATTTATCACTTTTCTAGTCACCACGAGCCAACATTTTTGATAATAACCAAACACGCATTAACAATGTTTACAAATATTTGTGAAATAACCTGTAATGGCGCGCAACAGTTTTTTTTCGTGACGTTTGCGCAGTGCGCGCGCAAGTGTTAAGCCAGACAGATGAAATCTCTAGACAGCCAATACAAAATAAAATAAATATTTTCGTTTTAAAATTTTATCTTTATTAATTCATGTAAAATGTTATTAAAAGTGAATAATTTGACTAAATTAAACGTTTCTATATGATATCCAAAAAGAAATAGTCAATTAATTAACAAAAAGTATTTAATTTGTTATCGAGTAAGAATCAATTTGCCGAGAATTAAAAAAAGCTGTAGGTACATTCTGTACAACCCAGTTAATTTAAGAATGCACCGTGTTCATGCATACATCTTGCTGCAAGGGGCCTACGTGACTTAATCGGGATATAACCATAACACACGAGTGTCGTAATAATATAAAACACGCGTGTTTAATACCTAGGATTACGAGTCTATAAGCGACATAATTAGAGGGACGTTACGAGCAAATGTGTTGAAATAGTACATTACTTACCAAGGGCTGCAAAAGAAAGAAAGCCCGAAATCGCAGGTATTTATGACCCGAGCCGCAGGCGAGGGTTGTAAATATGCGATAGAAGGCAACTTTACGTCTTGACCTGGCCACAATGTGAGTTTTACCGTACGCGCAGCGGCGGCATGCGGTAAAACTCACATTATGGCCAGCACGGCTAGCACGCGAAGGCGCGCGAGCTCTCGATTTTTCTCGCACTATCCGTCTCTCTCTTATTAGAACACTTAGAAGAAGAGGTATAGTGCGATAAAAATCGAGAGTATGTCGCAGCCGTCGTGTGCTAGACGTGCAGGTGTGACATAAAAGTGATTAACCTATTCGAGGTCAAGCAATGCTACGGTGTGCTACGCCGTAGCACGTATAGCAGCACTTTTCCGCTTCATGGCGGAAATCGCTCGTATTTAGAGGGATGACTTATATTTAATGTGAGTCACTGGTTTTGAATGTGTTGAACCTGATCGCTGCCTTCCTTACAACACATAGGTACTTTCGTAGCCCTTAAGCTTGAAGCCGATAGCGTGGATTTCCCGTTTAGTAGACCATCCATTACACTTACGGACAGAACAATCTAGCGTGTTTCTTGCACTCAAAAGCGCATTACAAACGATGCAATTTATCACAAAAATTGTCAGAGACGCAGTTATAGTTGGAACGAGAGAGACGTATGTATACCTGTTGTTAGCACATCCACTGCCAGCTATTTCGCAGCGCTATAGGCACGGTTTTCCCGCTAAGTAGAGAAGGGTGCGTAAGAACAGAGCACCCGCTAGGCGGCATGCGGACAGTGAAAGTGTAAGTTTGGTACACTTATGTTAGTGACTGTTTGTTACACCTACCTACGCATACCTCTCTGATCAAAAATTTATGCAGACATTCGCATCCGCATCCGCAACCGCGGATGTTCCGCATGATTTTTAACATCCGCATCCGCCTCCGCATCCGCAAAAATTGATGCGGAGTTTTTGCGGATGCGGATGTAGTACAGTTCGCGACCAGATAGGGGCCAACACGGCGCGTGCCACGCGTGTTCAGTATTTTCGTGATTAATCAATAAGAATCTTCATTTCGTTTCTGTAATCTGACGATTCGCCGTATTCGCTATTGGTGATGCGTTAGGTTTGCGACGATTGTAAATCAGTCGCAACGTGTTCGAGCCCTGCGTGACCCTAAAGACGTTGCGTATTTATGTTTTTGAGTCTTTTCCTCAAAATCCGCGGAAATATCCGCATCCGCGGATGTCTAAATAGTTGCATCCGCGGCATCCCTGATTTACATTAGGTATCATCATTATCATCACTTAAGAGCCCTGCTCTTGTCGGTGGGGTGACCGCCTGACCGGCACTCTTCTGTCCATTGCCAGCCTCTTGACTTCCTCGTGCGACACCAACTTTAATTTACACTTTATATTTAAATCAGGTACATACAGAGAAGATATAATAATAAAAAGGATTGGCTAAAAACCTATCGATTTGACGACTTTTCTGTGTACAACGGTTTTTGCCGGTAACGAAGTAAACAGTAAACATGAAATACCGTCAACACCACACCCACCGGCCTCAGGGACGAAAATAGACGTCTACGTGCGAATGCCCACGAGCTCTGTTTATCTAAGAAACGCTCAAAAGTAACTATGTCACAAAGAAAAAATAATAATGATAGATTCAGAAACTGATCACATAGCTTTTTGAACACCGTCGACGCAAACAAGAGATGTTATTGTATCTGTCCGTACAAACAAGATGTTATGTATCGTCTGGGGTTTCGTAGCTCCCAAATGGATGACCCGATTTGAGTTGGTTTTTATATAATCGAAAGTTTTATCCGTCAAAATGGTTCTGAGCAATACCAGTATGGTATTTTATGATACCCAGACTTAAGAGGAAACACTAAGGTCGAGATAATTGAGAAATACGTATTTGTAAAATGTATTGTTGTAGCGCCAACCTCAAGCCTCCCTCCCGCAGAGCGCGATAGAGACAACAGTAGCTTGGACCGAAAAAACCTATTAAAAGTACATAAAATCAACGTTTCGTAGTCCCCTGATTTCCTCTCCAAAACTTGACCTATTTAACTATTATTTTTATTAAAAATCAAAGAAAGGCTTTGGCCGTGTTCCTGTTTGCCTTTTTTTTTAATAATCTAGTCAAAATTGTTTTCTGGATGTTTGAACACAGCGGAAAATCTGGCTTTTTTTTAGGTTTGTGAAGGTTAATATCTCTTTTAAGAATAAATTTATGAAAAAAAGGAAAACAGGAACATGTCAATAGTAGCCCTATGGCTAATATTGCTCTACTGCCATTATCCAGGGAGAAAACAGGGGACTACGTTTCTATGGAAAAACGGCCGTTGTGTTTCCTCTTAATATCGGAACGCGCCGCGCCAAAATGAGATTATTTATTGGTATTTAGGATAACAACAGCCGTAAATATACAGTTTACATATGTTTCCTTACAAAATAGGAGGCCAATAAATTATATTCGAATCATATTGGTGGCTTGGTGACAAATTACAATATACTCGTACTTGCACAGTAGGGAAAAGCTCGCCTTTCTGTTTTTTTATTTGTTTTGATTTTGACAGGTTTTATGTATTACTACAATAAAGTAATACATTTACATGCATACACAGTAATCATATTAGCTGACAAGGAAATACAGGCAATACCACTCCTCCATTGGGTGTCCGTCAAATGATTGACGTAAGTATGAGTATAAGTTCGACTGAACTAACTATAATATAACTATATCCTGTCCTAGGAAGTACGTATGGGAGAGCGGGGCGAATGCTTTTTGTCAGACATACATGTCATCTTGGATAAGGGTCTAAGTTCTTTCTGGCAAATAAGTTCCTGAGCTGTCTCCCTCTAAAGGCCGGTTGCAACAACTTGCGATTACAGACCGATATTATCAACGTTCAATATGGCGACGGCAGCTGTCAAGAACTTTATCAAACTTTCCATACATTCAGATTTGAACGAACACCGCTTACCTACGATTACATGTAGGTAGACGGTTTTGTACAACCCACCCTAAATCGGGAGTTCAGGTCATCGATACGTAAAATTATTACGTTATAAATACTAGATTATGACCTATGTATGTCTATAATCTATAGTTTATTATGGTCACGTGAGGATCTCCCATCTCCCCGTGACTTCGACTCAGGCGCTCCTCGCCTACTCGCGGTTCATTCATAAACGCGACTGACGAAACCGTTCGAAATAGAATTCGTGTTAATTATTATTCAGATATATTTCGAGACAAAATCCGTCTCTCTTTATTATATTTTGAGAGAGAATAGCACTTGGGATTGAAAGATTTCTGTGAACTATCGCAAATTTGCGGAAAACTACTTAAAGAGCTTATTACATTTGTCTTAATTTGAGGGAGTTTTTCAACTCCTATCTTACTAGGTACAACTTCTTGGTGCATCCCTTCCTGTCAGTGAATATAGGCCATCACACACCTGGTTTGTCACAACAATTTGCTATAATTAGAATGAAAGATGTGTATGGCTGTCTCATTCCAACTGTTGTAGTTTAGATTTAGACAGACGACAGAGACGTTAGACAACTGATAGAAATTGCTAGGTTTGTAAGTAATGGTCGTAAATTAGGGCCGATTCACACATTAGTGATCAGTGCGAGTTAATACATTTGCTGCGAGTGCGAGTAGCTTTTGTATGGACTCGCACTAATCACTAATCAATGGGAAACCAGGCCCTTAGGAAAGTGTAAATACAAATTACTGGGTACTTTCCATGATTCGTGCTACAAATGCACTAATTATTTTGCTTAGACGGTCAGCGTAAAAGATAGTTAAATTACGCTTTGGTACCTTACTCATTTCTAGCTATAAGGGGAAAGATTTATACAACTACTTTTTCCTAAATAAATTTAAAAAAAACAGGCCGATTAGACAACATTCCTCACACTGCATGAAAAAAAATTACATACGACAAGACAATAGGCACGCTAAACTAATCTAGCATAGATATCTGATATTTTAACGCTTTCAAATAATTAATAAAGGTGATTGCTACATGTACCTTTTATTTTATCATTACTCGCATACAATGGATACTACAAAGACTAACTGACCAACTCCTTACAATATTATGCGAGCAAAGTGCTTTACAATGGTTTTTGATAAGTACCTAAGTCAGGTACGTTGGTTCTTGGATTGGAATAGTATTCGGGTTCAGGTGAAATCGTTTATTTCGGTATAAGGAGAAAGGGGACCCCGGGCTACTTTAGGAAAACCGCGAAGAGTGTGATGAAAAGCGTGTAAAAGCAAGTGAGAGAAATATCGACCCGAATCCTATTCTAAATGCTTTCAAACTTTATGTTATCTTCATCAGCGCCTGTATCTTGAAAGTATGTTTCCAGAACTCCATAATCATGCACCCCATCGTACACCTGATCCTGCTGGCCGGGCCTTGCCTGGCGCACTACCGCATGGAAGCCCGCAACCTGGTGGAACGAGACGAGCCGCGAGAGAAAGGGTAGGTTACATAAGTAGTTGATGGTGTCCTTTCCTTGCCCGCTTTAAAATGATGACATGAATGGAGGTATTGCCTTAAGATTAATTGTGTCGTGCCGTGACAGAACGATAAAGTACGAGATTCACACTCATCTAATACGCTCTGACATGACGGCTCATTTTGTGTTACGCGTCAGAGCATCACGTCTGCACGGCTATTACCGGACGGCCCGCGAGCTGTCGCGGCGATATAGACTATCCGTCTCTTTCTAAGCGCTCGCATTGTCTATATCGCCGTGTCACAGCTCGGGCCACCCTGTGATAGGCGTGGTAAGTAAGTATCCGGGTCTAATGCAGTGTGCAAGCTTGGTGGGATCTACAAATGTGACATTGTGACTATCAACTTATCGTTCCAATATTATGAACGATTAGAAACATAATTAAAGAAAGGTGTGCAATTTTAGACTCTTCGATACATAAAGCGATGAATCCGTTCACTTTCTTATAATTGTTGACTGAAACCCCATTACCTACGCAAAGAGAATATAACCACTACGTTTTAAGAGGCGGAACTTCATACATTGTTTTAAGATTCTCTTGTGTCTACTACCAACGTAAAGAAAATATTGCCAATATATTATATTCTCTATTACAGTATATATTAGGTCCATGTATTCTGTGTTTTGTTAGGTTGGCTGCAATGGGACTTCGTTCCCGTACAGTTTTTCATTTTAAGCGAGTTTCCAAATGCTGCTATTACGTACCACATTTACGTACCGCTACTTGCAATACTGAGGGGCTACCGCGAAACGAAAACGAACTTCGTTTGTGTATCTCCGTCTCTGTCGCACTTGCTAGTTCGAGCGATAGAGAGGGAGATACACGAACGAAGTTCGTTTTCGTTTCCCGGTAGCCCCTCTGAATGACATTTGCTGGGGAGTCTAGTGACCTTATTGATGTTGCCAGTGTTTACTCGAATTTATTAATATTTTATTAGAAGTGAATTCTTTCTAGTATAATGATTCGCACCAATTCGCACTACAATAATATAACTCAATGGTTTGCACAGCGAGTGGGTGAACTGCCCGGTGTGTGAGACGCCCCGCTACTCCTCGCTGGTGAACCGCGAGGTGTGCGAGATGCACGAAGGCCACTCCGCGAAGCTCTGCCTCTACGGGACCTACATCAACGACGTGTGCGGCTCCCGGCGCGACTGTTATCGGGTATATAATTCGAATCAATAAAGGGTTGGCAGCGCACTTGGCATACTTCTGCACGGCTATCACAAGACGGCTTGCGAGCTCTCTCGATTATTCTCGCAATAATCAATAATCATTTATTCATTGCAAGAATGTAGTACAAAACAAGGTGCTATAAACACACCACTACCACTCGCACTATCTCTTATTAGAGCACTTATCTATCTCTTATTAGAAAGAGACGTACCTTGCGAGAAAAATCAAGATAGGTCGCGCCCCATCTTGTGCTGAGGGCCTACCGCGAAACGAAAACGAACTTCGTTTGTGTATCTCCGTCTCTGTCGCACTTGCCAGTTCGAGTGACCGAGAGGGAGATACACGAATGAAGTTCGTTTTTGTTTCGCGGTAGCCACTCTGCAAGGCTATCACTAGACGGCCCGCAAGCTGTGTCGCGGCGAGGTAGACTATCCGTCTCTTTCTAATTAGGACGCTCAGAAAGGGACGGATGTCTATGTCGCCGCGACACAGCTCGCGAGGGCCGTCCTGTGATAGCCGTGTTGGTGTCGCAAGCGTTCGTAGGCGACGGTCTCTGCTTACCATCAAGCAGGCCGTATGCTTAAAGACGTATTAAAAAAAAGACCGGGTTGCACAGAAGTGAAAACTTCAATGATTTGAATTTTGCAAAAAAAAACCCCTCTCTTTTCTAGTCGTCTTTTTTTTCCGTCTTCTCTCTCGTTACGCTCAAAATTCTAGAATCACACGCTTGGATTCTATATACCGCCCTCGCCAAATATCATTTTGCTCCCTTGCGATACAATCTACTATTCAATCTAATAATACTCCTTAACTCATAAAATCTTTAATATTTAAGTTTAGTAGGTAAGCTCAAAATAATGAAATATATAAAAACGAAATATACAGTTTTTTTTATTTACCCAGGGCCCTGGCGATCTCTGCACTGAGAAGCTGGATAACGACGCGTTCGGGCAGGAATGCGCTCCGGGATACACTTGCTCCACCTACACAGGGACGTGCATAGGTCAGTTGTGTATTTAATAAGAAACCAACACTTAGCGATAGATGACGCTGCATGCTCCCACAAAAGAAGAGTGGCAATACACGTCCGATATTTCCATCCTATCCTATAGTCAGGGTTGGGCAGTATTTCAATTACATGTATTTGAAATACGTATTTGAAATACAAATACGTATTTTGTATTTGTATTTCAAATACTAATTGGCGAAGTATTTTGTAATTGGTATTTCAAATACCGCACTCACATGTATTTGGTATTTTGTATTTCAAATACTTTACTTTTTTAAATACATTTGCACTAAAATACATTTTATTTAATCCTATACCCGTATAATGGACCGTTTTTTAATATAGTTAGGGGCTTAGGGCACTGTGGCAACACTTTACTGTAAGTGTCAACGTCAAACGTCAAGTGCCAACTGCCAATTTAGTTCAGGGGGCGGGGAGAGGAATTCAGTTCGGAGGATTTGAATCGGATAGATCTGAGTCTGAAGATAATGGATTTCAATTCACGTCCATCTACATCCACGTTGATAATGACGATAGCGATGGTTACAGTGAAAGTTCAACAACTGATTAGGGGGGGCAGTAGGGGTTAATATAGCGCGCCTCAAGGCTGCATCTACCCTCGAGCCGGGAGCATGGTTGCACGCGCTACCCTCCCCCCACAAAGGCACGCTGTTGGATGACGATTCCCTTAGAATCGCGGTTGCGTTGCGGTTGGGGTGTAAGGTCTGTGAGACGCACCGTTGCATTTGTGGGGTGGTGGTTGAGGAAAACGGGCACCATGGTTTGAGCTGTCAGAGGTGTGCGGGGCGTTTTCCGAGGCACCACGCCATAAATGATTTGGTTCGTCGGGCTTTAGTTTCGGCCAATGTGCCTTGTATCCTGAAGCCTCCGAGGTTGTGCCGTACGGATGGGAAAAGGCCGGATGGTCTAACATTGGTTCCGTGGCGGAAGGGGCGGTGCCTCTTATGGGACGCTACATGTGTAAGCACATTTGCCCCGTCCCATTTGAGCCACACCATCAGATCCGCGGCGTCGGCCGCCGAGACGGCAGCTCGGCTGAAACATACAAAGTACTCCGCCTTGGAGCCAATGTACGACTTTGTACCAGTCGCGATAGAGACTGCGGGACCTTGGGGTACGGAGGCCAAAGATTTTATACGGGATTTGGGGCGGCGGCTTAGGGATAGGGGCTGTGATCCTCATTCCGGATCGTTCCTGGCTCAACAGATTTCTTTGGCCATTCAGCGTGGCAACGCCGCCAGTGTCATGGGAACTTTCAGGCCACCAACGATCCGGGGCAGTCCTTTTTGTTAGTTTAGATTATAACGTGTTATTGACGAAGCCTGTTGCGGATTCTATCATTGTTAGTTAAGTACGTACCTAAGGGGATGTTTTTTTGTACGCAATTGACGAAGCCTGCGTTGCAGATATTTTTATGTACCTACCTGATCATTCTTGTTTCGTAAATAAAGGATTATTTTGTACAACTGATCCACTAATTCTAACCGGCAAATACTACAAAGTGACGACGGGCTCGAGTGTCCTCCCTGGAGGTAGAAGCCAAGATCCAGTAAATTGAAGATCTTGTTGTGCTCTTCCAGTCCATTTCATTGGCTGGATACATTCTTTCACCTACTAGGCGGAACTTATCTGACAATACTTTTAGGAATTCAGTTTTTATGAAAGGAAATAAAAATAATAAAATAATAAAAAAACGTGTAAAAATTGTTGTGAGATAGGTTTCAAAGAAGTTCGATAATGTATTTTGTATTTTGTATTTCAAATACATTATTTTGAATACTGTATTTTGTATTTTGTATTTCAAATACCTGTAACCAAAGTAGTTTGTAGTTTGTATCTCAAATACATTTTTACATGTATTTTGTAATTTGTATTTCAAATACAATGAAGCCAGTATTTTGCCCAACCCTGCCTATAGTCTACGCCAGACGTCCGAGCGCGGCAGAGTAGGTGCCAAAGTTGCACCGTCTGCCAACTACTTCCGGCCATTTCAGGACTGACAGACTCTGGTTTAATCTCTATGATTAAACGGCTAAATGATGCCACATGTCTCGTACTGCACGTCTAGCACGCGACGGCCGCGACATACTCTCGATTTTTATCGCTCTATATCTCTTGTTCTAAGTGTTCTAATAAGAAAGCGACGGATAGTGCGAGAAAAATCGAGAAAGCTCGCGCGCCGTCGCATGCTAGCCGTGCTGTTGTCACATGACATAAATACACCCATACAAATTTTAACCGGAAGTGAGTGTTTCAAATTTTCAACCAATTTTAGGTGCGATAATCTTCTGATTCTTGCTCAGCAGAACTTTCTCGGCCTCCTGCTATGCATTTTATTGTATTTTCATGGGACGTAGGTGTATTGGGAGTGGGCTTATGGACTAGCACGAACGGTACGTAGTTATAAGATAGAGTGACGTATTAGGATTAGAGTTTTGCAGGACGCCGTGCATCCGGCACCTATCCACATGGGTCGAAATCACGCGGTACATAGACTCACTACACTACTGTACTGTAGTGAGTCTATGTACCGCGCTTAGCCGTCAGGTGTCGGCTTTTCGGTCTCGTTTTTAGGGTTCCGTACCAAAAAGGTAAAAATGGAACCCTTATGGAACCCCTTATTATTATAGACGGACAGAGTCGCAACTCTGTCCGTCTATAACAAGGTTAAATATCTCAGGAACTACTTATGCTGTCAATTTGAAATTTGGAACAATAGTAAAAAACACGTTTGTATGGAAAATGAACCTTTATGAAATAAACATTTACATTTTCTGTGATAATGAAGGAATGAAACTGTTGAAATAAAAACAGGCCGTTGGCTTCGCCATAGAAGAACTGAAACTGACGTCGCCGATATAACACGAAACGAGTACTTTAAAAAAGGAGACGCTTCACGAGCGAAATCGGCAGGACTGCCAAGCGCAGAATATTTAGTATGGAGTGATCTTGATTTGGCCGGCCGCCGTGCTTCCGATACGTATCCACATCAACGAGCCGAATCACCCGTCGGCCGGCCTGCATTCCGGCCGATATCGGCCCGTGTAGCGTCTCCTAATGGTGGCCATATACGCTACGAGAAATCTTTACGATCAGAGGGCTACCGCGAAACGAAAACGAACTTCGTTCGTGTATCTCCCTCTCTGTCACTCAAACTGGCAAGTGCGACAGAGACGGAGATTCACAAACGAAGTTCGTTTTCGTTTCGCGGTAGGCCCTCAGACTGTACAGTTCGAACGGTACCGATAAATCGCTTCATATATGTTTACGAAACTGTACAGTTTTATAACATACATGTAGCGATTTATCGTAACGATTTCTCGTAGCGTATATGGCCACCATAAAAGAACTGCACTGCACGTAAATGTGGCCAGTTTGGTTTATTAAGAACCTATATTGTTCATTTTCCAGGTTTGGGCCATCACTACAAAAACGGAGAGCTGCAGTATATAGGCAATCAGAGATACTCACTTGGCACTCGACGTGTTATTTAAATATGCCGACGTGTTATATAAACGTACCTAACATTCCAAATGTAAAGATTGTGTTTTACACTCGTAAACGTATTAACTATATACACCAAAGAGTAAATATTTACACCAATGTATGGTGTATAAGAGTAAAAATCTGTGTTAAGGAGACCCTACACGGGCCGATATCGGCGGACGGCCAAGCAAGGTCACTCCTTGAAGTGACTGCTTGGCCTTCCGCCAATATCGGCCCGTGTAGCGCCTCCTTTAATTCCACTCTTGTATTCTGTAAGTATTTATCTACCTACTGTTTTATTGTAATGTATCATTGTAATACCATGATCTCAAATATTAATTAATTACCATAAGACAAATGTATTAATTACCATCCTTAATAAAATGATATACATATACCCATTTGTTTTTTTTTTTACCTCTACTTTCACAATACCGTTTTGTTATAAATCTTAACTACTTTGTTTATTATTTTAGACTTCTAATCATTATGAAGAGACGTTTCTCAGACTAGATATTTTATTTAAGCTATTTTATTCTACTGGACCTTCCATATTATAACATGATAAGTCATAGAATGATTCCTTATACATATTTACAAAAGACACACATGCACAAAACACCCAAGTAAATAAAAAAATGTCTTGGAATAAGGATAAGCATGGAAACCGCGCTAAAATAGGTAGCAGAGACGTATACCTGTCCTGTACTTCCTTACGACATACTAACGCGGCAGAACGAGATGTATATGCATTTGTTATTCCTCAATTGTGTAGGTTGTCACAAGTTTTATGCAAGTTTGGTCTTTGCTAGGGATGTTACTGTGTCGACTTATTTATCGATAAATTTACAAACTAAATTGTAATTATTTATTTATAGTTTAATAAATAATGCACTGTGTGAAAAACGGTTTCCTTCAGTCGTCATAAAAACAAAATGGATAATTTTAAGTAGCATATTTCCAGAAATCATACCAAACTATTATCATAAGGAGACCCTAGACGAGCGAAATCGGCAGGCCAGCATGCAGTTCTAGCTGAAGCGTGATTTGGCACGTGTCGATACCTGTCGGAAGCACGGCTTCCAACCAAATCAAGGTGGTTTCTATGAAGTACCATACTAGCATGCTAGGATCACTTCGTTGTCTATCAGCCCGTCTGTCAATAATATTTTTTCTCAGGAACGCGTGAAGGTATAAAGTTGAAATCTAAATCAAATACTAAATACAATCTCTTTGAGCTCAGCTAAAATCGAACTTCTAAGTAAAGATGCTAAAAAAATACGGCCGTAGGTAAGGCCATATTTTGCCGCATATTGCCAAAGAGTAAGATTGGAATTCATCTGGTCTATGTAAAAACATTATTCACAGCCTAAGCTATTACACTAAGCCATTTTGTTGTCATTCTTCAGCAAACTTGCAATTTCGTATGTTCCAATCATTGAGTTATATTACTAGAGTAGACATCACCTAGCATAAGTTTGCGCATGTCAACATACTCTCATGAGAGTATGTTGGTTTAGTCTGTGGCGGGCAGTGATGGCGGTCGTTTCGAGTGCAATTTTTACTCAAAACTTTAAAACAATGCCTTCTTTTGCATTGTGCTATTGCACCAACAAGAAACCCAACAATAGTAAAAGTACGGGGATCACTTTTCATCGGCAAATTCACAGATTTTTGAAATAACATGAATTTTTCTGTAATCTGTAATAATGTATTTTACACGCCGATGGCGGCCATTATTTCAAAGATTAAAAATGGAGAAGTGACAATTTCCTAAGACTATTTTGCCTTATTAGTAGAACATTAAACTTACTAGATTTACTGATTTGAAGCTTTAAGGATCTTAATTTTTGCGCCAAAATAGCAGCAACCATTTGTTTTATTTTTTATTTAATCGTTTTTATGAATGATTTTAGTGGCAACGTTCAGTTCTCCTTATTTAAATATATCTTAAGTTCTACTTATTTAAATCCTAGCTAAATTCTCTTATACAAATAATTTACGCGATGCGAGTATGGTCTCCGAATATGAACCCAGTAGCAATTTAGGAGAATATAATTATTATATCAATTTCCAATTTGAAAATGGTCGTAATTTAGTTTGTTTGTCTTGCTACGATTGCTATCAAAATCGATATCTGAGGATCCGCATGGACCTTAAATTACGACTTTCATCAAATCTCACACAAATTGCTAAGACAAATTGCATCAACATAGTGCATCCTCGGTAACTATAAAGATATCCAGTATAAAAAAATACAAATACCAAATTTCGGTGATTAAATAAATAATTCGTTTTTTTTATAAGTGTATTAAATCCCGCTATAGCCATGACTGAATCGGAACTCAGAAAATTGTCGCATCTACTAGGTTTACATACTCTTTGATTTTCCAAGATGGCGGCCTGATTGGAAGACGTCAAGAAAAATGTTCTAGGTTGCCAGTCTATACGTAGTAATAGTAAGTCAATGGTTCCAATACAGATTTTTCTATGTACTGATAAATACATCCATGTCAATGTCGATAAGTTATTGTTCCGAGTTCGATAAAAAATACACATCACTATGTAAATAAACATAACCTCTTTAATCCACAAAAATTGTCTTATTTACATGCCGATTTTGCACAAATAATTGAACATGATGATATTTACATAAACTTCTAATAGTGAATTAATTTTAGCTTAGATCTTTACATGAATAACATCAAAATCTATTGAAACTTACTGGTGAAAGCTTAATGGTCCCTGAAAATTTTCTTTTCTTCTCGTACGGGACGTACAACCTTCAATCGCACAAGACATTTGCTTATATTCTACAGTAAACTATAAAGAAAGTAAATTTTACTGTATTCTAATGATTTAGCGCGGAACAATACGCAAATTAATTAATTTTCCCTGAGACGGTCCGTTTGTTTATAGAAAATATGACAGCTGCTATAATGCGAGTAGAGATGTGTCAACTCGGTTTGCCAACCCGGTTCAAACCGAGTCAAGCTAAAGTCGAACCGACCCGGTTTGTTAGTCCACTAACTCGATTCTATAACGAGCAGCGAACCGCAACATTCGAGCCCGCTCGCCGACAGCGGCCCGAGCCAACGAAACCGAACCGACGCGCGCGACTCGCGCGAGCGGGCTGGGCCGGAGCGGGCAAACCAAATGAGTAGCCGAATAAACTCGATTTCTCCCGAACAGGTGGGCGGGTGACGACGACGACCATTAGTAGACCTTATCTCGTTGCAACAAGGTTTGTAGTTTTGTTTTGCAATTTAATTTTGAATGAAATATAGTGAGCAATTTATAATTACTTATTACTCTATGGCGCTACCGAGGTAACGCTCACAAATGTAACAATAACCTATAAACAGTTTAGTTTAGGTTTAAAACCCGAACAAGTAGGTGTTTAAATTCACGGATGACTCGGACAGGTCAAACCGAATACCACATTAATATTAATACGTTTAGGACCGTCATAGCAACTCGGTTTGATCAACCCGGGTTGAAACCGGTTTACATAGAAAGTCGAACCGTTCAATTCGGTTTGAGATATTTTCGGGTTGGCACATCTCTAAATGCGAGCAAGTTAAGGAGTGACGTTCTAACACTTACTACCAAACAATGATGACATATTTAATTTTGCTGGACTAAAAGAGATACAAAAGAGATCCATTTGACATTTCCTAAGTTCATTTTAGTGACAACCTACGAAATTGTGAACCGAGTACGGATTGTGGTCTCATTCACTCTCACGCCAACTATAGATATACGCAAGTGAATAAATAAGGTAGCTGTTGCCAAGCTCTTATTTTTAGCCCTACCGGGTTGAACAATGTAGTTACTCACAAGCAAACAACGTGGCTACCAACAGAATGCGCGCATGTTGGCAGCAGTGGTTGTTGTCAATGGTCATTTTATCGGTGACGGTGACACAAAAAAGTTACACTACTCTGTGCTACCGCTTTTGTATTGTTTTCTGTCAATTCAATTTCTGTCTGCCGTGCCGGCGCGTCCGGGCGGTTTTTCGTGTTGTGACTTGACTTGCGAAGTTCTGAGCAAAATAATAATTATACAATTAAAACAATACTGTACATAATCCTTAATAGCAACAATACATCCGGAGATCGGCTTAGCTTCTTACGTAAGAATCCCCGCAAGTTCGGTAAGTCGGATTTCACATAATGTTTGCGACGTGACTTGTCTAGTTTTCTTACATTGTCTTTGTTCGGGGAAGTCCATTCAAGTACCTGTGCTCGACTGCTCTTGATAAGAGTTTGTATAAAAAACTGTTATATTATAACTGTATATATACGCACCTCGTATTACTATAACTACAGTTTCGCTTCATCCGCTAATCGTGAGCGCAGGCAAAGTTGAAAATATTTATTTGTAAGTAAGTCCTGTTAAAGTGAAACTGTGTTCTACCCACAACTTATAATATCTAGCATCACTTGTACTACCTAAGAGTTCCACATGTCCAAGATCTTTGTCCAATGTGCATTTGATCAAAGAAATCGGATGATCTGATCAAACATACTAGGAACAACAACAACATCTAATTTTCTTATCAACGATTGGATCAAAAATTGGACAAATAAAAGAAAGGTAAACTATAATATTAGTACATGGCGGGAATAAGTTGACAAGTTGAGGTGAAAACTAGAAGAAACTTGAAGTTAGATTGAATAACATAAAGTTAAATTTTCTTCTGTTTTATATCTCGAGTTGTCATCTTATTCCCTCCGTACATGGTGGGAATAAGTTGAAAAGTAGAGGTGACAACTGGAAAAAATTTGAACTTGGATCGAATTACATAAAGTACAATTTTCTTCTATTTTATATCTTGAGTAGTCAATTTATTCCTGGCATGTACGGATATATTTAGGTAAAACATTACATAAGTCAGATTAGTTAGGTTAGAGAGATGTAGATATTTTTTTCTGTACAGGTAATTTGAGACCCTTTGTATATAGAATAGTTTTTATCTCGGAAACCATCCCTTAAGATGGTAGAAGTGTGTTTGGGACAGCAATAATTAAGTTTGCGCCTAACATAATTTAATAGAAATATTTTTTCTAGGACGATAACAAGTTCTACGCGGACGAAGTCGCGGGCAACAGCTAGTATTAATATGGATTTATTTAAACAGTGTAGTGGCTGCTTTATATCTGACCAACGGTGGCAGAATACTCCAGGCAAAATACGGTTTTGAAAAACATTAATTTATAATAGCGTTTTTTTTGTTGATTTCGTTTTAAAATGTTGTTCTAAGATGATATATTCAAGAATCCGGCAAACTATCCACCCGGAAGTAATTATGTAGATTTAAATGAAGCATGCATTGTCTTTTTTTGTACGATTTATCTTGAATATTATAGAGCAAATATAAATGAACCAAAATAAAGACAAAAATATCTATTAATATTTTTTCTGACTTTTCAGTAGCTAGTTAATTTATTATTTTTTTGATGTCTGAAATTTTGTCGGATTTTGTCGCTGGGTAACAATTTAATTGATAATATATCAGTTACACATAAAAAATTAGCTATTATAAATTATTTCCAAAATTGACATTTTTTCCATACAAGTTGTCAGTTCATTGACTGGACTAGAAGGAGGATTATGTTTTTGGAGTGTATGTTTAATATGCATGTTATATCCATGCAGCATTATAGCAGATTAAATGGTTTGATTAATTTTAATGTAGGTATGATGTGTTGTTAGATTCTTGCTTGTGGGAGTGACATAAGCAGTAGTCAGTCTTTTTAACCGACTTCAAAAAAGGAGGAGGTTCTCAATTCGGTTGTATTTTTTTTTTTTTCAATTATTATTTTCCATGTTTGTTATCTCAGAACTCCGTCATTGATGAGCCGATTCGTAATTTTTTTTTTGTTTGTAAGTAGGTAGTTCCAGGTGGGTCCCATTTTGCAATTGGATGATGGGATCCATGAGGAATTGAGGGAACTCTTCAATTATATTAGGCACGCGTGTAGTGATTTTGGTATTTTCTATTTTAATTCGTGTATTTACACCCGGTAATCATAAATTTGGTGGAGTGGAATTGATGATGAAGACCACAGATGACTTATGGAATTCCTCAATTATGTACTTAAAAGTACAAATGTACGTCACAGATTCTGATAAGATTCCGTTGAAATAGCAACTAATGAAGTGCCAAAGGTGATCCTTGTGGAATCGACGGAAGTCCTCAAATATTATCGGGCCACATACAGCGATTGGGATTTTTTCCCTAATAATCAACGCATTTGCTCTCGGAAATCAGTTCATGTGGTGAATTGGAAAATAAATGTGGAAATGTTCTTGTGGCTTGGCGGAGTACTAAATTGAAGTCGGTTAAAACTTTGTTTTTAAAGTAAATTATTATAACTCTTTTAAATTCACTTGTTACTTCACTGTATTGAAACAATATAAGTATAGTTACATAAGCTTAGTAATAAATTATCTTTTATAATGTATAAAAAATTGCTTAATATTAACATTTGGTTAAGGCATTAGTGTTGGAGTTAATTTCAAGACTATTATTGGGATTTACTGGGAAATGACTAATTGGGTAATCTAGGTATTATTTGGCAAGTTAAGTCAATTTTAGTTGGAAGTTCTCAAGTTAGCCACAAGCCTGTAACTCTACATAAGAACAACCGCGGGATAGTAACACAAAAGCGGAGACGAACCAATTGTGTACCTTCCAAAACACAAAAGCACTGATCCAGTTATTGAATGGTTTATGGAAAATTGAAAATGATGGAGCGAGCTTGGGAGTAGGCATAAAGGAGAGGGCAAATGCACAATAGATCCCACTTGGTCGAAGTGTATCCGAAAGGGCCCTCACCTAGATAAGATAACATAATATATAGAATGGACAAAGGCTGTGTCTCTGCCTAATTTCTTTGGAACTGGTAGAACCTCGCAGCTAGTATTTGTAATATCATCTTTAAGTCATATCAATATCATATTTTCATTGGGTTGTTCTGATTATTACAACAATTTTCAGTTTTGTGTTCTAATTACTATTTTCAGAGATTTTCATGAAATGAATGCATACAACAAAATAACTTAAAATGCTAATCTGAAATTTGAGGATAATGGCCTCTATAATATAATGCGTCCAGAAAACGGAAAGTGGTTGACACTGGTGGAACCCATTTGTTATGCTAATTATTGTGTATCATTAAACTGATGGGGTCTAATTGGAATTGAATGTAAAGAGTACCAGATTGTATCAATCACATCTGATGTCTAAAGTATTTTGTAAATACTCGTGGTATCGACTTTCTAATGACGCAAGTGATTATAGTCCAAATTCCAACATTATCGGCCATGTCCAAACACACCTAGCCTGCTCAAGTAAGTTCAACACTAATAAAACCTGATTTTATATAAATAAATAAACAAATAGTAGGGGACAATCTTACACAAATCGAACTAGCCCCATAGTAAGCTCAATAAGGCTTGTGTTATGGGTACTAGACGACAATATACTTAATAAATATAAATACTTAAATACATACAGAAGCTACGGTAGCCTAGTGGTTCAGGCATGCGGCTGTCAAACGGCGGTCGTGGGTGCGAATCCCGGCTCGTACCAATGAGTTTTTCGGAACTTATGTACGGAATATCATTTGATATTTTACCGCTAGCTTTACGGTGAAGGAAAAACATAGTGAGGAAACCGGCATACATCCACGAAGAAATTCAAAGGTGTATGTGAAGTCCCCAACCCGCTCTGGGCCAACGTGGGGACTACTGCCCGTTCCCTCTCATCCATGAGAGGAGGCCTGTGCCCAGCAGTGGGACGTCTATAGGCTGATTTATAATTATATTATTATTATTATAAATACATACATAGAAAATATCCAAGTCTCAGTAACAAACATTAAGACTGCGCCGAGCATAATCGGCAAAAACGGCAGTCACCGTTTCGACGGTGGAGTTCACAATTCTTTACAATAAAATATAAATTATATGTAATTATAATCACAAAGAGTGAGTTTACAATAATAAACTATATATATTTTCAAATCATCTACAGTTTAATAAATACAATCCCGTAAAGTTGCACAAAAAATGAGAAGAACGTGTGTCGGCGTTTAGGTAAAATTGAATAAAAATAAATATACTTTAGTTTCATAATCCTAGTCAAACGAATCTCCAATGTATTAACTACAAAAGAATCCAATCCTAACATTTCAAAGTGCTTTGGTTATTTACTTATGATTTTTTTAAAACGCCCTTCAAATCCGCCATATAAAATTACTATGGAACAAAATGATGAAATATAATACGCGAGCAACGCATGACATATTCAGTCACCCCCGAGAGCTCAGAGAGAGAGCACGTCTCAATGCGGCGCTGTGACACTTAAAAATACTTCGATGTCAATTGTGTATGAATACAGCAGTAATACGCAGCAAAACAGGGTAAGTATTATTTTTGATATTATAAGCTTCTAAGCAGGTCGATCACGTAACGCATTGTACGCGCGTCAGTTTAGATCTAAATGTCAATTTTTATATGGAAAAATGAGACTTGTATCTACCTGAAGCGCGTTCGAAACGTTACGTGGTTGCCCCTCAGGAGCAACGAGAACTGATGGCGAGGGTCTCATGACGGAGCCGGAAGATGGCTGGTGGAACTCTATGATGGAAGGGGCTAAGATAGTCGAGTTTGGGCTCGTTTGCTTTGTTATCGTCAGTACTTACCATTAAACATGACGGCGAGGGTCTCATGACGGAGCCGGAAGATGGCTGGTGGAACTCTATGATGGAAGGGGCTAAGATAGTCGAGTTTGGGCTCTTTTGCTTTGTTATCGTCAGTACTTACCATTAAACATGATGGCGAGGGTCTCATGACGAAGCCGGAAGATGGCTGGTGGAACTCTATGATGGAAGGGGCTAAGATAGTCGACTTTGGGCTCGTTTGCTTTGTTATCGTCAGTACTTACCATTAAACATGATGGCGAGGGTCTCATGACGAAGCCGGAAGATGGCTGGTGGAACTCTATGATGGAAGGGGCTAAGATAGTCGAGTTTGGGCTCGTTTGCTTTGTTATCGTCAGTACTTACCATTAAACATGATGGCGAGGGTCTCATGACGAAGCCGGAAGATGGCTGGTGGAACTCTATGATGGAAGGGGCTAAGATAGTCGACTTTGGGCTCGTTTGCTTTGTTATCGTCAGTACTTACCATTAAACATGATGGCGAGGGTCTCATGACGACGCCGGAAGATGGCTGGTGGAACTCTATGATGGAAGGGGCTAAGAAGTTTTAGTTAAGGGGTTAAGTACCCGAGGTTTTCATCGATTTTTGCCGAGTTATAATCGTATCTCCTACTTTTGCACTACAGATAGAATTATAAGTCTAACGGCTATCGGTTTTAAACATTGTCTTAAAACACTTATTTCGTGAAAGATTACTACTACACTACACTATTGACATGAAAGATCTAACATAATACGAAATCTACAAATGGATTCGTCTATGACGTCTCTGAAAACGTGTCTAGGGTTTTCAATTTAAACTAATTAACACAAAAGTTATGGCCAGAAAACCAGTTTTTTGGCCTTTAATTGTTCAACTTTGATGCCAAATACCTCGAAAACAATGAACTTTGAAGTAAATATGGGATACTATATTGCTTAAAGCCGTTGTTCTTAAGCTATAAAAGACATTAGAAAACTAAGGGATTCAGATCGAAGGTCATTGGCGTATCGTATGGGAGCCCCTTAAAATGGGAAGACGCAAGGAAAGATATAATACACGTAAAAATGGCCCTAAGTATTTCCACAAACGGCTTCTTGCTTCTATTGCACGAACAAAGAGACAAAATGAATTAGGAATTTCCAATGTAAGTATATTTTTTTAAATACTTTTGGCATTATACAAAGTGTAACAAAAACGGGGTATGAACCGATCAAGGGCTTAACAGGTATCGTGTTCTGATAAGGAAAAACAGAAAAAAAAATTTGACGCGTTTTTTTTTACATTTCTATGGAGCTTGTCGCCCCAGTCGGCCAACGCTCCATAGTAAGGTAAAAAAAAATCGCGTCAGATTTTTTTTTCTGTTTTTTCTTATCATTTTTGGTACACCCTGTATTAAGCAGATAAGCAGCTATTTGGCAGATAATAAGAAATTTCTTATTTTCAATGTACTTATTACTAATTATGTTTTTAGAAATCATCGAATAATCCGATTGGAGTATTGGGAACAAAAAATGGGAATGGAAAAAGTGCAGCGTCCAATGTTACGGCACACAATGAATCTGTGGTAAGGTTTTGTTTTCAAATAATGAAGAGGTTACAATATATTTAACACTAAAGAAACTAGCTAATATCAACATTATCAACATTACTATGTATTGAACTGTTTTTAGGAATCGTCATGTGAGGAAAAGGTCCAGAACGAACATTCCGTGTCAACTAAAGACTTTACAGTAAGTTTAGTTGATTAACATTTTTAGAGTTGATTTTTCAATCTGTAGTCGAGTTTGCATTTGCAACTTACAAAAAAATTCTAAGACATACGGACGGATAGACAGACAGAATGACGAATCCATGGCCAAAATGGCAAAAATGGAAACTTACGATTTTAAATGCTCTACTTAAATTTATATGTAGCACTTGCATCTTATTACAGGAATCTTTTGAAACGGACTCAATGGCCGAAATCGACAATATTTTCACTCAAAGATATTTTTGCTTTTTTTGGAGAAACAAGAGCTAGCTTTTCGTGGACTTGGCTAGGTTGGCTATTTTTTTTGTCTATCCCGTCTAAAGACCGTGCACGTCGCTGCTGATTGCTAATTCAATTGCAACACTAGTCCACTGGTAACACTGCGTTATTATTACTTTCTTATTTTTTTCTTTTCCTTAGTTAACGGACAAATTTCAATAAAAATAATAATTGCGTTTTGTATTTTATTCCTTATACTATCCACGGTTTTATACGCGGAGTTGAGATTTATTATTAGAGAATGATGAGCTACTAACTTTTAGCTTGTGACCGACCGTACCGATCGAGCGAGCCGGCGGTAGTGTGCGTGATGACGCACACACAGGTGCAAATGCCAAATCGGTCCCCGCGTCAAAAGCTCGGCGCAGTCTTAATGCTCACACAAATATTTGCCCTTGCCGGGATTCAAATTCGAATACTTTATTTCGGATAAATTTCCATATAGGGTTATTCACAGTAGGAACTTTTAGTCACACATTAATAAAATATAGATAAAAGCTTCCGCCCGCGACTTCGTCTGCGTGAACCCGGGATAAAAACTATCCTATATTTTAATCCAGGTTTTAAACTGTATTTGTGCAGAATACATTCAAATCGGTTGAGCCGATTAAGCGTGATTGAGTAACAAACATCTAAACATACAAACTTTCGCATTTATAATATTTTAGTAGGATAAAATAAAAAGTGCAAAACAAAACACGGTGTGACACAGATCACGGCTATTTTATGTACCTCACTTAATGTCCTGATGTGTGCCACACAGTGACAAAGCATGGGACTGTTATACCTATCCGCTATCACCTTCAAAATGGTGCAGTGCAATTCGAACCCAGGACCTTCAGCTCCGTAGGCAGCGTCACTACCCACTAGGCTAATCGGTCGTCAATATTATTTTCAAATTGATATTCCGCGCGTTGTCAACCCTTGTTGGGTCTTGACATCTGCAATATAGACATAAGTATGTCGACTACCTAAACGGATAACAAAGTGATTTTATAAGGCTTCTTTTGGTCTTTCGTCGGGGATGCGGTCAGCGGTGGACGCCTTGCTTCTTAAGCGGAGCTTCTGACGCTTATTGCATTATTGAATACTGACCAAACTACCGAACAACCTCGCTTTATAAGCAAACTTGATATTGGCGAAATCATCTTGAGATGGAAGCCATTTTGTAAAAGAAGACACGAGACCCTAAAAGAATGTGCTTTTTATTTTATTTCTTTTATTATTTGTGTTGTGTTTGTCACGAATAAATGTTTTGATTTGATTTGATTTAATTGGATTAAAAAAAACAGGGAAGTCCATAATGTTATACACGTTACTTATTATTATAGGCCGAACATCCATTTAGGGGCAAACAGTAGAGGAGGAATCACATCCGGTTCTCTTATCAGCTTGTTATGTCATTTCGCAACGTGTTAATGAATCATCATATAGAAAAGTAATGTAGTTATAACTGGCTAGGATCAACTAGAAATACTAGAGAGGTATTTGTGGAACCATCACTAGTGGCTCTGTGAGCACTAGAACTAGCCAGCATGTGTTTTTTTTTTTAACTAAATCGAACAAAATTCTGTGTCATTATTAAACGCTAAAAAAAACACGAGAATCGGTTGAGAAATGCGTCCTGTAGAAGGGAACAGCCAGACAAACGCCGGAGCCGGACAGTATACGACATAGTTTTGGCTTATGCTGACGCGGAGACCGTTCGCTTCGCTCGCTCGTTCAAAAAGGAATATGTATAGGTGAAATGAAATGTAGATATATTTAGATTTTTTGTAGTCGACTGGATATTTCTAGTGCATGAAAGATGGCACAGTAAAGTTATAACTAGATGGAATAGGGACGTGGACAGTAGGTAGATCAAATAATCAATAATGTGGAATTTTCTCGATATTTCTATAAAAAAGCGACACAAGAAAATAAACAATCACAAAGTTTTGAGATTGGGTATATTCTGTCCCTTTTCCTCCAAACGCAACTTCATACTGAATCGACTGTCTCTTACTGACCACAGATTATATAATAGTTCTATGACGTGACGCTCGAGACTCGTGACGTCACGGGTCACGAGCGGTTAATCTACCTAACCTTGTCATTTGTTAATCTATCTAAAGTTGTAGCTTAGTAATTTTTTGAGATATTTAAATGGGATTTTAGTCATGAGACATATTTTTGCCTTCTTTCTTTTGAAGTAACAAAAAAGTCCATGACCATAGAGCCAATAGTTACATCACACAACGACACCGTTTACGCAGTCCGTATTAATAGTAGGGCAGTTTCAGGTGATGATGTTTTTTTTTTCTTGTTAGGTCCATAGCTTTAAGTTTTTGATATGAACCAACTCCTCCGTCGCCCATCTTTAATTTTATGGCGGCTATTTTGAATTAATACGTATATCATTAATATCTCGAGTTCTAAATAACGTAGAATCACAAACCTAGTGTCTAAATATACATATTCGAGGTCAAGGAATTCAACTAGATATTTTTTTAGAGTCGAGTTCCCAAAGAATATCAAACGGGACCCTGTTCCTAAGCCTCCGCTGTCTATCCGGCTGTCTGCGTATCAGCAATAGCTAGACTGTTCAAATTTTTCACAGAAGTTGTTTTTCTATTGCTGCTTTGACACATTCATAAATATAAAAATAAATAAACTATACTCTCATACATGAAACGTAATTTTATGGCTTTTTTTGCCCGCCCATAGCAATCGGTATATCTCTAGAACCGTAATATGTAGACACGTGAAATTTCCGCAGATTATGTATTACTATAACAAAAAGTAATAAAAATGTAATAACGTTAATATGTTACTAGTATTTATTCGTTGACCTCAAATATATAAATAAACATCAATTTAGTATTTTCAAGTAATTTAGTAACAGATATCGGTGAAATACTTATCTAGTTGAATTCCCTGACCCCAAATATGTATATTAAGACACCAAGTTAGTGTTTCTAAGTGACTTATAACTCGAGATATTAATAATTAACTATAATTCAAAATGGCCGCCATAAAATAAAAATGGCCGATGGAGGAGCTTGGTTCCTATCAAAAACTTAAAGCTATGGACCTAAAAAGTGCCTGAAAAAACATTTGGTGCTTTTGTCCAGCGTGTCCATATTTACGACAATTTGTTCGAGCACTCTGCCCCACTATAATATTCGTGCAGTGGAATTTCAATTCTCACCGAATTTAAAAGTTGGGGTAATGCTTCAACATAACATGGCCGCCAATGAGTGGACACTAGGCATGAACTAATTAAATCTCTTTGCCTTATCAATCAATGTAGACGAATATAACGAGTCTAAACTTGCTTTTACGCGGCGTAAAGGTAGGTATTCATAGTTAGGCATAATCTGATAACGAATATAAGATATGCAGTATCTGTGGGTCATGCTGTAGTTATTGTATAAATAAGTAATGCCTGATATCATCTTTTTAGATTCAGACAAAGGAAACCTTATCTCAACCTATTTATTATTTTAGGATTATGACCTCTACCGCTTAACCTTTTCACCGCCAAAGACGGCCATTCACGTCATCTGAAAATCGTGCCATTCGTTCCCTTGACGCCAGAGCCATAAGAGAAAGAGAGAGAGAGAGAGAGAGAGGGGGGGGGGGGGCGCGGCGTGTTTAGGCGGACTGATAACCTGGTAAAGGTCGCGGGATTCCGCTGGACGCGGGTGGCGCAGGACCGGTCACTTTGGCACTCTTTGGGGGAGGCCTATGTCCAGCAGTGGACGTCTTTCGGCTGATATGATGATGATGATGATAAAAGAGTTCTAGAAGTGCTTTTATTGGTTTTTGGACGGTCGTCATTTGACGTCGGTGGCGTCCGTGGCACGGCGTGTCACTTCAGCTGGCGGTCAATAGGCTAAGCTACTGTAGCCGAGCGGTAAGACACGCGACCTTCGATTCGGAGGTCGCGGGTTCGAACCCCGGCTCGTATCACTGCGGTTTTTACTACACATAAGTTTTTACTTATGTTCGGAATATCATTTGATATTTAACAGTGTAGTTTTCCCTCTTGGCTAATTGGAAGGACCGACTCGCTATCGTAAAACTAGTTCCTACAATACAATACAACAATACAAATACTCTTTATTGCACACCTCACACAAACAAAGCAGTTAAAAAGAAAAATAATACAATAACACCTACCTACGCTCGTTTAGGGCACTACCGGGAAAAACACTTGGGAGATGATGATGATCTGAGTTCTATCGCTATCTGAGACTAACTTCGCCCCCCGATGACCAAATACAAATGTCCTCCGTTTAAATCTGAGCCATATGAACCGTCTGGGAGCAGTGGACAGCTCTCTTGGTTTTCGCTCGAGCATATTGGTACTTTTGCCTATCCTATTACAAATCCGGGAATCATTTATTTCTGCCTCTAGATAATGCCAGGGTGCAGGATATGCCCAAAGAAACAAAGAGTTATTTCTTGGCAGATGGCCCGAGTCTGAGGTGGTGGTTTGGTTGGCTATAGGTACACTCCTAGCAATTTGTCACAACTTGCTATGGAAAGGGATAGATACATACCTTTAGCAAGTTGGTGTGACAAATTGTTTCTTTTGTAGTACTCTAATTATCCCGTTTCATGAAGAGTTAAGAGACATAGCAAGGAGGATTTAGTTTATTAAAAATAATACTTTTAGCCTTGGTTTGCTATGACAAAATTGTGTATGGTTTGTCATTACATAGATAAAGATTACATTTATTTATTTAATGTTTATTGCACAAAAGAATAACTTACGGTACAAAAGGCGGACTTAAGTGCTATAAAGCATGCTCATCTCTACCAGTCAACCTTAAGGCAAAGCAGATTAATGGTGGGCAGTGCAACTTAATTAAAAAACAAAACTTTCGTTATTATACGGCCATCATCCTCCTAGCGTTGTTTCCGGTTATGCCTCTAAAGGAGCCAGGGGTCCGCTTTGACACCTATTCCCAAGATTTGGCATAGACACTAGTTTTACGAAAACGGCTGCCATTTGACCTTCCAACCCAGAGGGAAAACTAGACCTTATTGGGATTTTCTCCTTCACCGAAAAGCTAACGGTAAATATTCCGTACATAAGTTCCGAAAAACTCATTGCTACGAGCCGGGATTCGAACCCACGAGCCGCATGCCTGAACCACTAGGCTACCGTAGCTCTCACGAGTGTTATACGGTATAACAGAATAATACATATACAACCATATGAACAGTACATACACATACATATGAATATAGATTTAATTGTATATAACTAACACTAAATGATTGGTCATTTGATACGGCACGACAACTTCTTTAAAACCATAATGGAAGGAAAGATAGAAGGAAGGAGAGGCAGGGGAAGACCACGACGCAGTTAATATAAACCAAATAAAGGGAAAAGCTGGTGTCGTGTCGTATCAGCAAATCAAAGGGCTGGCGTACGACAGAGAGAAATGAAAAATACTCCACCGACAAGAGGATAACTCTTAAATTAAGAGAGAACTAACACTTGTGTGCGATACTGATAAAATTGTTTACTGAAATTAATGGAATTACAGCAAGATGTCGAAGTCGGACCCCCATCAGTTGTGCGATGTTTGCGGAGTCGTGGACGAGACGTATGAGGAGCACTCAGACGCGGACCATGAGAACTCGCCCAAGCATATGTGCAATTGGATTCTATACCAGTACAAGCATATGAAGTATGTTGTCTTGTTATTTTTTCTATGCAGTGTTATTTTGGAGACGTAATCAGGGATGCGTTTTTCCGACTCAATAATTTATCGCCATTTCAATTTCATTTCGAAAACGAACAGGCTTTTTTAATTTACAATTTCGAATAAAACTTATTCATACTCTGCTTATCAGGGGGCCTAGACAAGGTTACAGTCGACAAGCGCTAACGCCAATAGAAAACTAATAAAATGTATGGGAATGACAGATGTTAACGAAAAGTGTTTCGTCGGCATCTGTCATTCCCCTACATTTTATTATTTTCTATTGGCGTTAGCGCTTGTCGATTGTAACCTTGTCTACGGCCCAGGAATGATATAGCGGGAGCGTTGTAGGACGATCAAATTATGTGAACTAATGTTATTTTGGCCTTGATATGAAAAAGAAACGTAAAACCGCAGCTAGAAACCTTGATTTTAAGTGTATTAGATTTGTCGTAAAATATAAGTGTGGAAAAAAATTAACAAAAAATGTAATGTCGCAGGAAGCAAATGAGCAGGAATAGGGATGGGGTGCTCATCCACGGGGCCGCGAACAGCTTGCCGCTCGCCGGGTTCGACGCCAAGATCACCAAGGAACCGCCCACTGATCACCATAAAATTCGGATATTCGTAAGTATCCTCATCTTCGCTTTATTTATTGATTCATTCAGAAAACCAACAGCGATACACAGTATGTAACCAGTGCTTTGTACAGTTGTATTTTCATAGAACTTGACAGACCTTATACTACCTGAAATGTGTTTTTCCCTTTATCACAGATGTCAAAGTGATAGTGACTAAGAGACGACTTTTAACGGCATTTTAGCTAATATTGTTTGATGAATTGATTGTTTGAATAACCCATCCTCTCCCGTATGACCGTTATATCTGCACCTTTTGTCTCCGTTAGCTCGCGCTGACACACATATTATGCACAACTTACTTTAAACCCAATTATATTATTTATTAAAATTCTAATTTAAACAAAAACATGGAAACGTCGGTTTTTAAATACCCAGACACACATATGGGTCAGCGGGAGAGGAGGGGTTACGAATATTGTTTGATGTCGATGGACGTTAATAATTAATCACATTATTCTTGACTGGCAATTCTGCCTGCTCGGTCTTTGAATGAAGCGCTCCCATCTCGTTCAACCGATCAAAAGGACTAGTTCGTCGTTCAGTCTTTTAGGTAATTGATCCTTTAGTTCAGGGGTTTTCAAAGTGGGGGGCGCGACCACATTTTAAGGGGGGGCGCGGGGTCTCGGGAAATTGGAACACGTTAGGAAGTAGAGATGTGCCAACCCGAAAATATCTCAAACCGAATTGAACGGTTCGACTTTCTATGTAAACCGGTTTCAACCCGGGTTGATCAAACCGAGTTGCTATGACGGTCCTAAACGTATTAATATTAATGTGGTATTCGGTTTGACCTGTCCGAGTCGATCCGTGAATTTAAACACCTACTTGTTCGGGTTTTAAACCTAAACTAAACTGTTTATAGGTTATTGTTACATTTGTGAGCGTTACGTCGGTAGCGCCATAGAGTAATAAGTAATTATAAATTGCTCACTATATTTAATTCAAAATTAAATTGCAAAACAAAACTACAAACCTTGTTGCAACGAGATAAGGTCTACTAATGGTCGTCGTCGTCACCCGCCCACCTGTTCGGGAGAAATCGGGTTTATTCGGCTACTCATTCGGTTTGCCCGCTCCGGCCCAGCCCGCTCGCGCGAGTCGCGCGCGTCGGTTCGGTTTCGTTGGCTCGGGCCGCTGTCGGCGAGCGGGCTCGAATGTTGCGGTTCGCTGCTCGTTATAGAATCGAGTTAGTGGACTAACAAACCGGGTCGGTTCGACTTTAGCTTGACTCGGTTTGGACCGGGTTGGCAAACCGAGTTGACACATCTCTATTAGGAAGATGATAATGATTTGGCTAGTTAACCCATTCACTTCCGTTTCCTTGCATCGAAGCGAAGGGGGGCGTGGGAACTTAATTTTAGGCAGCAGGGGGCGTGCCTAAAAAAAGTTTGGGAACCCCTGCTTTAGTTCATACTTATTCGAGACAACACAACACGACAAGTACCAACACACCGCGCCCCGAATAAAGTGTATAGAGATGTAGTTCGTTTCGGTTAATTTTTAGTTCCCCACTGATTCGACCGGCTGGAGGACACCGGGTCCGTTTGCTTCCTTAGAAGAATTAACATAGCATTCATCAAGATTGCGCTGCTCATTCCTAGGCTTGCCTTTCTAGTCTACTCGACAACTCGAAGATTTTCTCAAACATACAATGAAGTATTGACGTTCCGTTCCTTACAATAGGCTGCGAAGTATTAGGTACGTTTCGGGTGTGGTGAGACGGGAGGTTAATAATAGAATTTCATACAAAATTGAAGGTCATTAACTTTTTGACAAACATTCCATGAAATAATGAAGTTATGTTCTTTATGATATAGGATGCGAAGTATAACTTTTCGGGCGCGGCGGCGGCGAGACTAGAGGTCCAGAATGGAATTTCATACTAAATTAAATTCTTGGCCTGCTAAGTGACCTTCTTTTGTTTCAATATCAATTTGTGACGCAACATCATCATGGTGTGTTATTTTTGTTTTATAGTATGTTTGTCTCACAAGCTGGGCCGGCCTGGCCGCGGCGGTCAATAGTAAACTTGTAATTAGCTGTCAAATCTACTAATGACCGCCACCGCGGACCGCGTCAGTGTGTTGCAGGCTTTATGCATACCACGGCGTAAAAATAGCCAGCCAGCCTTGTATCCCTATCGTACTTCGCCGGCAATCTCTATTGTCCCGGCCTCTACAGTAATGTAGTATTTATTTATTTATTTATTTATGGATTGCCAACGGAGTTAACAATGTTACGTTTTATGTGGAAACATCAAGTACTTATGTATGTCTAATTGTAACCCTAATAATAGGCAACCATGGCATGCGTTACAATTTTTGCGTTACTGCACTAAACTATCTATGCTTAAAACTAAATCAGTCAGACTATGGTTCAAGGTTCAACAACAGATCCCTGATTTTGCATTTGAAGCTGTTATGAGAACCACAAAAAATATCGATATTTTCCTGTAGTATTATGATATTACTACATAGGTTATTACTGGACAACATACCATTCCCTTAGGATATGCCACTGCATGTCGCGATCGAGAGCTATACAATAAAAGTTGTGTAGTCAGTAATAAGTATAGTAATAAATTATAAACAAAACACACCGGCTGCTACTGATCCGCTTTGTAGTGGGTTCCAATTACACTGCAGCATTGTTTCTCTGCATGGCAACTGAGCCCTAATTCTTTACACATGTGTAAGGATATTCTGCCTCTCGCAACGCAAGCAAAATACTACTGTGTGCTATACGCTCAACGTAGTCTTTGGCGTGCACTGTTTCAAAAAATTTACAGAAAAGCGAGTAGAGAAAGAAGTTTCGTTACTGCTTGTACATCCACCTAAAATAATGTATGACTGTAAAGCTCCAAATAACGACTTGATGTCGGGAGTACTCAAAGTGACGTATTGTTACTCATTTAAGTAGTAGTAGTGGTAAACTTGATGTTATTTGAGTTGGCCTAATTGCATCAAAGTTATCCATTCAAAAAGCAACTACCGTCCACGGTAGAAAAATCCAATGACAATGAAAAATGAAAATAGTTTATTTCATAAATTGCGAGTTTAAATGACAACAGGGTTGGGCCTTCCTAGTAGGTAAAAAATACCTGTGACAGGAAGACCCGCTCCTCCATAAAAAAACAGTTGTTGTTTATTTAATGTAAGTACTTATTTATAACTTAAACAGAGACGAATTAGGTATCACAGGCACTGATGTTTTTAAAAGATTTTAGCGTTTCAAAGTGATTATTTAGAGAATTAATGAAGTTTTGAGCACTTCAATTAGATGGTGAGCGGTATATGCCAAGAATTACTGTGTTTTGTATTTGTATTTGGATACAAGTTGCGTGCTCAATTATTATTTCCTTGGCTTTTGCATTTAAGTGAGTTTTGATATAGGTTACCACTCCATCGTTCTGGTTTGATGTGTTGATAGTATATTGAGAGAAGTAGCTGTCGAGCTGCGGGATAGGCTTGTGTGCACAGATGCGACATTTTGAAAGAACTAGAATATCAGGATCGATTTCAAGATCAATGACAGCTTTATGAAAAGTCGTCCACAGTGAGTAATCTCAACAATACAATACAATACAAATACTCTTTTTTGCACACCTCACACAAACAAAGCAACCATACCTACAGATAATGTTTTTTTCCCGTCTGTTATTTACTATAATTAAATAAATCTATACTGCGTGGAACTGAACGATGGACTTTCCCACAAGAGGGGGATTATTGAGCGCTAGTACGTCACATTTTCCAGATAAACTATTTTTTTGACGCGATTTTTTTTTACCTTTGTATGGAGCTCGTCGCTCCAGTCGGCCAACGCTCCATGTCATGTAAAAAAAAATCGCGTCAAAAAAAATAGTTTATCTGGAAAATGTGACGTACTAGCGCTCAATAATCCGTTCACGCAGTTCCGTTGCACGCAGTATAAGCCTATTGAGTCAACAAAGGGTTCTTTAAATCTTCAAGAATGGAATGTATACTGATTTTTAAAGGGTCGGCAGCGCCTCGATCCCCGTGTAGTTGCAAGCGCCAATGGCTACGGTCACCGTTTACCATCACGCAGGCCGTACGGTACGGTACATCCTCACTGCTGTGAGCTCATGTGCGTTCTTTCATACACCACTTCAACGTTATTATAACCTTAATTATTGACTAACTAATTAATACATGACAGCCCGTCATAGAAACAGACGAATAGAAATGCAGTCGGTGTATGTATTTTTTCTCAAACACGCAATGAAATAATGACCTTGTGTTCTTCATAATGGGCTACGAAGTGTCACGTTTCGGGCGCAGCGAGACAAGAGACCCCATCTCATACAAAATTGGAGGCCTAGGCCTGCAAGATGGTCTTTTTTAAATTCCATTCCACAATTTGTGGCACAGCATCACGGCGTTCAGCCATGAAAATTAAAGTTTGATTTCTTGGAGTTGTTTTTATTTATTTCATTGCATGGTTGAGAAAAGCTCTATACATACCTCGGCGTGAAAAGGAGTTGCCAGCCTCATAACTATCTATATCAGGGTTGCCACGGATGCGATTTTTTTGACATTGGCGGATGCGGAGGCGGATGTTGGGGTCAAACACTAAACTATGACGATGTTGGGGTAAAAACCGTAACTAAAGAACGTCCATTTTAAGATATCACGCGATCATAACACACGTTGAGACTAAATTACAATCGTATCGAATAAATAAAAAACGCGTTTGCTCTTGGTCACAGAAATGAAACGAAGTTTTTTTACTAATGGCGAAAATATCTAAAATGCGCGCGGTAATCGCCGCGCGGGCTTCTTTTTTGTCGTGAATTGCACTACATCCGCATCCGCAAAAACTCCGCATTGATTTTGGCGGATGCGGATGCTGATGTTAAAATTTGTGCGGAACTTCCGCGGTTGCAGATGCGGATGCGAATTTCTGCAACATCCCTGGTCTGTATGTACTCGGCCGGCAACCCCCTTACATCCCGGCCTCTGTAGTAATAGTAATGTACTATTTCATACGCAGGAGAAGGCTTTTTTTTACAAGCTTTTATTTACTTTCACCTGTCCCGTTGTCTGTCTGTAATCAAATCTTGCAAGTTAAAGATCCACTTCCCGGTTTCCGATTGAGTTGAAATTTTGTACGAATATGCAAACCGCGTGACAATGCAATATTATGATGACGTGGAGCTGATCTGATGATGGAGCTGGAAGGTGGCCATAGGAACTCCGTAATAAAACCACATAACCCCCATCGAGTTTGGGCTCGTTAGAATCGTCTCAATGAGTAGTTGATGATGGTATACAGAAAAGTACGGTCGGCAATAAAAGCTTGACCCAAAAATTAAATTTTTGACAAACTTTTTGTTGTTACACAAGCAATGTAAACAAAAACAAAAAGAGTGCATTTTGCAATGGCAAGGCGCTATTATAACACGAACGAGATATGGCCTTGATCGGTCCACACCCAATTTTTGTAACACCCTGTATTTATATCTTTCCTAGGCGAAGCCTAATCAACCTGTGGAGTTTTTCTTCACGATCGCGAACGACATGAAAAGCGAGGAACTGTTGGTGGTGGGGATTCAACTAGCGCACCCACAACCGCATTTTGTGATGTGCGAGCATGAATTTATCTTCGGACAGGAGCCTCATGTTTTGGAACCTAGTGAGTAAAAGTCGTTAGTAAATACTCAATACTGTTATAAAACAAACTAACAAAAAATTATGTACAATTTTTTATTTTATTTCTGATTACATTTTTCACACAATTATATTCCTCTGTTGACTTGATATTGTTTGGGTTTCGTCACAATCCAACACGTAGTTTTAAAATGAGAGCGTAACTACGTTTGTACGGGAAGGTGAAATTCGGCCGAGCTTACTGCGGACTCTTAATTAGGAATGTCTCGCTTATTATTATTAATTATTATTTAATTATTATTAATTAAAAAATGCTATTATAATGCCCGTCAATTTTTGAATGACGCTGACTTATGACTAAGAGTATTTTGTTGGATATTATTATTGAAAATTAGTTTACTTTGTTTAAACAATGAATGCATGATTATTGTCATAATTATATGCATGCTAATGAATAATATTAATTAACATAAACCTGTTCATACGCCTACCTAATAGAATTGCGAATCACTATGTTTTGCCACATAGTGATTCGCAATTCTATTTTTAAGACCTATACAATGTACCTATGTTTAACGAATAAATACATTCTGATTCTGATGCTCGCATAAATGCGTATTCTATTATTAAAACTTTTATTTCCAGAATCTACCATCGATACTATATCGGTAACTTTCACCGGTGCTGACGTAGGCCAGTATGAAATGCCCATAATGTTCACCTTCCTTAGAAATATCGACGCGAAGTGCCTCATCTTCATAAGGGAAATGGTGAGTCATCATTGTCAACCTCCACCAAAGAGTGCCACAAGGTCCGCTAGTGTGCCGGCGGACTCCCGCGACCTTTACCAGGTCAACGGTCCACCTTGTGAGGGGGGGGGGGGGCTCTTCCCACGCTACGCCTTCCGGTCCATTTTGAACCCCTTTTTATGGGCCATTTTCCAAGTATGTTAGAAGTCGTTGTTTATATATTTTCTCAAACATGCAATGACGTTGTGTTCTACAACGTTGTGTTCTACATAATGGGCTTCGAAGTGTCACGTTTCGGGCGCAGCGAGACGAGAGATCCGTAATGGCATTTAATAACAAAATTGGAGGCTAAGGCCTATTTCCATTCTTCAATTTGTGGCACAGGATCACGGCCATGAAAATTAAAGTTTGATTTCAGGAGTTTTTTTAAATTCTATCATTGCATGTTTGAGAAAAGCACTATACATACCTCGGCGTGAAAAGGGGTTGCCAGCCTCATAACTATCCGACCTCGCTACGATCGGCCGTCAATTATTCTCGGCCGGCAACTCTTTACTTCCCGGCCTCTGTTGTAAGTAATGTACTATTAAGAAACTATACCAAATATACCAATGTCTCCTGGCTGACGGAACAGAATAACAAGAAATAGCAGATTGACCCAGATTACTGCTGAAAAATTTATAATAATGTATTTCATGAACATCGATGTCAAGAAAAACCTTGGAACTAGAAACCTGAGATGTAGCACGTAGTAGTAAATAATAGAACGAAACTCGGTGATATAATGCACCTTTATTTAGGTAGAAACAGGGCTTTATATACAGTTTGTGTATCGTAGTGTGCGTGATACTTACATAGGTTTAACGATTCTAGATTCTTATCGTTAATGCCTTTTAATGGTAATTGTGTACACGAGCGTAAACCAGATGCCAGGGTATTGTATTTCTGGGCTAGATAATATTACACAAGATTATTAGATATTGTGTCATACACCTCACGTCCACCGTTTTTTTTAGACAAAAATTTGGATACATATTTTTGGCTTAAAACTAACTTATACATGTATTACATAAGTATTTAAATTTATCTTATTTCTATTCTGTATACAATACTATGGGTGTTACAATATTTCTGTGAACATTTTGGACGTCCTGTATATGGCTTCTACATATTATCTTAATGCTTACATTGCGAATACATTGTTATGGTTATCAAAAATTCACTGGTGGTCTTAGTTCGTGGAATTGTATGTCACTGGCTTGCTGCAAGTTATTTTTAGATCAGTTTGTTCTGTTCGCTTGTTGGATTAAACTGTTTGAGTTTTATTTAATTATTAAAATATTGAATTAGTAAATGAGTTAAACAATTTTATATGATTAAGTGCCGTGTTCGTGTGCGTTTCCGAATGTTTTTTATGTGCTAAACTTGTGTAAATTTATTTAAAACTTAGATACGCCTTTATTCCCAAAAGGGGTAGGCAGTGTTCATGAAACTATGAGAGATGAACAATAACTTTGTGTGTAGTTTGTTGCTGTTTGCTGTGAAACGGTAAGTTTTTAATTTGGGTTTTATTGTTAATAGTAATAGAGTTGTTCTGATTGTGTTTTCCTGATATTCCATGGTATTTAGACTTGAACTTGAAATGGTGATGGTGGTTAATTGAATGATGTTTTACGGTTTCGTGTATAAAGAGTCTGATTACAGCTGTTTTTTCAGTTTTTTTTTTACTTAATATTAAATCTCTTAACCTATAGTAACTAGTTATTTTAAAATTAATATATTTTTTAATATATTTTTATTATATGATTACTTCTACGTGATAAAAATATTATACTAGTATTTCCTTATTGGTTGTTAAAAAAAATTTGAATAAAACAAAATATATATTACTTTAATGCTGCTAAGTAATTCATATTTATATTTAATTTAATTTTGACCTTTAATATTACATTTTCTTTCATATTTATTTTAGAGAGCGTTTTCATGATAATTTTATCTTTGTTACAATATTTCTTAATTTAATTTTACACGTCAATAATCTTCTTTGTTTATATTTATTTCATTAAATTTTTATTTTATTTTATTTTTGTCGGAGTGTTCTTACTCACTTGTAGCCTGGTTAATCTGTTGTACCTAGGTCTATATATATATATATTTTTTAGGTTTTAGATTTTAGTTTTTAGATTTTTTTAGGGATACGCATCTACGTGGTCGGCCGACCTTACATATAATATTATTATTTGCTCAAGGTACAAGATACTGTTTAGTTTATTTATAAAGCGCGCAAACATATATCAATATATGTATATGTGTAACCAGGCAATTCATTTAACACTTCCTCACTTTAACCCTTTATCCTTGCCATGTGTCTAAAGACCTACACGATTGATAACTCGACCGAATTATGATCAGGTTCCAAAGATTTCCTGCCTGCTTGTACCTGGCGCATCCCTTATATCACCTATATGCTTTCTGTCGTGCCACGGTGCGTGGCGCACGTATGCGTTTACGCGACTGCACGAGGAGTCTCTCGGACGCTTGATGCTGGCAAAAAGTATATTTGTGATACAATGTTGTTCTCAATTTATTTGTTTTGCATCTGCTTGTTTTTTATTATTATTATTTTATCAGTTATTTAATTTAATTTGCTGAATTTAAATTTACACTAATAGTTATTCGTTTTTCTTTTTTTTTCAAGTTATTTAGTGAACTGAAATATAATGATTATAATAGTATTTTCCTTCATTTTAATTTTATTTTGTTATTTTTATATTTTGGGTATTTCTACTTTTAAATTATTATCTAGTAAATTGAATATAATGTTAATAATAGCTTAATCTTCTATTTGAAATAGTATCTAGTAATGAATTGAACATAATGAAAATATTTGCTTATCTGTTTTTATAAAATATATTATAATTAATTGTATATAATGAAGGTAATATCTTATTCGTCTATATAAAATATAATCTAGTGTCACTGTTTGTAAAAATAAATATATGATTTTTCCCTATTATTTCGATTTATTTTAATGAATTTTTACATATTTATTTCATTCCTTGCTTGTACCCTGGATGCATTTTGCTAATAGATTTCTCTTATTTTCTCTATCACTACTACGCACGATCGTTGAAGACATTGTCATATAAGAATTTCATCTACTTTTAGGTGATCAGTCTAATCGTACTGTGAAAAACTTACACGTCTTCGCCTTCTCGGATACATTCTGATTTAAAAGAAATTGATTTTACTATATCATAGCTATCTGCTAAAGTAATTTTACTACGGTATGGTTAAAATTCGGTGTTTGTAGGTATTTGCGTCTATACTCATTATTACGAATATTTGTGCGCTATGAAAACTATTTCTATACGGGTCATCGATAATATTTGTTCGTAATAAATAATTTAAAAAAAATGTAATTGAATAGTATAGTAAGTCTCTAAAACAATGCACGAAGATTTATATAAAATTTGTAATTCGGGCTGTTATATCAGCTGTCGCGTGCCATAAGGACACGTCTTATTTGTGCTATTTTGAACTCAATCTAAGAAGCTATAATATTTAAATTGCATATTGCTAAGAAATTATGGTAACGTAATTTTAACCATAGGATTTCCTATTACTTATTCATCAAACTGCGTGTTTTTGTATTTGGTATTACAGTTCTAGTATATATATATCATAATGTTCTATATATTACTACCGTGGATTAACATATGGCGCGGTAATTTCATCCTTTACACTAGATGAGTCACGCTATGAGTACGTGACTTTTATATATCCATAAAAAAATAATTTCTATTTGAACTTGATGGGATTATTGGACAAGACATAGTCTGGTTAGAAGAAAAAAGAAACATATGCCTATGCTCCCTGTGTTAATCCGCGTATGTCATGCGCTTAGGCTGACGTTCTTGTTTATAACCCAAGTAACACATCAAAGCAGTATAACAGCCGAGTTACAGCATTTGTGTATCGTTTTGGCATTTTGAGTTAGTTCTAAAGTAGCATTATAAACGTTTATACGGCTATTGTAGTGCTTATTTGGGCACAAATTTTACTGCTTTAGATCCTAAAAAGGTTCACAATAGTTGTTTAATTGCATGACAGGCGCATTATACAAGCATTATTGTGGTCAAAGAAAGTGTCAATCGCATTAAAGCAGCATTATTATGGTCAATGAAGTTGCCAATGACATTACAGAAGCATTAAGCCGGCAATATTATTGATAATGAACATGTTAATTGCATTACAAAAGCATTAGACTAGAATTAGAATGTACTAAAAGAATTATAAATGTTCACATGTAGGCCTACATCAGTATAAAAATTTCATCGATCGAATACATCGCTAGTACAAATGTTAATTGTCTCGCAATAATATATAATATATGGATGCGTGAGTGTTCAAAACTGACAGCAGTGACGAGTGTTTGCAAAATTTATGATAGATGGTAAAGTGTTTAACTCTTTAGTTATTTTATGCCTTCAAATATTACTGCGCAATGTAGTTTACTGTAAATGTCTATATATGTTTCATTCAATATTTTCACGCGCCTTCGATATTTTGTGGTTTTTATATAAAGTGTTATATAAAGATATTTGTGAAATAACCAAAACATTTTTTTTGCTGCTAGTATACAACGAATTTTGCATTATTGACATAATAGTTTTCGTTGGGCAGTATTAAATTAAGTTATATCATTATTATTCAGGTATATTACTTTTATAAATAGGTCCTCATGGTAATATTTTTTGGTTATAATATTAAACAAAATGGTGGCGGGCTATAGCAGCCCGGTGAGCCTTTAAAAAGTCCAATTAATGCCGCAAGCAGTAGAAATACTGACATGTGAACGATTATTAAGCCAGAGGCCAGAGAGAAGACTTTTGGTGAACCACTGTGGTGCCGTTGTCTATAAAGTAGTTATATATGGGTTCACCGGTATGCCACTAGACTTGATGTGGACTAAAATAGTGCCATTACTTGATTGCAATTTTGGGGATCCTTGAGCAAAACAATAAAACCCATTTCAGAATTTTTGTACAGTTGGAATCCGTTTGCCTATGAATAAAAAGGCTTTCTGATTCTGAACGCATTATCTACATAACTATTTATTTCGTTACTATTAGTACTAAAAGCGCGTGTGCTTTTTCCCAATCATGGCGGACACATCGTTTTACGAATACTGTAAAATAAATGTTTATATACAGCTTTACGCATTACACGCACTCACGTGTATTAGATTAAAGAGCTGTTAGCTGTAAAACAGAACTCGGGTGACCTTTAATAATGCAAGCATTACATTGATTCACGTTTCTGCTGTTCAGCAGCATTAGGCATTATCTTACTACTTAAAAATGCTATAGTAGGCCCTAAGGCCTAAAAAACAGCTGAAAGCTGTTTAACGGATTTACATGGCATTATAATGGTTTACGTTTATGCTATTAAATAGCATTAAGCATTTATTTACTACTTAAAAATGCTATTATAGATCCAATGGCACTAAAAACAGCTGAAAGCTGTACAATTGCGTTGTGGTTTGCTGCAGTAAAACTAAAGGCTTTATAAAAGCATTTTGATATGCCATTATCTTACCGTTATACAGTGTAAAGCATCATAATGGTTTTGAAATGCCAATATAAAGCGTCAAGATGTTCGGTGAACTTATATAAGAGTTTATACGGACCTTAAGTTCTACATAAGTTTACTATTCGTGTGATAAAATGCTTTCTGTTACTTGGGAAACCATATGTGTATAGTGTTGTTTGTATTAAATCGCACTTTGATCACATGACTATAAGTTAGAATTTAGTTCTTAGTTACGAAAAGAGATGAAACGGCTAGTGTGACGTTGTTTTCTTGGGTATTTGCTATCGCCGTGTTTACTTGATGTCGCGGGGGACCCGCTATTTTTATTTTAGTACTTTGAGTTAATCTGGTTTTGGTTACAATTTTTTTAAATAATATTAATTTGGATTACTGTCTGTTTTATGTACCTTTTGCAATTAATTAATTAAATAAGTAATTTTGAGTCTGAATCTTTTATCAACATAGAGTGATGGTATCTATAAAGTCGTGTTAAAATTTACTATATATTTGTATATAATGATTTTAAGTTGATTTTAATATAACATTATGATTGTTATTATTCCTTTATCTTTCCTATTCTCAGTATTTTAATACTAGTGTAATGGTTTTATATATACCTAATGAACCTTTATTTAGGTAGAAACAGGGCTTTATATACAGTTTGTGTATCGTAGTGTGAGTGATACTTACATAGGTTTAACGATTCTAGATTATTATCGTTAATGCCTTTTAATGGTAATTGTGTACACGAGCGTAAACCAGATGCCAGGGTATTGTATTTCTAGACTAGAGAATATTACACAAGATTATTAGATATCGTGTCATACACCTCAAACCCCTGTTCTAGTAATATAATAGTAAATTTCAATAACGTGATTGATATTGTTCCAGGTCGTTCTGGTGGCAACTGAGAGACCCCAGAAGTTTAATGCCAAGAGCCCATACTCGAACAAGGACTGGAACCACGCAGACCATTTCATCCCGTCAACTGATCACGTGTAATTTTCTTTTCACACCGTTAGCTGAAATAGTTTTAGAAGCAATAGATATACACCGTGGGTTTGTACAGCCTAATTAGTGTCCCACTGCAGGGCAAAGGCCTCCCAGGATTTCCAAGTCGCGCTTCATTATTAATATTATCCAAACTGAATCGGTATAATAACTGAGCGAGCGAGCGGAGTTATCGAAGTTGTCCGTCTCTGCTTGGGCAAAAATGCTTTCGTATGTCTGTCCAGCGGATGTCCGGCTGTTCTTCTAATAATAATAATAATCTTTAAAAATAAAGATCGTACTAAACGAAACCCATCATGTATGTTTGTTTCTATGGAAAAATAAATAGTTAATTTTTTTATTTTATTTTTCTCTACAGGTTGCATTTCTAAACCAATTCTCGTGAAGTTTTGTGAGCAGTTTCCATAATTATATGGATTTTTATCGATTCAGCTTTTGAAAATCTTTAAAAAAGTTTTCATTAAAGACAAGACTCGTACAGTAGTTAAGATTTTTTTTTTTTGTGGCTAAGTTATATTATGATATGTGTTACAGGCCGTATTCGAACGTGTACAAGATCCCGAAGCTGCTGAAAAAGCTGCTGCCGGCGGGACTCGATGAAGATGCCTTGGAGAAGGTCGAGGGGTCCATAGAGTACAAGCGGCAGTTGCGGCAGGTGCTGGTGGCCACTAGGTATGGTCACTGTTGTATTTCAGAGATGTATGTCTTAAGGGGCTATCCATATATTACGTCATCATTTTGACTATTTTTGACACCTCCCCCCCTTGCCCTTTACTGTCATTAAAGTAAGTACCAATAATAACTTAAGGGGATGCCTTGATTCGAGTCGAACACGCCCCCTAGACAAAGACACGCTTATGCCTTCCGCGCACGAGGAAAAGAGATGTAATAGTATTCGGGAATGGCTTTTTTGGACAAATTTCGATAAATACCTAACTTAGAGACGTTTTATTTAAATTTCATAATGTGAGATTTTAGATGAGATAAAATACTATAGTATTAACTTGATTGTGTCGTAAAATAATGTATCGTTTGAGTAGGCTGAGAGAGCAGAGAGAAAGGAAAATAGAAAGATCCAAAGTTGGATTTTTATTCTATCAAGGCAATTTTAAGCAATTATGTATCAATAAAATGAGGTAAACAATCATATAGTCAAGAATCATATATCTTAAAATCAGACCTTATTGTTTCTTAATCTAGTCAGAACGGCGTTTCAAAGCACGCGATAATTTCCAATGCACAGCCTTAACGGGCTGTCCATATATTACTTCGTCGTTTTTTGTCTATTTATGACCCCTCCTCGCCCTTACTGTCATTAAAGTAAGTACAGATAATAACTTAATAGGCAAGTAAGTAAGATAACGGGAAGCATAAGGGTAATCGTGAACTTTTCATACAAGTTTTTCGGAAGGTTTTTATCACTTTTACTGGTATAAAAAGTATTCTATATGTTAGTACTCTATTTGTTAACTAAAATTCATCTTGATCCGTTCAGCCGTTTTTGCGTGATTTAATAGCAAACATCCAAACTTGATGATTTATAATATTAGGAGAATAAATTGAATTAATCCATCATTTCTATTTCAGGGCCATTTTCGACGAAGGGATAACCAAAGCAAATTATATGTTGTACTTCCACCACCTACTCTGGTGGGAAGAAATTATTGCCAGAATTAATTTAAGGGTTGGTACATGGTATACATTAGTTTCATGCACTTAGTATATTCATAACTTAACTCATCACCATCATATCAGCCGAAAGACGTCCACTGCTGGACTTAGGCCTCCCCCAAACAGTGCCAATGTAACCGGTCCTGCGCCAGTCATCTTGTGGGGGTCTACCCACGTTGCGCCTTTCTTCCTTCCGATACGTGGTCGCCACTCAAGAACCTTTCCACCCCAACGGCCATCAGTTCTACGTGCAATGTAGCTCACTACCACTTAAGTTTATCGATTCGGAAGGCTATATCTTACCTTGGTTCTGCTGTGGATAGCCTCATTTCTCTCCATTGCCCTTTGGGTGACTTTGAGCCTTCTTATTAGGCCCTTGGTATATAAATTTGACATGCATGTTCTTTTACAGAAATACAATATGACCGCTGTTACTTTAGAAAAGAAGGCAGATGTTTACATGCTCGAAGTCCCCGGTTTAGCTGAAAATCGCCCTTCCCTGTTACGTGGTAAGTGCCTACTTGAAGTTTCTAAAGTGATTACATTTTAATTTTAATTAGCTGACCGCTGCTTCGTCGCGTAATTACAGAGAACCCAAGAAGTAAAATATTTACAATAGAGTAAGTTGAATAACAATGAGAATTCGTTCAATAATAATAATTTCCAAGGGCAATGACTATATAAATCTCTAATACCCACATTTATGCTAAAAGTGGCACTGGAACACAAGTTTCATGTGCTCAACCTACCCCTTTTAGGGAGAAAGACCTGAATATGTACAGTATGTACAGTAATTAGAGACATGGTAAATCACAATCGTTTCATATGAAGGGGCGTTTTGCGGTACAAGGACATAATATACCCTCCTCTTGTGCTCTTCTCCAGTTGAGTATATTTTTAATCCAAATCCTTTTTTGAGAATTTCAACATTATTAATTATTTTATATGGTGTCAACATCCCCATTAAAAAATACTGCAGCATAATGTACTCTGAATCTAATACCTGCCCTGTCCTTTGTTCTAGGTGATAAAGTGTTTATAAAACTGAACGGCAGCAACGACATTATATTCGAGAGCATTATCAAAGACATGGAGGAGAATACTATTAATCTTGGTAACATAGACGAGAGGTAAGTTCTGAAGCCATGCTGATGTCATGCTGATCAAGGGCACAACAGGTATCGTGTTCTGATAACAAAAAACTACAAAGTTATTTTTACGCGATTGTATGCCGACTAGAGCGACCTGCTCCATACAAATGTAAAAAAAACTTGTCAAAAAAAATTGTTAAGTTTTTTCTTATCAGAACACGATACCTGTTATGCCCTTGATCAGTATACACCCCATTTTTGTTACACTCTGTATAGTCCTCCTTGTCGTATCCAACGAAGGCGACCCTTACAATTTTCTCTGATGAGCACGTACATGGCTCGCAAAGCGGAACTTAGTTTTAAATGTTCGGTCACATTGTGTGCAATATAGCTGGCCCGGGTCATTATAAGATAGGATTATGTATATGATGGCCTGGGTAGCCTTCCGTAAATGGCACTTTTAGTCCAGGTGCCAGCGGTTGAGTAGTTATAAACTGGAGTAATCACTACATAGTATTTAATTTACTTTAAAAAAAAGTTTTAACCGACTTCAATTTAGTACTCCGCCAAGCCACGAGAACATTTCCACATTTCTTTTCCAATTTACCACATGAACTGATTTCCGAGAGCAAATGCGTTTATTATTAGAGAAAAAAACCCAATCGCTGTATGTGACCCGATAATATTTGAGGACTTCCGTCGATTCCACAAGGATCACCTTTGGCACTTCATTAGTTGCTATTTCAACGGAATCTTATCAGAACCTGTGACATACTTTTGTACTTTTAAGTACATAATTGAGGAATTGCATAAGTCATCTGTGGTCTTCATCATCAATTCCACTCCACCAAATTTATGATTTCCGGGTGTAAATACACGAGTTATAATAAAAAATACCAAAATCACTACACGCGTGCCTAATATAATTGAGGAGTTCCCTCAATTCCTCATGGATCCCATCATCCAATTGAATTTTTGAAAAAAATGGGACCCACCTGGAAGCATATACTTACAAACAAAAAATAAATTACGAATCGGCTCATCAACAACGGAGTTCTGAGGTAACAAACATTTAAAAAAAATGATAAAAAAAAATACAACCGAATTGAGAACCTCCTTTTTTCGAAGTCGGTTAAAAAAAAAGTCGCTTCCCGCAGTCTGTCCCTATGTATGCTTCGGCTTAATCTTTAAAACTACGAAACCGATTTTGATGCGTTTTTTTTTAAATAGATAGTGCTTCAAGAGGAAGGTTTATATGTATAATATAGTACCCGTGCGAAGCCGGGGCTGGTCGCTAGTATGGAATACGTGGTACGGCATTTGAACTCTTTAAGTGATATCTGAGCGTTTCTCAAAAAAAATGCCACTATTAATAATTGTATTTCTAGGAATTTTATGTTAACTATTTCCACTCAGAATCAGGAGCTCTTTCGACCCTGGTAGGACAAAAAACTGTCCCAGAGTTATTTTTCCTATTGTGTTACCATTTACCTTATACTTTGTATGGTGGTAACACAATAGGAAAGTTCAAAAATGTATGGACATTCTGGGACACTTTTTTCCTCGTATTGGGATGGAAAGACATCGTGATTTTGAGTAGAAATAACAAAAAAGTTGCGGAAAATCTCCGAAAAAATGTAGTGGCATTTATTTTGAGAAACGCTCATTTATGTAACCGATCTCAATTTGTTGAAATAAAAGAACACACGGAGTACAATGTGGTCAGCTCTGATAGAGTCTGGCCAGAGAAAGCTGAGCCTAGAAAAGAGCGGCAAATAGAAAAAAAATAGCGTGTTGTTGTTGATACTTGAACAGTTATTATTTTTCTTCAATTTACACAATGCAACTGGTCAAGCAGAAGGAAGTAATAAGTTATATGAAGTAAACCTGTTTAACTTCATTCTACTTTATATTTAAAAAGAATAATCAAAGCCACTCCGAAATTTCAATTTTGACGAGACATGGTTATGGAACTTCAATTTACACAAAAGTCCAATTTATTATGGAACAGTTACTTTCTTAGTTACTATATCAAGAATCAAGATTAGGACATTTTTTTTTTTAAGTATGGCTTTTACCCCTTGCTGTTTTAGCAAGGTGGATTTGCCAATATCAGTTTTTGACATATTTACACACGAGGAGAATGTTCGGTTGGAGATTAGGACATCACACTAATTTAAGATGTTTGACACATTTGACAATGATATAAAAAAATGCCATACAAAAAAAAGCTCATCTTTCCCTGGCCAGACTAACAAAATTAAATGTGGAGTTTCTCAAGGCTCGATCCTAGGTCCCCTCGTGTTTATAATATTATTAATATTTATCAACGATCTGCCGAGCTGCAACGGGACGACTTACTTTAGGCAGGTGACACTAGTATAGTTCTAAATGTTAGCATTAAAAACGCATTTTTTTTTTATACAAACATGCTGGACTGAACTGCTTCACTGGTTCACAGAAAACGGATTCCGCATGAGGCGCATGCAGTAAGTGCTTCTACATGATCTCTTGCTGCAGTGGTAATAGTCCTGCTTTGAGTGCGGCATATCGATTTCTAAATCAATCAGTGTTTGTTTTCTGTGCGTAAATCTAGACCCATGAGGTGATGAGGTGGAATATCCAAATCGACAAAGTTAATCGAAGTATTTTGACAAGTTTAACTAAAAAATGTGTAGGTATAGTCAACAGCAAAAGTAGATGATCATTTTAGTACCTTGTTACTTTCACTATATGACGCATTCCAACTGTCACACTGTTGTTACGTTAAGTGCGACAAAGTACTAAAATGATCATCAATATTTGCTGTTGACCTTCTCCTATTTGGAGAGTATTCTCCGATAACGTTTCGAATTCTGTCCTGTGAAAAAAGATAAAGTTCAATGGAGCATGCAGGCTGTTCTAAAGTACCTGCATCATATCATATCATATCATTTATTCAGTAATAATCATACATTGTCATTGGTTTATATACATTTCACTTAAAGAAAAATTAAGAAATTAAAAAATGCAGAAATTCAATTAAATAGTAATTACAATGTCAATGTGTGTAACGCATGATATGTTAACTGAAAATAACATTCTGACCGTGGTTTCGTTGTATCTATATCATGTATACATATGTCACAAAATTTTGCCAATTATCTAAATTAACTGGACATTTATTATTTGGATATTTCATTTGGTTTTTAATTAATTTTGGAGTAGTTTTTATTGTTAGTGACTTGTTGTATTATTTTTGATGTAATGTGAATGAATTTATTTTAATAATATTGTAATTTAAATCGTATTAGCATGCATTTGAATGTGCTTAATGAAAATAAAGATTGAATGATGTCACTGACGAACCTTTTCATTCCGCGAATGAAAAATCCTTTTGAATTTGGTTATACATAGTGACATCTTGGCAACCGATGCAAAATATAAGAATAACATAATCATAATTCAGCAGTCTCCGGCACAGGATTTAAATTATATTAATACCTATAAAGGATTTAAATTCTATTATAATCGAGAAATATTATTTGCGTAAATCGCGAAACGTCTGGTTGACGTAACTGGTGACCGAAGAGCTGGCGGCTTTCACGCGCAACGCATCAGCATTGCACTTCGGCGAGGAAATGCCGCCAGCATTCTCGGTACAATGCCTTTTTTGGATTGTACTTAGTTTTATTTTAATTAGTTAATGTAAATTATGAACTTGTATATGAAGAGCTGTTAAAATTATTGATGACTTAGATATGTGAATAGTTTTGTCTCAAAGTTGTTTTGTTTTCAGTTTCTCCGGCTACTACACCCCAGACACTCTGTTCGACGTGCGCTTCATGATGTCGCGAGTGCCGCGCGAGCGCATGCACGTGGCCGTGGCCAACGTGTTCGAGAGGAAGCAGGACAGCAGGCTCTTCCCCGAGCCGAGGAAGAAGGACGTCAAGCTCAAGCCCATCTACAAGTAACTAAAGTATTTACACACTGTCTGCCCGCGAAGCAAGAGTAGGTAGGAACGATACACCTCTGTTGCGCTCTCTGTTGCACGCGAGCGCATGCGCGTGGCCGTGGCCAACGTGTTCGAGAGGAAGCAGGAACAGGACACCTCTGACCACTGGGTTTTTTTCAAAACCTTATGTACAGAATATCATATGATAGGTGTATAGGTGTACGCGGGCTGGGTTTCCGCAACTCGACGTCATATCTGCGCCTATTTTGCGTGTGGGTATTGGCACTACTATTATTCGTGCCAGCCCAGTTCCACCAGGAAGCCTAGCAGACCCTTTATGTTGCCGACGGCCTCCGGTAGTGACCCCGGTGTTCCGAGGTGCTTTGCCCGATATACTGCCACCCCAGGGCACGTCAGGATGACGTGGGCGGCTGTCTCTTCCTCTTCCGTCCAGGCTCTGCAGAGAGGACTGCCTGTAATACCTAAGGTGAAAAGGTGTTTGTTTAATAGTGCATGACCAGTTATGGCTCCTGTCAAGAGACGGAGTGCCGGCCTCTTTAGCTGTTTTAGCTTCCTTGACAGTCCGGGGTTGATTGTCGGGAGGGCCTCCCTGGTTTGCCTGCAGGTGCCTAGGGTATTCCAAATTTTTTGGTGTTCTACCTTGGTGTTTAGTCGCAGTGTGCTCCGCAGCCATGCAGGGGGTAGAGGGATCGTAGGTTGCGGTCCCATGGCTACTGATTCTGAGCCTTCTCTAGCCAGTGCATCCGCTGCGTCGTTACCGCGTGAGTTGCTGTGCCCTTTGATCCATTGCAGGGTTATGTCGCAGTTGGTACATACCTCTGATAGAATTTTGTGGCACTCGTGTATCAGCCCAGACGTTGTCGTGTGACCTTGCAGGGCTTGCAGTACAGATCGGCTGTCGGAAAGTATGCGGATAGGATATCCCCTTACCTCCCTGGAGACGATTGCATGAGCGGCCATTATAATGCCCATACACTCTGCCTGGAAGACTGAGTTATGGATTCCTAATGGTGGCGAGATTTGTATGTTTAGGTCCTCCGAGAACACTCCTGATCCGGTGCCTGACCTTGTCTTGGACCCATCCGTAAATATTCTTAACTCCCTGGGGTTAAGTCCTTCCTGGAGGGTTTCGTATAGTTCGATTTTGTACTTCTTGTCGAAGACGAACTGTTTGGGGATTATGTCGGTTGCTGCCTCTATGAGGGGTTCCCTACCTACAGCCTCGTAGAGTATCTCGGTGTGTGGAACCCTGGGCGGTCTCCAGAGATGCTGTTTTTTGAGCCGTATGGCTGACGCCAGGGCTGCTTGCCTGATGAAGAGGTGTAGCGGCGGAATATCCATGATGGCTTCCAGGGCTGCAGTCGGTGTGGTCCTCATGCAGCCACTAGCCGCCATGCAGGCCAGTCTCTGGAGGCGTTGTAGTTTAGCTTCGACCGTGGTTAGTGTGGTGCGAGGCCACCACACTATGGCTCCGTAGCTTACTATTGGTCGGATTATCGCCTGGTAGAGCCATAGAGTGATCTTGGGATTTAGCCCCCAGGTCCTACCTACCATTCTACGGCATTGCCAGAAAGCGACTGTAGCTTTTTGGATTTCGTTGTCTAGGTGGCTGCTCCAGTTAAGTTTGGCATCTAGTATTACACCCAAATACTTTACCTCTGCTGACAATTGGAGCTCTGTATTGAACAGTCTGGGTAGGCGGTAGGTCCCCAGATTCCGTTTGTAGGTGAACATTACCAGTTCGGTATTCCATTATATATCCTCTTCTGTCTTCCATATCATTTGATATTTAACAGTGGCTTTTCGGCGAAGCAAAACATCGTGAGGCAACCGGTCTAATCCCAATAAGGTCTAGTTTTCCCTCTAGGTCGGAAGGTCAGATAGCCGTCGCTTTCGTAAAACTAGTTCAAATCAGAGGATTAGGTGTCAAATCGGACCCCGGGCTCCTCGACTGCCAGGGACCCGCTCCGCGGGCACCTACGCCGTAGTCGCTTTCCGCTACATACGAGGAAAACCACGGGATCGGCTAAGAGCGTAGCGCGTAGCGATTCTTCTTCTGGGCAGTGAATGTGTTAACGCGAAACTAGAAATAACGCTACGAGGATATATTCTATTGTATATGTGTAGAGGTTGAAGAGAATTGAAAACGAGCCAGCAAACTTGCAGGCTAGACACGAGCTGCATTTAGGAACTCTAATGATAACGTTGTCTTACCTCTGTGTTGTTATGTCCCGCTATTTTTCATGTTTGTTATTGTACAGCTTTCAGTTTGGCTTTGCCTTTGTACCAATTTGCTTGAAAAATTTGTTTTGTTTCTCCATAATTATATGGCCTGTCAAATTGGCATTGCGCCCGCGTCACATCTGTCTTGTTCGACGTTTTAGTTGCCGGGAGCATCCAGCTGTCATAATGGCGCTAGTGGTCGGTTGGTGCGGTTATGTTGCGTTCGGAAATTTTATTATTTGTCTTTACGGTATTGTTTTTGTTTTATATTACTATTACATACATACATTCACGCCTTTATTCCCAAAAGGGGTAGGCAGAGCACATGAAACTTATGTTCCAGCGCCACTTTTAGCATAACTGTGGGTATAAAAGATCGACAAAATGTGATATTGCAGTGATAGGTTGCTAGCCCATCGCCCACACCACACTTCAACCCTGCTCCCTTAGTATTAATATTACTATTAATATTATAATTAATTTGTGCGAGTGTAAAATGTGTGTTACGCCCTGGAATCACCGGATGGTTCCATCGGAAGACCAGCGCTGGCCAGGCCAGCACAACGCCGAAGTGGAACCGTTTCGTGGCAATGTTGTCTTCTATTTTGTATTTTGATTTATGCCAATAAGCTTAAATTCAAATAATCTTTGAAAAAGTACTTACTTCGAACACTTGTGTGACAAATGCTAACAAGTAAATTCCTCGTAACAAATGTTTTAGCGCGACGCTATATGTGCGTACATTATGCATTATATATATTAGACACATAGTCAAAATCATAGTGTAAAAGTTAAATATTGTGATAGATAGTTTTTATAGAGACTCGTACCTGAGACAAACTGTTAAAACAGTTTTGCAGGAAAATGTATTAGATTAAGTTTTATATCCCATTGTTTAGTAATAATAAATAATAAAAATAATAATGTTTTGTTGTCATGAATAAATGTTATTCTATTCTATTCTAAAACTGTGATATTATTAACAGGTGGTACAACCCGCAAATTAAAACAAATGAGGAGCAACGCGGCGCCGTACAGCATATCCTGTCCAACGCGTCGCGCCGAGCGCCGTACATGGTGTTCGGCCCGCCCGGCACCGGCAAGACCATGACCATAGTGGAGGCCATCATCCAGGTATTCAACAGTGGAGCTGACACGTTAGGCGTCGTGTATATGGATGCTGAGGGCATTACGAGGGGAGTTCTGAGGATGGCAATAAAAACAGAATTTATTGCACGCCGTGGTATGTAGATGGTAGAGGTACACTCGAGACCAATGAGGAGCAACGCCCCGCAAGACCATGACTATAAAGGAGGCCATCATCCAGGTATTCAACAGTGGAGCTGAGACGTTAGGCGTCGTGTATATGGATGCTGAGGGCATTACGAGGGGAGTTCTGAGGATGGCAATAAAAACAGAATTTATTGCACGCCGTGGTATGTAGATGGTAGTGGTACACTCAAGACCAATGAGGAGCAACGCCCCGCAAGACCATGACCATAGTGGACGGCATCATTCAGGTATTCTAGCGTGGAGCTGAGACGTTAGTCGTGCCCAAAGATCGCCACAATCACCGGTCCTGCGCCGCCCGCATCCAGCGGACTGCCGCGACCTTTACCAGGTCATCGGTCCACCTTGTGGGGGGTCTACCCACGCTGCGCCTGCAAAAGTAATCACAGTGAATTTCTCACCCTATAAAACCTTTTAATTCTATTAATAACTGACCACTTCATTTTCATCCATATTGCAATAACATAAGGTCTCAACAGTCACATAACGCTTACGCACTGTCATCTGTTTGCAGATAGTTCTATACAGCTCGAAGAACCGAGTGATGGTGTGCACGGACTCTAATATGGCCGCCGACCACATCGCCCTCATGCTGCTGAAATATAACAAAGAGCTTAACATAAACAACTTCATAATACGCGCTAACTCCCAGTCGAGGGTTTGGTAAGATATCGATATGCTTTATTCAAATGCTTTTTTTCCTACACATTTACAAATCTCCTATACTAATATTATTTATTTATTTATTTATACTTAAGGAGTACCAACAGCTGCAAAAACATGATATTAGTCTTACGTAGTAATACAAAGCCAATTAAAGGAACTCACAGATAGAAATGGCATAGAAAAAAGGAAAATGTTTGACACACTTAAATAAGGAGGAAAAGTCTGTGAGATTGTAGCTTTCTAAGTTTGTATGTTTGGGTAAAACTCCGGAACCCCAATCCGATACGATTTAATTTTTGAAGTGAAATTTCTTTAGCAGCGCTGTGCACTTTTTCTGATGGGGAAAAATTGTTAAACACGCCACCGGTCACGTGACTGTAAGATTCGTAACACGTGAGATTCGAGAGAGGTCACGGATCGAAAAACCGTTACAATGTCATTTGTCTTTTTTTTACTTTTGTGTAGGATGGACTATCCGGATGACATAGGCTTTATTTTAGCCCGCGGGTTTGCCTGCGTACTTTGTAAATAACTTTAAAAATAGTCGTATTTGGTTTGCACATACAGATAAATCGCGTGCTATCCAGCCAAACCGTTATTCATTGATAACCATATTCTCACACTACCCTCAAAACACATTTTCAACATTGCTTCACATGTACACTCACACAAACACACCTTTTACACAAGCAAACTCGCGCGTACCCGTCTAGGCAGTAAAGAGCGGCTTCTTTCGTCTAGTCACCGACTGACTAAATCCTCCAAGACAATGCACGTAATAGGTCCCAAGGTGTATAACAAACTAACCGAAGATATTACGATGGAGGAATGCACAAGCCCATTCAAAAAAAAAATGTTTAATTGGACCTGCCCTTTATAATTTGAATGATTATAATAATAATAATAATAGCGAAGAGTCTCGACCATCACCTCAAGAGACTCTCGCTAGTTGGCTGGATCAAGGGTCAGAGACAGACGGCGGTACTCCTGGATACTGCGCGGATAGTCAGGAGGTTCCTGTCTCTCGGCAGCTTAGGCCCCGCCTCGCTGCCGGTTGCACCCTAGGTTAGGTTTTTATAATGATTTTATGTTTTGTATGTATAGTTTTATATTTTACTTTTTATATAATTATTGTAAAAACCTAGCCTAAGATTAAAAATGAATAAAGAGAATAATAATAATATGTCTACACATTTATAAAATTGATATGATAATAATCCATTTGATTGTATGTGTTATCTTACTCCCCTTTCTTATTCTTGCACTACCTGTTCCTAATTTTTGTTCGTTATTTCCTGCAACCCAAAGGTTGTCTGGAAGAGATCGCTCTATAGCGATAGCACCGCCTGTTGCTACCTGTTATACTGGCTTATATGATAATAATAATTATAAATACTCTTTATAGCACCACGACAGGAGAGAAACATCTTACAAAAAAAGAATGCTTAATAAACAATGGTAACAACAGGCAGTCTTATCGCTTTAAAGCGATCTCTTGCAGACAACCTTTTTATAGCAGTAAACATTTAAATTAGAATTTTAAACAGTTAGTGCAGGAACTCATCAAGAAGAGCATACTAACACATCAATCTTTCAAATATTACTAAACAGGACACATTAAAATACATACCTAATTAATTAATAAGTACGCAGAGATATATACTAAACTATAGATAAATAAAACTATAGACATTCACTCAAAAACATATTATGAATGCAAAAAATTGCTTGTAAAATGGCTAAAAATAAAAAGTTACGATGAGATATGATGAATATACTAAAACTATAGATAAATAAAACTATAGACATTCACTCAAAAACATATTATGAATGCAAAAAAGTGCTTGTAAAATGGCTAAAAATAAAAAGTTACGATGAGATAGAGAATTTACTGCTTTAGAACATTCACACACACACACACACACACACACACACACACACACACACACACACACACACACACACACACACACACACACACACACACACACACACACACACACACACACACACACACACACACACACACACACACACACACACACACACACACACACACACACACACACACACACACACACACCTTTACATTACATTTTAATAATATCTAGATAATAAGTTTTGCATTACAATTATGTAAGTTGGTTAGTTAGTTTTTGTAACGAATTAGTTAACAAGTACCTATGTGTCTCATGTTACTGGAAGAGCGGTGTCTCCCAACACAGGCAATAATGCTTACTGGGCGGCCCCATCCCTTGCTATAAATATGTACTTTAAACAAATAAAGAATTTTGATTTTTTTGATTTTTTTTTATATACATCCATACATAGATACATACATACATACAATACATAAAAGGCAACTTAAGGGAGAGACAGGTAATATTGTTTATATATTTTGCACACCTTATATGCAACGGCAAAGCATTCCACAACCGAACAGCCCGAAAGGTAAATGAGCTATTATACAATTTGGTAGATGGAGATGATTATATCTTATATTGTTCTTGTTTGTTGTGGTGCAATAAAGAATATTATTATTATTTATATGCAATTGTGATTAATAATATCTGGGGGCACGGCAGTGCCCCCGCCAAGTCGAGCCGGCCGTACCATCCTTTTCTCGAAGCAGTTCAGGCCATTTTCGAACCCCTTATAACTTCGTTGTGGATAAAACTAGAAGCCTGAATTTTCAGTAACCAAGCACGCATTGTATAACCACGATATATTTCAAATTTCTCTCACCGACTCACCGATCATCAAAAGTCTAAGGCACTTCTAGCAGATATAGAAGCTTCAAATTTAGAATACAATTAGTGATTAGTGTATAAATAAATCAAGACAAAAAAAATTGCAATTTCACTCCAGTTATCTAGATACACCAACTGAATAAATTACTTTGTAATCTCATATAAACATATAGGCTTACAACGTTATATTTGCAGTGAATGAGTCAAAACATGAAAAAGCAAGAATGGGACTGCATCCATAATCCGTATGTATTGATAACACAATAACGTACAAAAAGAAGTGTGATCCCATAAAAAACATTCCATGTAAAAAAGAGGCCAAGTCTCGAAACTCTTCCACCGTAAAAAGTTGTGAGATATTTCGTAGAGCCAAGTCTCAGGCATTCTTATTAATCTTTATTTGCTTGCTAAATAAAATTTTGTGACTTGGCAATCACACAATACTACATAGATTTAGGTATACAGAAATCCCTAAATGCAGGAAAGTAGTGTGATTGCCAAGTTACAGAATTTTATTTAACAAGCAAATAAAGATTAATAAGAATCCCTGAGACTTGACTACGAAATATCTCACTTCTTACGGTGGAAGAGTTTCGAGACTCCTCTTTTTTACATGGAATGTTTTTTATGGGATGCGACTTGTAATATTTATATAATATTATGAATGAATGAGTATGAGTATGAATATCACTGTTCATTGTGTAAAATTAGGCGGACTCTAAAACGTGTAACTTGGGACACTAGCATAAACACTTTCGTAACTTATACTATGACGGTGGCAAAAAAGTATACGGCCTGATCTAAGAAGACACCGTTGCCTCGCACTTGACTTCGCGAGCGATACATACCGCTCCTCTCCCGCTGACGCATACGTGCGTCAGCGTTTAGTATGGATTTGCGAACAAATCATTTTAGCCCGGAAGAGGAGGGATATTAGACAAATGCAACATCCTCACTCAACATGGAGCGGAGCATTCTTGGATTCTCGGAAGGTATGGCGACCTAAACTATTTTATTTCAACAGGAGTGTGATGCCATCCGAGCTGGCCCCCGTGTCCAACGGCACTAAATACGACAACTCGTACTCCGTGACCAACTACCAGCTGTCCTCGTACCGCGTCGTCGTCACCACGCTGCTGCACGCCGCCAAATATGGCACGTGAGTATCCTGCTTTCATCGTTTAGGTAGTTGCCAAGTCAAACTGGCATGGCGGTAACACATGACACCATCATAAAATGCATGCCAGCAGCACGGCTATCACGCGACGGCGATTTTTCTCGCACTATCCGTCTCTTTCTTATTAGAACACTTAGAACATGAGGAGATCCAGGAGCTGGTGATCGAAACCCAACATCGTCGCACAGACTTCGCTGGTTCGGTCACCTACTCCGAATGGGAGAGGATCGTGCTGCCAAGAGAGCGTACGTGGGACGACCGACTGGTCGCCGCCCGGTTGGGCGACCCAGGTACCGCTGGGAGGACAGTGTGCCGGCAGATCTGCGACATCTTCAAGTCGGCAACTGGCAAGAAGTTACGCACGATTGGGACAGATGGCGTGCTCTCGTTTCGGAGGCCAAGACCCTCTTTGGGTTAGAACAAGAGGTATAGTGCGAGAAAAAACGAGAGTATGTCGCGGCCCTCCCATGATAGACGTGCTGGTCGAGACAGTTGTGCTGAACAAGTTTTTTTTTGTTAATTGGCCGAAAGTTAGATAATTCTTCACTTCCGGTCAAAATTTGTATGGGTATGTATATTTACGTCATGTGTCAATAGTACGAGACATGTGGCATCATTTAGCCCTTTAATCGTAGAGAGAGTAAACGGTGCCAAAGTTGGCAAAAACAAGTACTTTTTCATTTCTCATGCTCTAAAAGTTTGTCTTTATGCTGTGCGCAGGCGACATAAAGACGCTGTTTATGCTCTAGTGCATAAAGTAAAATCTTCGTCGAAGACCAAGGCAATCGGTCCAACAGCCACACGAGCAACTTTAACTTCATAGAACACTCTTTATTTTTATTTTATTATGTTTCGTTAGTATTCTAATACCAAGGCAAGGATACCAACAGCCAAACCACACTGTAAATTTCATGAAATAAACTTATGGTCTTTCATTTTCATTTCATTTCCGCGCAATCGAAGTGAAAAGTAGAGTGTACAATTCGTCCATAAAACCCATTTTACACTCGATTTTATATCCATCCTAAACGTCTCGCGTAAAATGGTGCGTTTTATGCACTTGTTGTACAATCTACTATTAGAAGAAACGCAGAGCGGTTACCGTGGAACGAAAACAAAGTTTGTTCGTATATCCTCCCTGTCGCTCGAATCGGCAAGTGCGTCAGAGAGGGAGGTAAACGAACGACCAACGAACTTCGTTATCGTTTCGCTCCCACTTTGCCCGCTCCTAATAAAAGTACAAACCATATATTCATGTATGTCGAAAGGAGGAATTATGTTACGCTCTATACAAGCGGTCATTTCTATACGTAACTCATCACACCGCCATTGTTTCGCAACAGCGATTCACCGCATTTATTTATTATGTTTTGCAGTTCTCATCAAAGTAGTTCTAATAGACTCACAAACTTGAGTGGATAGCATTTATTGTGTAATGTTCAGCAAAAGCGAACAATTTCTATTTGGGATTTACTTTATGATTTTTGAGTAAAACCAGCTTTAGAACTGACCAGTTTGAGGGACAGATACAATCTAGGAAAAAAAATATTACGATTACGCCATGGAACGCCTTTGCGAGCCAGTGTGATGAAAAAAAAATTGCCTGCGTGTTTCGCAGCCCTCGCGCGCAGCAACAGCACAAGATCCAGATGTCCCACCTGTTCATCGACGAGGCGGCGCAGGCCTCGGAGCCGGCCACGCTCGTGCCCGTCACGGGGCTGCTGGCGCCCGCCGGCCAGCTCGTGCTCGCCGGCGACCCCATGCAGCTCGGGCCCGTCTGCATCAGCCGGGACGCCAAGGACCGCGGGCTAGGTAACTAGAGACACAGGCTACAGATGTCGCTGTTCATCGACGAGGCGGCGCAGGCCTCGGAGCCGGCCACGCTCGTGCCCGTCACGGGGCTGCTGGCGCCCGCCGGCCAGCTCGTGCTCGCCGGCGACCCCATGCAGCTCGGGCCCGTCTGCATCAGCCGGGACGCCAAGGACCGCGGGCTAGGTAACTAGAGACACAGGCTACAGATGTCGCTGTTCATCGAAAAGGGCTGAACCAAAGAAATTCAAAAAACTCCCTTTGAGATCCATCGGTATGCGGAAAAGATAGACCGAGCATTGGAGTAGGCACATAGGACGCAAATGCATAAAAGATCTCGTTTGGTCGAAGTGAGTAAGATAAGATAACCCAAGGGCTGCCATAGAAGGATTGCTGTGTATTACGGTGTAGCCGATCTTCCCGCTGTTCAGACTTCCAGAGTGCGAGTGCAGAGAGCAGCATTGGACAATGATGTTTCATGGACCTCTCGAACAGTCGCTTCCAATCAATACTTATACAATCATATTGAGCTGTTGAGGCTTGTCCCAGACCACGTGATACTGACAGCTCTGACGAGTTCCCGTTAGTGAAAACCGACAGTTATTGACAGGTACTGTCGCCTACCTTGCCTTCTTAAAGATAAATCCTGTTTCATTTGCAATGATTTATAAAGTATTTTAACCATTTTAACACATTCGCCTACAAGCAGAACGCCCACCTGGCGGGTTTCTGGCACTCAAAGTATTCAAAGGAAGAGTTCCAAGGACGTTTTATATGGACCCTCTGCTTGCAGGCAAGTCGTTGATGGAGCGCCTCAAGACTGACTACCCGAACCTGTACGACTCTGATCCCAACTACATCACCATGTTGGTGAAGAACTTCCGCAACGACCCCGATATCCTGGCGCTGCCCAACAACATGTTCTACGACGACAACTTGGTGGTGAGTGGTTGTTGTATTCGTTTATAAAACACTAGCTGCCGCCCGCGACTTCGTCTGCGTGGACTCGGGATAAAAACTATCCTATATTTTAATCCAGGCTATAAAATATCTTCGTGCAAAATTACATCCAAATCGGTGAGCCGTTTAAGCGTGATTGAGTAACAAACATCCAAACATATAAAACTTCGTAGTATTAGTAGGACTAGCTGCCCGCCCGCGTGTGAGGAAGGTCTATTCTATAGGATAGTATCATAGCTATTGATAGGCTTCGCTTCGTCTGACTATAGGTGGTGGTTATCCACTAGTCGCCCTATCCTAACTCTATTAAAATGATTTCTCCTCTTCAGTCAAATTTACGTTGCATTTGTTTTGATTCGCTCGATTTTAAAGCAAAACTTACTTACTCCCATACTTATTACCCATTATTATTATTACCTATTACCCATATTTTTAGGGTTCCGAATTCAACAAGGAACCCTTATAGTTTCGCCATGTCCGTCTGCGGCATAGCTCAGTAACCCTTACTACTAGAAAACTGTAATTCGGCATGGTTATATAAATCAATCACGCCGACAAAACAGTACAATAAAATCCTGAAATTTTTATTATTTTACGGTACCGCCCTTACTCCTTAAGCCAATAGTGTGGGGTATCGTTGGATAGCTTGTTTAAAACGATTAGATTTTTGTTCGAGTAATGAGTCATAAGTTACTGTTAAACTCTAAATCGGTCAATTACCATATTATTACAAATTTTTCGTGTATTATTTAAACCTACTTGTCTACGAATTGCTTTTACCCGGCTTATGCAATAATGTATTATTTCATCACACTTGCTTTTAAATGGTGTTATTCCATGCATGTATACAAAAGGACAATGGCCTAAATTGGTCCCAAGGGAGTTATGGATTTTTATAACTCTCTAGGGAGTTATGAGCTTGTGTGAGATCTGATTGGTTTTAGCAAATCTATTTTCAATTCTGCTCTGTGATTGGTTGAAAAAAATCTAGTTGGCCACGCGCAGAATACTACTGTACTGCTCTGTGATTGTTTGAAATATTGAAGCTGCGCGCTCCAGTTGCATCGATCTGGAAGTGAAGTGGTAAATTTTTGATTGTGCGGTTGTGTGAAACATAGAGTTTTCTGTCTTTTGTAGTTATTATTTCCTCGCAAATGTAATGAAAAATATTGTGTACGGGCGTAAGGATATTGCAAACTTGAGTCATCAAAAGCCCTCCGTCTTCGGCGTCGGGCTTCTGATAGACTCTTGTTCGCAATATTCCACTTACGCCCCTCGTTAAACAATGTGGTATTCCGTCATCATGTGTTATCAACCCCCGACGCAAAGAGAGGGATGTTATAAGTGTAACGTCTGTGTATCTGTCTGTGGTATCGTAGCCCCCAAACGGATGAACCGATTTTCGTTTAGTTTTTTTGGGTCATAGATAATTTTATCCCGAGTGTTCTTAGCCATGTTCCATGGAAATCTCTTCAGCCGTTTTTGACATATTGGACTTTGAAATGGAAATGTCGGGGGTTGTTCAACTTTTCCAAGTGGTTTATTTGGTCGTCACGTGCAGCCCCTGGCCGCGTCGGACCCGCTGAGCCGCCGCAGCCTGCTCGGCGCGCCGGGCGGCGAGGCGGCCGTCGTGTTCCACGCCGTCAACTCCAGGGAGCAGAGGATGGGCAAAGCTCCAAGGTGACCTATCTTACCTTACCATATCTTATCTAGGTGAGCGGTGAGCGACCGTTCGGATACACTTCGACCGACTGGGATCTTTTGTGCATTTGCCCTCTCCTTTATGCCTACTCCCAAGCTCGCTCCATCATTTCCACAAACCGGGTGATGCAGCTCAGCGGGAGTAGAAGCTTGAAGTATAAACTTATTAGTGACACTCTGATAACAAAGAAAAAAGTAGGAACTATGCCGTGTCAGGAAATGGATCTAACTAAGCATGTTGCTGGTTTTACAGCCAGCGCTGGTCTTCGTTGGGTCCATCCAGTGAGGACACGCTAGGTGAAACAACAGTTAACATACAGAACCTTGTCAGATAATTATGTTAGGGTGCCAGAGAGATGACTGATTCTGTCGGGTGGCCTAGGCTAGGAGCTACGCCTCCCAGCAGAAGCCCTATTGCTGCTGGAATGAACTGAACAAAAAAACCGGCCAAGTGCGAGTCGGACGAAGGGTTCCGTACCATTATCTAAAATAAAAAAACGCCAAAAAAAACACTTTGTTGTATAGGATCCCCCCCCTTCAATATTTATTTTATTCTGTTTTTTAGTATTTATTGTTATAGCGGCAACAGAAATACATCGTTCTACTAAAAGTTATCCTGTAAGAATTTTAAATAGTGACGATAGTCGCCTAAACGGCAATTAAAATGTGCAACATTTGATTGACAGCTTCTTCAACGAGAAGGAACTTGACATGCTGAAGCGCTACACGAGGGCTTTGATCGACAAGCACGGCGTCCGGCCCGTGGACATCGGCGTCATCGCTCCCTACATCAGACAGGTGTGCCAGCTCTAAAAATATCTATCCAATTCTCAACTTTATCTTCCCGACATACGATAGTAAACGTGACTGCACTAAATAGACATAATAAATGCTTTTTTGTATACATAATTTGGGAAGTAGTTTTAGAGCCTGGCTGGTTCCAGACTGGCAATTCTTTAGTGAACTGCAAGAACTCATTATAATTTGCGTCGAATCATCAAAGCCACCGACCAAAAGTGCAAAAACATTTTTTTTCTATTCTACGACGGTACAGTCTCCATTATATAGATTCATCATCATATCTGCCGAAAGACGTCCACTGCTGGACATAGGCCTCCCCCAAAGAGTGCCACAATGACCGGTCCTGCGCCACCCGCATCCATATAGATTATTATATAGATTAGAAAAAAAATATATATAAATGTACATAAACTGCAACTCATGTTTCTTACTGTAGAAACACTGTTTATTTGGCTACCTGATTGACACTAACTGCTATGCTGAGAGTACCACTAAAATCGAAGTTCGTCTATCTCCATCTCTATCGCTCGAGTATTATCAGTGCACTGGAAGTAAATGTCACTTTCAACTTTTGTCAGGTGTACAAAATGAAGACATGGCTAATGAACGCGGGCTACGACGATATCGAAGTTGGCACAGTGGAAGCGTTCCAGGGCAAGGAGAAGCGCGTGATCCTCGTGTCCACCGTGCGCGCCAACTGCCGGCTGCTGGACTACGACGCCAAGTACGGGCTCGGCTTCCTCGTCGACGACAAGGTAGTTTGGAAGGGTGTACTCGGAAATCACAAGATTTTTACACTCTATATTGCACTAGCTGCCCGCTAGGCTGCACAGAAGGCCAGCGAAGCCGTCCCATTCTATATAATGATTATGGCCGTCCTGTATGAATATTGAACCTAATGACAATGCTTATAAAGTGCACGGATCGTCAGTTAACTGTGTTGGCGATGGTACTTACATATATTCACGAACTCGACTGTACAAATCGCATTAAGGGCGGGTTATCGCACTTACTATTACAGACCGATCAGCGTTAAATATGGGGCCGGCAGCTGTCATTCCAAAGAAACTTGTCAAACTTTCCATACATTCCGATATTAACAAACACCGCTTACGACTTATACACATCACCGAAACCGTCCGAGCCGTCGGTCTGGCAAGAGATCGAAAGATATATGTGAAGTCCCCAACCCGCACTGGGCGAGCGTGGGGACTACTGCCCGTTCCCTCTCATCCATGAGGGGAGTCCTATGCCCAGCAGTACGACGTATATAGGCTGATGTTGAATACACTTCAACTATAACATAGTCGTGTCAACTTACTTATTTCCATTACAGAGATTCAACGTGACCCTCACCCGAGCCAAAGCCAAGCTGGTCATCATCGGCAACCCATCCTGCCTCGGCAGAGACAGGAAATGGCGGCGCTACATGGACCACTGCCGAGACCTGGGCTGCTACTTCGGCCAGGAGTCCGAACAGCTGGAGAGGACATCTAAACTCCTCACAGAGGTGGCGGTGACCAGGTTCAACCGCTGCCGTATATCGGAGGTGCTCAAGCCGAAGCTTAAGGAGGAAGAGAAAGACAAGAAGTGTTATTGTTAGATAATAAGGTTGAGGGCTCTGGGATTGTTAAGTGAGGGGTAGAAGGTCGGTGCTGCACTAATGCTATAAACTCTAGCTGCTTTCAGGCTCCTTTTCAATTTCATTTATATCATTATTATCCTCTATTGGGTTTACGACTGGGGTGACATTATAAATTATAAACCATATTGTAATAAGCTACGGTAGCCTAGTGGTTCAGGCATGCGGCTGTCAAGCGGCGGTCGTAGGTTCGAATCCCGGCTCGTACCAATGAGTCTTTCGGAACTCATGTATTTACCGTTAGCTTTTCGGTGAAGGGAAACATCGTGAGGAAACCGGCCTAATCCCAATAAGGTCTTGTTTTCCCTCTGGGTTGGATGGTCAGTCGCTTTCGTAAAACTAGTACCTATGCCAAATCTTGGGATTAGGTGTCAAAGCGGCCCCAGGTCAGATTGTAATCAATTAAAAATGAACGAGTCATTAGCTAATAGTGTTGTTGGAAATCTTTACAAAAGCTTTGAATTTGTTGAGTTGGTTTTTATTTTAAAATGGCAACTAGTTGTCGTTTTGTTCATTAAATTCTCTTTACTTCGTCTTTATGCAACATATCTTCATAAACTGTTCTTTCTTAAATTTTTGTTTCCTTCTTGATTTTTTACACACTACGGCACGTAGGTAGTCGTAAATGAGTGCAGATAGAATAGTGCTTGAGATTATCCCAGAGTCATTACTACTTTAAGTTACAATTATAGAATAGTAGACTGCTTTAACACATTCACTGCCAAGAATCGCTACGCTCGTAGCTGATCCCGTGGTTTTCCCCGTATGTAGCGGAACGGGACTACGGCGTAGGCGCCCGCTAGGCGGGTTCCTGGCAGTGGAAGTGTTAAGGGAACTATTGTTAAGTTTCCTATTTAGACAGTGGCACACTGCAGAATTGCATTTCTAATCAATATGAATTGAAATACAATTCCAAATTAAGTCATTTAAAATAATAACGTATTCTATTAGAAATACGATATTTATCTATAATGCAGTCTGGTCAGAAATACAAAAAGGGCTTCAATAAATAAACCCAGGCGAGGTATTTTTTATGGTGATTATGTTACGTTGATCTATACAAAAGTTTGATCGATACTTTAATAACATTAAAAATACTGTTAGTTATGCAACATCATGAAGTACATAATTACACGGCTGGGTAATTAATAATGTGTATAGTTTTATTAAAAACTGTACCTTATTATTACGATACAGATTATGATTTTTGTTTTATACCTTATAAATCAATTTAATCGTGTTTGTAATGTGGTCAAATCAGACTACGGTAAAATAAGCATGAGTTACTGATTACAATCATTAGGTAAATAGAAAATTGAACGATTTAAATAGATTATGATGCGTATAATGTGTAATAAATACATCTTTCAATCGATAAATCAATCGGCTTAACTACGAAACGTACACATAAGTTTTTATAACATATTATATTATGTATGAAATTATCTGTTTAAAGCGTTGTATTTCATAAGTGGCATAAATAAGTTATTAAAATATCATCTTACCTGATGTAGTCCGCCTTTAACCCTTCCGAACGCCACATCCAAACCAAGCACAGATTATTATATAATTTCGCCACTTACCAAAGAACTATTTGTAAATTGCCACAGTATCGCTGTTTTGGTGATGTGTGAAGAATTATTGTGCCATCTGAGGTGGTACAGGGTTGGGGTGCGGTGCGAAGAAATTAGATTTAATTTGGTATTACAGTTAACTTTAATTATAAGCGTCGGCACAGTTGATGCGAAAAGTTACCGCTTTAATATTATATCGTACGAAGATAAGAATATATCATGTTACTTTTATTTCTGTTATAAAAACTCAAATATGTGATAGTACTCAAACATAAAGAGATTTTTCTTCATAAGTTTACGTATTATTTGAGAATTTATAACTTTTTTTATAATTATAGTGATTACTCTATAGTACAACTTTTAGGCTATTTTTAAAACTTTACGTTAATCATTCTTCATCTAAAATATTTTTCAGTTATGATACAAAGATTTTGTACCGTTGTTGATAAATGTGACACATCTAACAGTGCTTAAATCTTCTCTCAGTATATCTTCAAGCATTAGTACTTGACATTCTTGACAGATTACTAAAGATCGTTATCAACGTGTACTTTTCGTAGCACAGGGTATGGTTGGCAGAAAAAGCAAATACATTTGAATATTCACTTTTGTTCTTAACTATAAAATAAATACTTACCTTCTTAGGATTACACCTCTAGATATAACTCTTTACGGTACAAAACCTAATATCCGCCCTAATATATTTTTAAAACAATTTACGTCAAATGACATTAAATATCATAAAAATACAACTCTAGTTAAAAAAAAATGCTGCTTCATAATGTAATATAATAATAATATATATAATGAAATCAAGACGGTGATCAATGCTTTAGATTCACGTGAAGCAAGAACAATTGTCGACGCAAAGAAAATTTTTCGTGATCGCAATTTAAAATCAGAGTTATTGTTCATTGACACAAACTTCAACATTATCGCAAAGTCGATTCATTTGCTGGAGGATCCAAAACTAGAACTTAAATGTTCACTAAAAATTGTCTCTGATTTGATAAAAAAAATGGCAAAGTTGCGATTACATCCCACGGGCAAGGAAGTTTATTTGAAAATAAAAAATGTCCTGAAGAAAACCCCGGTTACAGTACTGTAAAAGTCGTGCAGCAGCTGATTGAAGGCAAAGAGGTGGATATGCCGGAGGGCGTCAATAAAAATTGTGTGCAATATTTTAAAGACAAAGTACCTTCCTGTGACTTCTGTTAACGTAGAAAGGTCATTTAGCAATTTAAAATGGATTTTTTCCAATCGACGTGAACGACTGACAGCCAAATCTGTTGAACAAATTTTAGTCGTTTATTCGGTATAATTTGGATAAGTGTTTATAAATATGTATATAAATATCATAATTTGTGAAAGATACATCTAATGTTTATAAATTATAATACTTGTGTATTTATTTTTTTGTCAACCATACTTTGCTACCAATACAGCACGTTGATAACGATCATTACAGATTACTAATACTACTATATATATATATATATATATATATATATATACTATAACAAAATGCTATGTAAGGCTATTATTTAAAGGCTCATCAAAAATCCCTAACATCCTTAACCCATATATGCCCAGAACTATCCTTGTTTTTGGTATCTCATTTGCCCTTGTTTCGAAAACGATGAACTGCCCTTATACATATTAATACAGTTCTGGGCATATGGTACATATCATTTTCGAATATAGGGCCATATATGGGTTAAAAATACTGATTTGCACAACTAAAATACTAATTGTTCGTCAAAATTCGATTTTGATTTACAATCGTTAAATTTTGGTGTACAATGTCAGTCTTTTTTAGGTAAGTAAGCGATTAAAGTTTCCTTCTTTAAAAAATATATATTTTTCTGTCTCATTCTTCGGTTTCACTCTGTCCTAATACTGTTCATTAGCCTTGTCACTTACCTTCCTATAATTTTGTTTTGTAAAGTCAGTCATGCAACTATTGAACGATGACATCTGTGATGAAAACTTGGTATTGTTAGAGATTGTTTAGTTTTAAGATTAATATTTTTGGATATCTTTATTGTCATTCCTTTATAGTTGATACAGTTTATAGAGTAATGGCGCATGTTGTATTATTATATTTTTCTGTTTGGAAGAGAAATATAATGTCGTCTGAAATAACGCCTTTATGTTTAAAATTGACGTTTTTAATTAATAAACATTTTTTTAAATAATTTTTGTGCTAACTTTTACCTGTCTCTTCGTCTCCTAATATCTTCAATTTTACCCTCTTTGGTGAACGTTTCTCAAAAAAAATACTATTATTAATTGTATTTTTTTCTAGGAGCTTCCACTTGGATCACGAGCTCATTGGATCCTAATAGGACAAAAATATGTCCTAAGGGTATTTTCCTATTAAAAAATAAAAATAATAGAACCGTTTATTTCAATTTAAAAATCGGTTTAATTTACAGTCTACAGTCAGTCTTTATTGTGTTACCATTTACTATTTATCAATATACTTTTTATAGTCGTCGACGTTAATGTTTGAATACACCAAAATCACATACTTTTTACTATGGAGCTCCCAGCTCAACATTTTATAACTGTTGAGACAACTAAAATGAAATTGACCAATCACGTGGCGCCTTTACTGAACTATAATGTATTTGACCAATAGGACGCCGTCATGAGAAAGTCAAAAGGTAATAGACATCAACGAACAAAATAGAAAAGGCCGTTGGTTGCACTTCGTTTTCAATAGATACCAAGTTTGTTTAATTAGTTCAGATGACTCGTAGAAAAAGTATTGTATACAATAGTTAAATAATTAGCTTTTTAAGTCTCGTACCTTGTGTAAACGCGGTACTCGACTGAAACAGCATACATTATATAACGATTGCATAAAATACTATTTTATACTCGTCGACTTTAATGTTTGAATGAAGACTACGTACACCAAACTATAATCACGTACTTTTTTCATGGAGCTCCCAACTCAATTAATAGTTATTTGTTATACAAGGGTGCAAAGTTGTATTTTATTCGCGAGTGTGGAACTGAAACATGAGCAAGCGAAAGAATGCTATAGTTGAACCACGAGCGAAGCGAGAGAGAACCCCTGAGAAATTTTAACACTGAAAACGATACAATTTCTGTCACAACACATACGGTTCCAGTTTCAAAACTCCTAAGCTATCATCTCCTGAAATGTATGGTGCTTATATAACGCTATGAATCTGCGTTCAGGGGATTCGATGAGCATCCGATTTCACCGGGATCCCCTGATCGGTCTAGGGGATCCTGGTGGCCTGAATGGAAACAATAATGATATTTCATTTTGAATTTTAGCTAGAATATTATTATTATTAAAGCTTTATGTATTCAGTGCAGTATTTACATTTCAAATGTGGTATTAGTTTTGTTAGTAAGTACAATTAGGTAGTTTCGTTGTATGTAATTATATTATTTTTTAACTATATAAACAAAAGAAGGTGTAGCGCCAGCTAGCTCGGGTTCGTGCGACGGGGCTATGTATTTAAGTGAAACACACGCGCAAAGTTTGTTACAGTGTTTATTGTCAAATAAGGGCACGGTTTATAACAAACTAATGAATAATCACCACACAATGTATTATCGTTGGGAATATCAGACAATAGTAATATGCGGGTTAATCACTATAGCGCGTCGGATGCCGGACCCGAGCTAGCTGGTGCTACAAAATGGCTGCCCACGCGCGAGGCGAAAGTGAAAAAGTGATTTTGTGCCGTGACTCGTCGTTTCTAATAAGAAATGCCACCCAAAAGGAACCAACGACGTGCGTCGCAGGATAATTATGCAACTGCTGACGAAGGGTCGTTCTCCAGGGAGGACATCGCCACGCTGGTAGAATCGCTGCAGCGGTCGCAGACCAACGCCTTCAAGGAGCTGCTCGATAGCGTTCTAACCAGACAAGTTTCGTCTACGTCGACACCGATTCCATCTGAGGGAGGGAATTTCTCACGCTGTAAAGCTCGATTCTCCGGAACACCCGAAGAATCCATCGAAGGTTTCATCGACGCCATCGAAGCTTACAAGGACTGTGCTAATATTTCTGACGAAAACGCCATTAGAGGGTTAAGTATCGATGATATTAACCCATTCCGCCGCAGATTGGTGGCAAGGCATTAAATCAGAAACAAAATCATGGACCGATGTTATTGGCAGCCTGAGATATACCTACGGTGATAGTCGTCAACCGCCGCGCATTATCGGGACCTATTTGCTACGCCGCACAAGAGGACGAAATTACGCATATCTTCGTCGCAAAGTGCCGCGCGTTACTGTCAAAACTGCCGCGCAACGAGTTATCTGAAAAGATACAATTAGACATGGTCTACGGCCTTCTGAACAAATGAATCCGAAAACGTTTGAAGAGAGAAGAGTGCGCAACTTTCAAAGTATTGCTAGAAAAGGCACGGAGTATCGAAGAATCGTTAAACGAAGGTACAACTGATACGCGAGCCACCGCCGATTCCAAGAACGTGAGGTACGCTCCGCCGAGTCATCCCGCCGCCGCAGCAGCCGCTTCGAGGTCACGCGCCGTTGCGAGCACGAGCGCCGCGCCCGCGCCGCCGCCCGCACCCCGTGACTCCCGCGCACCGCCGCCGCCGCCGCCCCGCGACTCGCGCTCCGCCGCCGAGACGATCAGCTGATGGTGATGACAATAACAGTGCTAGTGGCCCCGCGAAACCTAAATCGTATTACAACAAAAAACGCGTGTACCGTAGAGCGCCTAAGGACTCTAGTATGTCTAGCTATAATAATAACGTAAGTATCAGGTAAATATTTTGCATTGTTACGGATGTGGTCAAAAGGGAGTGTTGCGATCGAATTGCGACAAATGCAACGCTACGTTCTGCACTGTCAGCTGCAGCCGAGATTCGTCCAATCTGGGGTCAAGGGACTCTAGTAAGCCGCATTCACTGGTGAGTAGATCTGATATTACCTCCGCTTTTATACCTAAAGGTCAAACTGCTAGACTACAGGACGATTATTCATCTCTCGTTGATTTTCGGTAAGTATGCACTTCCTGCAATTTTTTTTGGTGATGATTTTATTGAAAACTCATTCACGTCACGAGCCATTGGAAGAGCATTGATTGACACCGCTACCAAGAGGAGCATCACAGGACAGCAGCTCTATTCACTATTGCGACAAAATAATCAACAGTTCTGCGAGAACCAAATGAGAGTGAAATTGGCCGATGGTTCAACTCGAGTTGGAAAAGTGTTGACAATTACCTTAGATGTCAAGGTTAAGTATAAAACAATTCCTACAGAGTTCCTAATCTTGCCTGAAGCTGAAAATAATGAAACATTATTAGGTATAGATTTTGTGAAAGCAGCCCGGCTTAATCTGGAATTTGGTTCCTCAACATGGTGCTTTCCCGGTGGTGAGAAATATCCACTGCAGTTTGAATCTACTTTGCCAACCCAAATGCCCATTGCTGCCAGCAATATACTTCATGCTGAAGAAGGATCCATGTTCCATGAAGGATATCGGATGGGATTAGCCAATGTTTTAGGGAGGAATAGTGCAGTCTTCAGTCTAGGGGGAGCACCAAATCGTATTGGCACTGAAGACCATGCCCCAATATCTATGCCTCCATACTGGCTTACACCTGCAAAAAAGGCAAATTTCATAGCAGACACATTTAGTAGACCCGGGTGTGATGAAAACACCAATGAAGATTGTGGAGTCTGCTCCATTATAATTGATGCCCCAAAATTGAACTCGACGGAACTTCGTACTGCCGAGTTACAAGATCCAGGAGTTGCCAAAATTATTCAAGCCCTGGAAAACATGGATCCCATTACCTGCTCCAGATCGTTTGAGAGAGGATATCTTATGGATCATGGGATTCTCTGTTATTATAATCCCAACTCGAAATCCGAGGAAGCCCAACTGGTAGTACCGCATTCAATGAAGAAGGCCGTCTTACAGGAGTATCATGATGCGCCAACAGCTGGCCATCAGGGGGTAGCGAGGACTCTCGCACGTATTAGTCAGAAGTATTACTTCACAGGCATGCGTAAGTTCATTAAAGAATATCTCAAACGATGTGAAGCATGTCAACGCTACAAAATAAGCAATCAGAAGCCTGCTGGACTATTACAGTCCGCGATACTCAATCAGAGCTTGTCTCAAAAAGCTCCTTACTTGAAGAAGTTAGACTCTAAAAAGGAGAAAGCTAAACGTCAGCAAGACCAGAAGAAAACCGGCGCGGATCAAAATTGTAGGCCGTCACCTTTGTTTGGCGTTAACGACTTGGTTCTTGTAGATACACATCTGCTTAGTAATGCTTCTAAAGGTATAGGTAACAAAAAAGTTCATGCCAAAAAGAGATGGTCCCTATCGTATCAGTAAAGTGATTAGTCCTACTTCTTATGTCATTGCTGACACGCAAACTAATACCGACCTGGGTAAAGTTCATTGCTCGGATTTAACTCCGTTCACACCAGGCCAAGGTATAGATTCGGTGCCTATGCGTCTTCGAGGTCGCCCGCGTAACTTAACGCGTCTGTACAAGCTGCGAATGTTACCAAGTCCCCAACGGGTCGTTCCGGGAACTTGGAGGGGGAGTGTATAACGCGGCCTACTCAAACGCCGGCCATCACTAGTGAGGCCCGCGGATTGGACGAATCTCGTGCTGCACCGCAACAGCCAATAGCGGCAGACAATCGGCACGCACTACGCGTGAGCGAGGCCTTGGAGATACGTTCCCGCCGCTCCCGCGCAGTCCCGGCATCCGACGCGCTAATCGCGCTATAGTGATTAACCCGCATATTACTATTGTCTGATATTCCCAACGATAATACATTGTGTGGTGATTATTCATTAGTTTGTTATAAACCGTGCCCTTATTTGACAATAAACACTGTAACAAACTTTGCGCGTGTGTTTCACTTAAATACATAGCCCCGTCGCACGAACCCGAGCTAGCTGGCGCTACAAAGGTGGTTAGTTTTATTTGTTAGTGTGTTTCTACACTGATCCCGATTGGGTAAAAGCCTCCTCGATTCCCTTCCATGTCTCTCTATCTATAGCTTTCTCTTACCAATTTTTACCAGCTATTTCGGTGATGTCATCGGCCCACCGTTTATATGGCCTTCCCCTTGTTCTTTTTCCTACTGGTCCCAGCCATTTTGTAGTTTGTATGGTCCATCTTTTGTCTTTCAGTCTGGATATATGGCCAGACCACTGCCATTTTAGACTTAGTTTGTTTCAGAGCATCCACAATCATTGTTATTTTCCTTATTTCCTCATTTCCTGCCTTTCCTGCTAGAATATTATTATGAGGGAATAATATTACATTATTTGTATTTTATTTAAACAGGTAATATAATTTATGTTATTTTCCTAAGCTTTACATCTTCTTCGTACTGAAATAATTATTTTCATTTATCGGCACACTACCATTGACAATGTCATTTCATGTATTAATTCGAAAACGGCATAGGTATGTGCTCAAGTGTATTCTAATCGCGGTTTGATAATACCCGTGACAGACTACCATACACAGACCCACTCAGGGTGTACAAGAACAAAAGAATAGGTGACTTCCATTTTATGTGTCTTCCATCATATATGTTATTTCTCTGACAGTCGTGTGTAATCCAGGGTAACAGCTTAAGTGTGCTTAAGTGGATAGAGTGACCTAGACGAACCCCTTATTTTTTAAGGTTTTATTTTAACAGTAGGCAGTATACGGTCAATTGTTTGTTTTCAGCTCTCCGTCCACTGAACTCTGACATTATTGAGCAACCTTCGACGTCTAAGTCTATGCTTGAGCGACGAGTGCCTCCTGAATCTCCTGATGCTCTCCATCCACTTAACTCGGAGAGTTTTATGATATCTATCTAGACAGCGGCAAGAGTTTTCCAAACCCTACTCAAATGTTTCATGTTTGCCTCTGCATATATTGATATATTCACTTTGTTCTGTGCAGCTGTTACTGAATAATGCAATGTACCTAGAGCAGGTATTTGTTTCAAATTTGATTTATTTCGATTGTTCCTTACAAATCATGTTTCATACTAAAGTAGTGAAACTGGATTTATTTTTTGCTACTACAAGTAGTGGCGCTAAGCCAAAAGTCAAACACAACATTTTTTTCCTTAATACATAAATCCTTTACCAATGTTGTGTGTTTTACTTATCTTCCAGCTGTTTGTTAAGTTCTATATCATTTATTAGTTCTTGGTTAAGACATACGCAACTACACGAAGCCAATTTTTTCTATCGTTGTCGATTTCAATTTTTCGACAGAATTGGATAACATTTGGTAGGTTGGAAGAGCTTGTGATTCTGTAAGATGTCCGCACAATTTACTATAGTGATCTACAATTTTATACCATTGAGCGAAAATCCAATGTTTTTTCTCTCAATGGTATAAAATTGTAGGTTACTATAGTCAATTGTGCGGACATTTTACAGAATCACAAGCACTTCCAACCTACCAAATGTTATCCAATTCTGTCGAAAAATTGAAATCGACAACGATAGAAAAAATTGGCTTCGTCTGGTTGCGTATGTGTGCGTGCGAGTATATGTGTATGTTTGCGATGTGTGCGTGCATATATATAGGTATATGTGAGTGCCTGTATACGTGTGTCTGTGTAGTTCCACCAACCCCCGCTTGGTGGCTATGAGACCCAGTAATTCTCGGAGTTGCCACTCTTTACATAAATATACTTATTATACTCTTTGGGTGACATCAAGTGACCTCTAAATCTGTTAAACCGGTCCCTGAATAGGTAAAAAAAATTGTCCGATACATTCATTTTCTTTGTCGGCAATGTTGAGCTCGCACAGACATAAAGTGCCCCCTCCACTATCATAAATATAATGGCAACATTTGTGTAAAAACACGGGATTCACTTCACTTCACTCGTTCATTTGTTTTTCGGAGCTAATCACTTCACTTCAGTTGTTTTATCTTTGTACTTACGCTTATATTAATGCTCGATGCCAATAAAATCACATCAGTGTTCACTCGATCGTGATATCGTAAGTAAATATTGTTAACATTTGCTAAGTCATTAAAGTGAATACGACACCGACCGCGATAGCGTACCGTTCCAGGAACTGTCAGTATCTATATATATACCTACCTTGCCTACCAAAGAAATTATTGCGTAATGCATTCCGGACAACACCTCGTCCCGTGCGCCCGTTTCTATCTCTTATTATTTGTAGGTGAATCTAAGTTAAAATGGCTCCGCGGTGTGGAGTGTGTTCTGAAGCGAATGTGGAAGCAGGACATGAGCAATCAGAAAGACATTTGAGAAACCTATTGTTGGAGCAACTTGCGAAGACCAAGTGAGTACTATGTTCATCACGTTTGCCTACCTACTTTCTTATTGTTTGAATGTTTGATTATAGGTTAGATACGTTTGTTTACTTTAATATTAATGAGCCTGTGGGTTGGCGTAGGTATAGCAAAAGCGGCCCGATTTTAGGACTTATAAAATACTTGTTAAAAAAAACACATTTTTGTTACTGTTTTATTAGAACTTCAAAGAATACAATAAAATAAGCATCTGATAGATCGGATAACTATTAAGAACTGGTATGACGATAACGGGCTACGTGCGCCCATACACCGCGCCCACCCCATTATCATCATACCCCCGCACCCGCGCGCCGCGCGGGCGGGGACTGAGTTAAATGGTCGACCTTAGGGCAGTTCATTTCGGTCCGTGACGGGATTGATTTCACTCCTCAAAAGGTGTTCCTGACCGACTAGTTTAATTTTCGAACGAGCGAACGAAGCAAACGAATTTCTATGCCTCAGTTTGGGTCGAACATCGTTTGTACCTATGTTCTGAGGCTCTAGTATAAGTTTTACTGAAACAAAACGTTACGACCGCGTCTGCGTTTAGCTGTCAAATCCCATACAAATTAGGGTAAAACGCAAACGCGATCGTAAAGTTTTGTTACGGTAAAACTTATACCTACCTTACCTTATACCTAGAGCATCTGTTCGTAGCATTACTCAACCGATTCTCGTGATACTTTGTGAGCACGTTCGTGCAACTGTATATTTTTAAATTTTCGAATTATAGTCTTTTTTAAATGCTTCATTTATTTCATCGTATGGCGATCTGTAGAATAGGCGAATATCAATGTGATATTTTATAGGAGCGCCTATTTCGCCGAAAGTGTTGCCGCTCATTGAGCACCACCCAGGGGACACGTGCAGGGTTGTGGTAGGTAAATCCTGTGGACGCGAGCAACAGATTTTATACTGTCTCGCGATTTCTACGATCAGAGCTACGGCGTTAAGAGTCCGCAGTAAGCTCGACCGAATTTTACCTTCCCATACAAACGTAGTTACGCTCTCATTTTAAAACTACGTGTTGGATTGTGACGAAACTTTGTATATACAATGACATGTGGTATATCTATGTCTGTAATTAGTTTTTATAGTTCCAGTTTATAAAACAATCGAAATACAGCAAAAACAAGTATTGTATGTAAAACTTAAATTAGCTGTATTTTTTTTACTATGATATCCGGAGCAACTTAAACTAATTACAGACACAGATATTCCTCATGTCATTGTGTATGCAAAGTTTCGTTACAATCCAACACGTAGTTTTAAAATGAGAGCGTAACTACGTTTGTATGGAGAATTGAGCTTACTGCGGACTCTTAAGCCCATCTCAAACGGCGAAGCTTCATGAACTCGCTTTGTTCACAGTAAAGTGTTCGCGGAGAACAGGAATGGCGTGGTCGTGTCCAGTACAGTGCGCCCAACCGCCTACAATGCAGCTCCGCTGCACGTTGACGTGGAGCAGTCTTTGCTCAAAGTATCGGTGAGTAGGCATATTAAGCGCTCTTAGAGCGAGACGACCCAGTGATACGCAGATAAAATCTTACCGTGTCTGCGAAGTGTGTAGCACGCTTTAGAGTTTAGAGTGGCAATGCAAGTTGAACCTGCTATAGCGTGCTAGGTACCTTACATGCGTACACACACACGTACATTGTTATTATAGGTCACAGAGAAAAACGTCATCAGCAACGCGTCGTGACTACGTATGCGCCTACGTCGCTTCATTATCGATATTGGACAATCATTCTGACCGCTTTTAATAAAGGGCGCACTGTCACGTTTCCTTTTGACACCTATCTTCACAAGACCGCCTCTTTCTCTCTAATTGGAACAGTTAGAAAGAGACGGGAAGTTTATCAAGCGCGTGAGATAGCTCGCGCGCGCGGCCTTATGCTAACCAAGCTGGTCCAGGGATTTGGGTAAAGATAAATGTACTTACCTACTTTACAAATTACAACACTGCATGTGGCGCAGCTATAAATTAATTAATAAATTAACATTTTGTTTTCTAAAGAACCTACCCTGTGGTACCCTGTGGGCGTAAGATGGTTCTTTTTGTTAAGTACGAGTATCACTTAGCTATGAGTAAGACATCCGGCCCTCTCGCATTCGCATACTCGTCAGCACGTCTAGCACACGACGGCCGCGACATACTCTCGATTTTTATCGCACTACACCTCTTCTTCTAAGTGTTCTAATAAGAGAGAGACGAATAGTGCGAGAAAAATCGAGAGAGCTCGCGCGCCGTCACGTGCTAGCCGTGCTGAACGTGACAAATGTCTTAACTTAACCACTGCGATAAGTGATAAAATGGCAACAATCTAATGCCGCTGAACCATTGATGTTTTGCATAAACGCAACAGTGAACCTACGCAACAAAACTATTTTTTTTTAAATATTACAGGTAAAACCGCGTGAAGGCATCAATTTCACCTTTACCATAAAGAACGAGAACGCCAGGGATGCGGTAATCTTCAGAGGTGTCACCCTGACGGCACTCACCGCCTCCAAGTACAACTTCGCTCTTGTCAACGAAAACTTGAGCTTTGGAGCAACGGACTCCCTTATACCGCCTAGTAAGTAATCGGATTATAGTCTTTGATGCTGATCTTATACCTCAGCCACGCCATGCTCCTCGCGCTACTTATCGTTCTGCACGGCTGTCACAAGACGGCGAGCTCTTGATTTTTCTCGCACTATACCTCTCTTTTTAAGTTTTCTGATAAGAAAGAGACTGATATTGCCGCGCGCCGTCTTGCGATAGCCGTGCTGCTCCTCGCGCTGCCGCGATGTTGCCCTCTCTGGCCACACCCTGCGGGCGTAGCACGGTTGCCATTTTATCACTTATCGCTGTGGATAAGGCATCCGTCACTCTCGCACTCGCATACTTGTCAGAGCGTGATGGGCGTCTTTACCACAACGATAAGTGATAAAATGGCAACCATGCTACGCCCACTGCTCTACTCACGCGATTAATCGCGACGCTCCGCACTAGGTTACCTTCCTTTATTGCCGCTCCTTTGACTCGCGCCCAAAAAACCGACACAACAGGGAGCGGCGGGCATGACGTGGAGCAAGATGAGAGGCATGACGATTTGCGTTGCCACACTGTGTCTCTGTTCCCTTTCCTCGCTATTTCCTACGTCACTCGACGAGTGTGTGGCAGGCGTAATAAGAGTACACCAGATTTTGTAAGTAGGTAAATCACAATTGATAATTTTGACCACTCAAACCAGTAGCATTGCTAGCTTCGCTCACTCATATCCGTTACCTACTTCGCACCGCTCTGGTGGACACTCACCCTTATGCTTGGAGCGTCGCACCAAATATGTTACGCAATAGGAAGAACCTGCTTTGTGAAACGTTTATTTTCCATCGATTCTCAAAAAAGGAAGTTTTTTTACCGCCCAGTCCAAGTTTGCTTAGTTTGGGTTGCATATGGCGGATCTACAACATTTCGGATGGTCAAATACCGCGTGCCATCCGGTTGCCTCTTGGACCCTGCAACTACGCGACATTGCTGTAACTATATCGAGGGTTGCGTGGTCAAACCCGATAAGTCGGCATAATGGAGTTTTGAAAAGAGAACTACATGTAAATGCAATAAAACTGAAATTTCTGACAGCTGTTAACTCGACTTATCGGGTTTGACCACGCACCCCTCGATATTGAGATGAGATTTATTAATTAATTATATTGCCTACTACAAGTTTAATTTAACTTTCTATGTAATGTTTTCAGAATCGCGCTTGGATAAAGACATATGCGTCAGCTTCGAGAACAGTGTTGTCGGACTCTACAAGCAGCCCATATACTTCATCTTCGCCAACGCTTCGACGACAGAATGCACTGTCATTCTGAAGGAAATGGTACGTACACGTTAACATATAGTTGGTAACGACCCTGCATACGAAGTCGTTGGTCTCGGGTTCGAATACTTACCGGTGAGCAGGGTCGTATATATTATATGGGCGCGTGGAGCCGTTCTGGAGGTGTAATCACCTCCATTATTGAAAAAAAGTGTTAATTTAACAGGAATCGAGTATGTGAATTACCTGGTGTAAAGTCTCCAATCGGTACTGGGGATTGGCAAAGAAATAGGTTCGAGTCCTACCTTGGACTACTTTCTAGTCGTTTTTAGGGTTCCGTAGCCAAATGGCAAAAAACCGAACCCTTATGGATTCGTCATGTCTGTATATCTGTCTGTCCGTCCGTATGTCACAGGCATTTTATTCGAAAACTATAAGGTGCATTTGAATAAAATTTTGAGGATAGGTGTATTTTGTTAGCCGCTACATAGTTTTGTAATTAACTTGCTAAAACAATTTTTTTTTAGGGGTGCATCCATACATAAATCTGAAAGTCAACAATTTTTTTCATTGCAAGCTCACGTGTGGCACATCAATCGATAGGCCTTTCAAAATAAATATAAGGTTTCTCAGCCATTTTTTTGATTAAGTGAATAGAGTCGGAGATAATCGCCCCGAAAGTCACTAAAATTGTGTCCCCCCTCTAATTTTTGAACCGCGTATTTTAAAAATATGAAAAAAATATGGACATAGGGCTTATTAAATTCTTTCAGCGAAAATTGTTTTGAACAAGATCGGTTCAAAGGTTTTCGAGATATTTCTAAAAAACTGCCTTCCTTAAAGAAAAGAACCGAAGTGCCATAAGATTTCAATAACCATGCGACCTTTTTAATAGGCACGGAACCCTTCGTTGTGCGTGGTCCGACACGCACTTGGCCGCTTTTTTTTACTTAGAGCGGCCGCACAAGTTCTTGCATACCTACTTTTTTTATGGCATTTGAGTGGCCCCCGAGCGTTGTGAGTGGCCGCGTTCGAGCCATTAGGTGCAAGAGTGCCTCGCGCTCGCTTCAAGTGGCCGCGTTTATCGGACGCTTTGAATCTCTGTATCAAATGAAGGATACAGCAGCAGGTCTGATTTTTTTCAGCTGGTCTTTGTGGAAACAGTAAAGAGGAAACACGAAAAGGTGGACAGCCCCTACGCCCTGCTGCCAGTGCGGGCTGAGAAAATCGAGAGGACTATGGCCAGGAAAAAGTATGTATATATTTATTATGTAGGTACTTTATTTTGGTTAATTGAGTAGTTCTCGGGTGAAAGGGACCTTAGGGCGTTTGACACTTGGATGTTGATAAGCAATGATGTCATAAAATCGTATTTCTTCCAGGGGACAGGATGACGAATTCCAAATACCATCAAAGGATTTAAAAAGAATATTTGCCCAAGATTTGAAAACCGAAGGCGATGATGTAACGGATGAGCAGAAGGCGAAAGTCGAGCGATTAAAGTAAGTAGTCACGTTTCTTTAAATAGTAAGCCGGCTGTAGCTAGTTTCACTGTAGAGAGGCCTCTGTATCATTAATTTCGCATGGCACCTGGGCCTCTGCTTTACTATGAACTCTATGAAAAAGCTCCTATATGTAGATGGCGCCATGATTTATACTAAAGGAAAAATACGGTTTTGAAAAACATTAATTTATAATAGCGTTTTTTTGTTGATATCATTTTAAAATGTTATTCTAAGGTGCTATATTCAAGAATCCGACAAACTTTCCACCCTGATGTAATTATGTAGATTTAAATGAAGCATGCATTGTCTTTTTTTGTATGATTATCTTGAATATTAGAGAGCAAAAGAAAATGAACCAAAATAAAGACAAACATATTTATTAACATTTTTTCTGACTTGATGTTGGAAATTTTGTCGGATTCTGTCGCTGGGTAATTATTTAATTGATAATACATATATCCGTTACACAAAAAAATAAGCTATTAGAAATTATTTGCGAAATTATCTTTTTTCCATACAAGTTGCCAGTTCATTGACTGGACTATTATTCGCCTATGATTAGTGATTATGAAAACAATACTACGGACGTATGTCTTAGAACGTTCTCTGCTGCCCAATACTCATATCGACCGGTTTAACTGACTCGATGTCTATATTGGTATGCCAATTATCGCGCGCGCTCACATCCACGATCCCAACTCCAATACTCAACACTCAATACTTTATTGCATTCCTTAATGTAAGCACAGGCTCCAGGTGGCCGTCACTCTTTTACTGACGTGTGAGTCTCCACGCCTGGGCGTGCAGTGAACAAAGTTGTTATTGCATGTCATGTGCAATTAATTAATTAACAAGGGCTTTTAGATTTCCTTAAAGGACAAAGTTGAATAAAGTTATTGTTGCGAGCCGGATTCGTACCAGCGACCTTCTGTCATACGCGGTCAGCCGCTCTAACTAACTGAGCTATCGGAACCGTGCTCGGTTCGACGAATTATTCCACCAGTTCCCTCTTATTACGCCTGCAGCGACCTGAGGCGTGCAGCGACATCTACCTCGAACACTCGAACTTAAACGGTATCAACTTTTCAAATTACGTACACTGAGAAATAGCCCGTAACATTGGTAAAAAATAAGTTAAATATAGTTTAAGTAAGATTCATTTATTCAAGCAACCATAATTAAAAAAAACAAACATAAAACTTAAACTATAGGTAAAAAATTTGGCATAAATCGCCGTCAACGGGCATGGTGCCCAGAAGGCTGGCCGTATTTCCTCGCTGTATAGCGATACTAACACGCTGTGCGAAATACTGGCCAGCCCTCTGGTCGCCCGAGGCTTCTATTTAAGTAAGTAAACTTAAATGTTTAACCGATATCTCAAATGTTTTCCATAGGACTATCTTTGCAGACGGACCCACCGAGTTGAACTACATACAGTTTTTCCACAATTTACTGTGGTATGAGGAAACTGTAATTGGATCGAATTTGAAGGTTGGTTGGACTTTTCAGACAGTATTTCAAATTATTAGTTATTTTAAGTTGGTAATCGTAATGTAATGTCGCAGAATTACAACATGTCTGGAGTGCCGCTGAAGCGCAGTGTGTCGCACAAGTCCTACTCGTTGCTGGTGCCTGGTCTGGCTGAGAAGCGGCCATCTTTAATGCTAGGTACAGTACAGTAGCAGGCAAATAAGAGCATGAGATTGAGATGACGTGGTGGGGGAAAGTTTGCGCATACGATCGCGGCCTACACTTACGATCAAAAAAGGAACCCACTTTTATGGAATTACAAATAACTAACACTTTGGAAAGTAATCAAAAAAATGTACATCGCGGATTTCTGGTGGCATAAGTAGTATTTTTGTCACTGTTGCCACCGACCTACAACCGACTTCATATGAAGTCCAAAACATTAAACTTGCGTGGCGTGTGGGTCAACAAGGACCACCTTGATGTTGCTCAGCGAATGGCTTAATTACTACTGTTTGACCAAAAACAATTGCTATGTCACATCTTTCCATTTCCCTACTTACATAAGTAGTTCATGCTAACACAGCGTTTTGTCGGTTCATAAATATTGATGATTTATCACTATCAGGTAACAACCCTTTTCACTTATGTCTTGTACTTTTTAGGAGATTTGGCGTATGTCAGGCCACACGACAAAAACGAAGTGATGTACGAAGCCATCATCACAGAGATTCAAGACAACCACGCTATGTTCGGCGGGTTATCTCCTGCGTAAGTGTATTTATTTTTCATCAATAGGGGTGTAGACATTAAATAAAATAATCAATAATGACATATTTTCTCAAAAAATGATTAAAAATGTAGTCAAATGGAAAAAAAAAACAACGCAAAAGGTTAAATAATCACGAAGTTATAAGTGTCCAAAGTTTTAAGAAGGGGTATGTTCTGTCCCTTTTTCGCAAAACGCAACTTCATATGAAACGATGACGCTTGTAGATTGTGACGTCACTATAGACGGCGACGTGCCGCGCCCCGTCGTGTGCGGCGCCGCCGTCGACGCGGCCCCCCGGCAGCCTCGGGTAATGTGACGTCACACACCGTTTGCGTTTTCTCTCTCTAACAAGCAATATTAAAACGGTTGTAGCTTCGTTATTCTTTAAGATATCTGAATGGGATTTTTGTCACTAGGCATATTTTTTGCCCTTCTTTCTTTTGAAGTAATAATAATTTTCGAGTCTACACCCCTATTAATAATTTTTACTTGTCACTTGCTTATATATTTTTCTAGTATCTACTCAATTTTATTTTTGTTTTGCATGATTTTTACTAGCCAAAGAGATAGCTTATTAGCGAATGTCTACCGTTGTAAAATGAAGTTGGCTTTAGTAAATGAAATCATTAATATCTATTTGCCTATCTTGCATACCAATTACATTCACCCTAAAATTCAACTCCTACCTAAGTAGTTATAAAATAAATTTATCGGGTTTACTAACCCCCGATGCTAACTAGGGGCGTTACCGAAAACCGGGGTTACTTTAGGAAAAATGGGGCTACTTTGACCATTTAGAATGTAGTATTAAAGCAGAACTGTTTGAAATTAAAAGTAAATCGAGTAAACAGCAAGATAGAATACTGATAGATTCACTGCTACAGTTCGCCCACAAGTAAAAATAATGATTTTGGAGAAAAACCTATTTGATCAAAGTCGCCCCCCGAATCAAAGTAACCCCAAACCAAGGTATAAGTTTAAAGTGTTGTGTATGTGTGTCTGCCACTGGCTGTCCCGGGCAACGGGTTCTACACAACTGATTATTGAATTTAGAATATAACTCCCAGGTTCCACAAGACCTACAAAAGCGGTGACAAGTTCGACATCCGCTTCTGCATGTCGCGGATGCCGCTGGAGCGCATGCATGCGGCTGTGGACGGCATGCGGCGCGAACGTATGCAAACCAGGACGTTCCCTAAGGGGAACGAGAGAGTGCCCCCTATCAAACGCATCCACAAGTAAGAGGGCATTTTGCAAAAAGGGTACTTGCATAACTTTTATTAATTTACCACTTTTCTCTATTATTGATACTCAGAATGGTATGGATTGTAAGATTCCAGATTGTCACTTTTCAGGGTTCCGTACGTAGACATGCGAGCCGCGCCGGCTAGCCGCCGCCATGAAGACGCGGCGCGCCGCCGCCGCCGCCGACCTGTTCGAAATTCGCGCCGTGCGTGCTAGCCGGCGTTTGGGCATTATATATTTATCCATTATAATTATCGTTTGTGCAAAGACTGCAGCAATGTAATCACAGACGCAGATGACTAAATAATCAAAATATTTATTTATTTATTTATTTATTTATTCTTTTATTTTTACAACAATGATCAATCGTTATTAGATATAAGCGCCGATAGGTATATCGCTGGCGGCGGCGCACCGGCAAAAAACGGCGGCGGCGGCGTAATCTTGTAAAAACTTTTAATTTACATAATTTTCACAAAATCTACACAAAGGAGCGATATTTAGGATATTTTAAACCTATCCAAAGCCGGACACGCCCATGAACGTTGTTTTTACTCTATCGCGCATATCACGTTGAAGGACACGCCGATTGGCATCAATGTTGTACTACAAATTTCACTCTGACGGTTGGCGTATAATATAGCAGTGAGTTGGCTCTCATTTAAGTATTTTTGAGTTACGTAGCTATCCACATCAACTCGCGGACCCGGGGTTGGTCTGGCGTAGGACCCTAGAGCTAGACTTGCCCGACACTATACCGACGACATCCCGGAAATCAGCCTGTACGAGATTGGAATGGTTCTTAAAAACAGCTCAAGAACAAAAAGGCACCCAGTGAAGACGGAATAACAGCTGACTCCTGAAGGCGGGTGGATAAACCGGTGCTTACTTCAGAAGTTGTTCGATTCTGTCTTACTGGAATGGAACAGAGGGGTGGGGTGCTGTTCGTCAGAAAGGATGACAACACCCTGTCGAAGAACTGCCGACCCATCTCACTTCTGAGCCATTTCTATAAGCTGTTTTCGAGAGTCATTACAAATCGTCTCGTACGCAAGCTAGATGACTTTCAGCCTCCCGAACAAGCCGGTTCCCGAAGAGGCTTTAGTACCGTAAAGCACATCCATACGCTCCGTCAGCTTATACAGAAGACTGAGGAGTATAACCTGCCCCTCTTCGATAATGAACACTAAGGAACACTAAGGTGTTCTTTCGATTCGATCGAAATCTAAGCTGTACTAGTCTCTCAAGCGGTGTTAAGTAGACCACCATTATAATTATCGAAGTACTGAAGAGACGAGAACGCCACAATGTCAGTCCGACTCCAGGACTGGAACTCAAGACCTATTCCACTGCAGCGGGAGTCAGGCAAGGAGATGTTGTTTCTCCAAAACTGTTCACCACTACACTGGAAGGTGTTTTCAAGACCTTGGATTGGAGAAGGCTATAGGCATCAACATGAACGGCGATCACTCACCTTCGGTTTGCTGAAGGTAAAGTAGTCTTGGCTTGGCTAATACCATGGATTACTTAAGTACGATGCTCGATGACCTCAGTAAGGCCTCTGAGCGAGTACGTCTAAGGATGACCATGAATAAGACGAAGATCATGCCAAATGCCCATGTAGTATCAACTCCCAGATTCCTCTTCAACTTCGAGAAGAGGTCAATCGTCGAATCAGACTTGGCTGGGCAGTGTTCTGGAAGCTACGGCACATTACTTACTTGCTTGCTTACGCATACTATGGGCCTAATAACAAGGCTCCAAGTCACGCAAAGGGCAATGGAGAGGGCTATGCTGGGAGTTTCTCTGCAGCAGAAGCAAGGTAACCGATAAGCCCTCCGAATCGCAAAACTTAAGTGGGCGGGGTAGAACGCCGATAGTCAGCAAAGCTAATGCATCTTTAGGCAATACTGCTGGTTAGGCTATACTGGTAGCTATGGGGAATATTGCCTAAGAAAATATGTTGTCGATCGAAGATCGTTTATTGTAATAGCGGATACAATAATAACACAGTCGTAGTGGGTAGCTAGGAGGAGGTGACAACTCGACTCGACTAGACCAGAGTGACTGCTTGATTGCGAGTGACTGAACTAAGTGGAATGAACTGCTCCCTTTTTTTTTCTTTTTTTTTTTTAAACCTGACTGTTGCTATAGTAGGTCGAACCCAATATAGCGGTCGAATTGCGTGGTTGGAGGGTAGCCTGGGGAAAATCCAGGGGGAGCCTCCGGCACGACCACGCGGGAAAGTTTGTGCACTGGAATACTCTACGAGTTTGCGCTCCAGTGAGATTGGTTGAACGGTATCAACCGAATCTGGGGTGTGAGTGGTGTCGAACTACTGGGAGTTTTATCGCTGGTTCGCTAAAACCTAGCCTAGCTGAGAAGAGTCCAGCAAGAAACTCAGCTAGGCCCGACTTGGGTCGGACTGACTCTACCCGGTATGCGGCGGTACCGGGACGAATAGGGACTGTATGTGTCTGTGTTGTCGCGATCTCGCGGTGGACGTCCCCGCCGGCGGGAACGCCGAAGTGTACGCGATGTGTTGGACGCCGAAAGCGCAGCGTTCCATATTTCGATGGACGCTGTGATTTCGTCGTCCGGGTCCGTGAGTGTGTGCCTAGGACGCCGGACCGTGCGGCCCCTAATCAGTGAGCGCCGAGTAACGACAGAGGGGGGAGGGATGGGAACGTAATCAGCAGCCTTCCTAACTAACGGATTCCTATGGTGGGGAGCGTTGTCAAAATAACGTCTGGCAGCCTGCTTAAAGAAACCATACATGGTGCTAATCCCCATGTCGTGGTGCAGGCTGAGGTTCGATTGGTACCACGGGGCACCAGTCGCCCTACGGAGAAAACGATTCTGAATGACCTGAAGCGGCTTGAGCGATGACATAGGCACGTGAGCAAATGCTACACTTGCATATGTCATGATTGGACGAACACAAGTCTTGTAGAGTGTCAGCTTATTTCTAAGTGACATTTTACTAAGCTTGTTGATCATCGGCCCAAGCCTTCCTAGTACGAACAACGCGCGGTTGCGAACCCTGCGGATGTGGCTACGGAAAGTCAGTCTCCTGTCGAGGGTCACTCCAAGATATTTGGCCTCGTTGACCCAGGGGATGGGTCGGTCAAACATCTGGATCGGAGCCACCCGTCTTTCTGTACTAACGCAGTCAGACGGGTGGAAGACTATTGCAGTGCTTTTTTCCGGGTTGACTTCGATACGCCAAAGATTAAACCAACGACCTAGGTCGGTGATTGCCTCTTGGAGGTAACGCCGGATAGTAGCGTACTTACAATGGGTCGTAAAGAGCGCGGTGTCGTCCGCAAACAACCCCAGTTGCACCTTAGGGTGCCTGGGAATGTCGTTCGTGAACAACGAGTAGAGAGTGGGAGAGAGCACGGAGCCTTGCGGGACTCCGGCCCGGATGGGGTGTGGGTCCGAGTACGTTCCCTCCAGTCGGTATCGAAAGCTTCGATCACTGAGAAGAACTGCTCCCTATTCCGACGTGCCCTATTATATCAGAGGCACGCCCGGATAACGGTATAAGATACCTGACTGTCTAGCGAGGCAGGAGTTCTCACGATTCACAAAATAAGCAGATTAACAATAGGTAAACAATAGTTGTAAAAAGTGAATAGAGAATGGCTGTTAAACAATAGTTCTGAATATGCCGATAACCGACAAAGGTGATAGACAATACTTAACGGTCTCGGCCCAACTCGGGGTAATAAACATTGCGAAATATTTTATGCTTTTACAATATCTCTTAGTGCTAACGTAATATACTTAATTGCTAGGCCGTAACGGGAAAACACATTTGGGTCTAACGGTAAAATATTAGCTGGTAGTTGACGGGACTCGTCGGCTACACATCACACGAACAAGCGTCAGCGCTGAGGCATTTTTATAGTCATATTATTTGAATCATTTCCATGGTCATATCGATTTGCGCAACTAAGAACTTCGCATTTGACAATTAAAGGGTTATTAATTTAAAATAGACCCTCATGGTGGTTACCAACGTCAGCCAACCTTACCCTTAACCACATAAGGGTCGCTACGGAGTGTGTAAAATAAATAAGCTACAATAGCTGAAACGCGCGCGAAACATAAAATCGGCGCGCCGATGGTGCCGAGTCGGCGGCGCCTGCGTGGGATTTTGGTCGGCGGCATATCTAATCGTTATGTCATTATTCGCATTTGCTTTATCAGTCAGTCAAAATGAGCCACCGACTAGACGCCTCAGCCGCGAAAATTTTGCCGACGCGCCGCCGCCGACTGTTTCGCACCCGGCTCGCATGTCTATTTCGTAGTCAACAAGGTACCCTTATAGTTTCGCGTTCAAAATTATTATGGGTTCCCTAAAACCATTTTTCAAATCAGTGATTAGTTTGCGAGATATTGGGCTTTAAAGCCCTAATTTTTGTTCGAGTCATGTGCCCCCCCTTGCCTGCTAAATGGCTACTACTGGGGATGTGAAAAAATTCGTGAAACACATAATGAATTTAAAAGAAAAACTATCACGGACAAGTTGGCATAAGTAGTTACCGAGTAATAGTCGACCAGCTTAATGTGTACTTGGAATGTGTACTTCAAATTCGGCCGACGCAACAGCACCGCACGTCGATGTAACTAAGACAGACAGGGAACTACGGAACCCTACACTGCGCGTGACCCGACACGCACTTGTTTTATATAAAGTCGCGTGACAATCCCAGTTGTCGGGAAATGACTGCATGGCTATATAATGTGCAGGGCCCTTACTTTTCATGCCGATGACATCAATTTGACGTCACGCTGCATATACGAAGGTGACCCCAAATAGTTTTATTGTAATTATTAGTCATTAGTCGTCAATCATTTTAATCATGTACAAATTACTTCAAAGGTAATCTATTCACACGTGGAATAATTAATAGGTACCTAGTTGAAGGAATTCTGTTAATAAAATGTATGTATAAAAACAAAACAAATAGTTTAATTCACGTTTCACGTATCAAGTAGGTACCTATTAAATTATTCCACGTGTGAATAGATTACTTTTGAAGATATTTGTACATGATTAAAATTATTGACGACTAGTGATTAATAATTACAATAAAACTATTTGGGGTCACCTATATGTGTTGCGTTCCGTGGGTCACGTACGGTGCTGTCTGAAAATCAGCGCTGTAGGTGTCTGTCTGACACCCCGGCATAATGCTGAGACAGCGACCGATTCACTGCCGCGAAGACACACACACATTTTGTGTCAATTGTATTGTATTTCTACTCCCTTTGTCTCTGTGTGTCTTTTGTGTAGTGAATAAATGTCTTCTTTCTTTTCTTTCTTATATGCAGCGTGACGTCAAATTGATGTCATCGGCATGAAAAATACGGGCCTTGATAATGTGGTATTGGTATTTCTACTCCACCGCCATACAATTTGCGTTTCAATGCGGTGGACTCCAGCATCTCAAACTGATCGTACTTGAGTCCATCACCTCGGTTTCTGTTCTCCCGGTTCGCTGTCTTGGGGCCGTTAGTCGAGCGCCGAAACCACGGAAAATATTTTTTCGGCAGCACGGAATTCATTCAACACTCGTCTTCTTACAGTAGCTGGAAGAAAAAACTGAAAGCGTATTAAGGTAATGCTTATCACGGGCTAAGCGACAAGCCTTTCTTTTACAAATAACACTTTCACGGTCAGGCTGGGCGCTCTGTTCGTAGGCGCTTTCCTCTACTTAGCGGGAAAACCAGGGCACCGGCTACGAGCATATTAGCGCTACAAACTTGTTGGCAGTGACTGGGTTAAGAAAAATCAAAGGCTTTATCTTAGTCATTGTTATAAACGGGTCTATCATAGGCCGAGCGACGATATATCCCTCCCTCATTCTTATTTTTGTTTCACTATCCCTCAGTTTCTACAACCAGCTGGTGTTGAACAATCCCGAGCAACGCGCCGTAGTCGAGCGCATCGTGTCTGGGAGCAGCGGCACCGCCCCCTACTTGCTGCACGGCCCGCCCGGCACAGGCAAGACGGTCACCATTGTCGAGGCTATACTGCAGGTAATAAGACCTTATGCGGTTCACACAGGGTTCAAAGTCACATGATAGCTAGCCAAGAACATCGTGGATACAGCAAAATCCCTTGCCATATCCTCTAGCCACCATATAATAAAATTTCAATCATCATAATTGACCTTGTACATCTATGATAAGCAGAGCCCGGAATTTTCACGGCAAAACAAAAGACTGTCGCAACCTTACTAGTGTTAGTAAACTTTTTTATCGATATCGATAGTTGTGTAATAGAAGAAAAAAAAGGTCCACAAAATTACGTGAGGTTTGTATAAAATTAATGGAAATCCTTCTTCGAAATCCACGTCCGTACACACAGCAGCACATGAAATTTTATTTCTGATAGTAATAAGAGTATATAATCATTAGTTTTATTACATATTTCTCGTATATTATTATAAATTAACCGTCGCGAAGTATTTTAAAATATTCGATAATAATACTCGATATCGATACAAAAATGTTTCTAACACTAATAAGATTGCGACAGTCTTTTGTTTTGCCGTGAAAATTCCGGGCTCTGATGATAAGATGATTTAACCAGCAAACACTTACGTACAAACGACAACACTGTTAACTGACTATCCTGTGTTTATATAGAACCTTATTGCAATGCACTTAAGGTGCACCGACGGTCAGTTATCTGTGTTGTCGATAGTACATGATTCGTAAGGCCAATACGGGAGCGACAGCTACGACCGCATATTTGACAAGTAAATGTTGTGCACGGCGATGTAGGGCGGACAGCAGCACGCTAGTGTCTCTGTTCTCGTCGGAACGACAGAAGATCGAACCAAGCATGCGCAACCATACCTTCGCCCAGGGTCTTCCTCCAGTGGTCTCGGTCCTCAGATTCCAGTTCCCATTTGGTTGGGTCGATCTTCCAGGACAACATTTAAATAGACTAGGTATTTAAATAGAAAGATGGGCGCAGTTTCATTGATACCCTTTGGAGGACTATGGTCAGATCCGGACCGCAAAGCCTGGGAAAGCTATTCATCACATGGCAGGGAAGAGGAGCAGAGGACGGATGCCTGTGCGTTGGGCGGACACGGTAACATCTGTGGCCGGAGCCACACTTCAGGCCAGCATGCATCAACCCCAGGGCTGAGCAGCTTGGAGAATGATGGTGAAGAGCGCCCGCAGCCGTCTCGTCCCTCAGCCATGAGGATACGACAAGGAAATAAGTAGTTCAAAGTTACGTGACAGTTAGCCAAGCACATCGTGGAATCCTGGATTCAGCTGCTATGCCAGAGCCCACAGTCAGATGGTAGACTACTCGAAAGTATTCAGATGGTTTTGAGAAATACAGTAGGCACTGTCCGAATTCTCCGAATATAATTGCTATACTTACCTACTTAAGTGGTACTGAAAATCCGGCAAGACTGGCTAGCTCCACGATTATAAAACGCCGCAGAACTATGGCACCTAGGTATTTATATCGCTTTTGTTTCAGCTGGCAAAGACCCCCACGAACCACATATTGGTGTGCACAGACTCCAATATGGCTGCGGACCACGTGGCGACCCTGCTTATTAAGTATGCGGACAAGTTTCCGCAGAAGGAGTTCCTGCTTCGGGCTAATTCAGAGTTCAGAGTCTGGTTAGTGGCTTTTATTGTACCTACATGTTATAATCTATTGTTTACAACCACGATAAATTCTTGGATGATAGCCCAGCCAGCACGATAGGTACCGTTAAAGACAGGTTTCACGGCCCAAATGTTCTAAAACGTCACCTAAAACCAGATTATAAAACATATCATGCCAGCTCTCCAGATAGCTTAGTTTTCTATGGAATGAATAATACGACTTTCAGGGAGCCAATGCCAGCGAGTCTGGCGCCATACTCCAACGGTACGTGTCGAGGCAACTGGACCGCGGTGACCATCGCGAAGTTCATGTCCTACAGGATCGTCATCACGACGCTGGTTCACGCCGCCAAGTTTGCCAAGTTAGTATCCACTAACATTTATTGTGACGTCACTTTTCTTTCTCTACTTGAAACTGCTGTATATTCGTAAATCATTGAGATAGATGGAAAGTGTGCTTGGTAGATATAGATTTTAGTCTTTTTAGTTTCCCGTGCCAAAATTGTAAGAACGGTACAATCATGGAATCACCACAACACACCCGGTAGAATAATTACAAGATCAGAGTTAAGAATATTGTACGCTTCAATTGAAGCTTCAAAGCTGTAATTAGCGGTACAGTACGTTGCATTAACATGGCTATGGCATGGCTATATGGAATATGGAATTTGATGAGGGCGGCAATGTTTTTGTAGTCCTGTTGAAAAGCGATTCGGCAAATACTCGAGCAGCCCGCGCACACCTCTTGCGATCTATCCAGTCTGTAACTTTGGACAATAGAATGGCGTTCGGCAGTTCCTGATCTTACTAATACCGACAAACTCTTTTAGCGATTTAAAAAAGAAGGACCAACAGCGTGTGATCACGCACGTGTTTATCGACGAGGCCGCGCAGGCCAGCGAGCCGGCGAGCCTGATCCCGCTGTGCGGGCTGCTGGCGCCCGGCGGCGCGCTCGTGCTCGCCGGGGACCCCATGCAGCTGGGGCCCGTCGTCATCTCGCGCGAGGCGTCCAAGCTGGGGCTCGGTCAGTACATACTGTAGCACGTGTCACCGACGAGGCCGCGCAGGCCAGCGAGCCGGCGAGCCTGATCCCGCTGTGCGGGCTGCTGGCGCCCGGCGGCGCGCTCGTGCTCACCGGGGACCCCATGCAGCTGGGGCCCGTCGTCATCTCGCGCGAGGCGTCCAAGCTGGGGCTCGGTCAGTACATACTGTAGCACGTGTCACCGACGAGGCCGCGCAGGCCAGCGAGCCGGCGAGCCTGATCCCGCTGTGCGGGCTGCTGGCGCCCGGCGGCGCGCTCGTGCTCGCCGGGGAGCCCATGCAGCTGGGGCCCGTCGTCATCTCGCGCGAGGCGGCCAAGCTGGGGCTCGGTCAGTACATACTGTAGCACGTGTCACCGACGAGGCCGCGCAGGCCAGCGTGCCGGCGAGCCTGATCCCGCTGTGCGGGCTGCTGGCGCCCGGCGGCGCGCTCGTGCTCGCCGGGGAGCCCATGCAGCTGGGGCCCGTCGTCATCTCGCGCGAGGCGTCCAAGCTGGGGCTCGGTCAGTACATACTGTAGCACGTGTCACCGACGAGGCCGCGCAGGCCAGCGTGCCGGCGAGCCTGATCCCGCTGTGCGGGCTGCTGGCGCCCGGCGGCGCGCTCGTGCTCGCCGGGGAGCCCATGCAGCTGGGGCCCGTCGTCATCTCGCGCGAGGCGTCCAAGCTGGGGCTCGGTCAGTACATACTGTAGCACGTGTCACCGACGAGGCCGCGCAGGCCAGCGTGCCGGCGAGCCTGATCCCGCTGTGCGGGCTGCTGGCGCCCGGCGGCGCGCTCGTGCTCGCCGGGGAGCCCATGCAGCTGGGGCCCGTCGTCATCTCGCGCGAGGCGTCCAAGCTGGGGCTCGGTCAGTACATACTGTAGCACGTGTCACCGAAGAGGCCACGCAGGCCAGCGTGCCGGCGAGCCTGATCCCGCTGTGCGGGCTGCTGGCGCCCGGCGGCGCGCTCGTGCTCGCCGGGGAGCCCATGCAGCTGGGGCCCGTCGTCATCTCGCGCGAGGCGTCCAAGCTGGGGCTCGGTCAGTACATACTGTAGCACGTGTCACCGAAGAGGCCACGCAGGCCAGCGTGCCGGCGAGCCTGATCCCGCTGTGCGGGCTGCTGGCGCCCGGCGGCGCGCTCGTGCTCGCCGGGGAGCCCATGCAGCTGGGGCCCGTCGTCATCTCGCGGCGGCCAAGCCGGTGGCGCGCTCGTGCTGCCAGGGCGCGGCCATGCTGGGGCTCGGTCAGTATCAGTATACCAGCTGGTCTATTGCGTGGAACTAATACGAAAATGGGCCATAGGTTTCGAGAACAAACTTATAATGTCTACCGACTAAAATCTGCGGGTGGCTAATACCAATCTAGATCTTAACTAGAACGCACTGGAGAATAACCCATACCAAACCGGTTGTAAAGGTATATTGACATATTTTCTTGACTCGCCAAGTCTACCCACATTGTCTTGTTGGACATTAGCAGTGTCCAACAACTACATTGTTGGTTGACCATACTAACATCCAAAAACAAACTACTTATTTGTAGATCTAACTAAGTTGTGTTATGTTGTAGTAACTGGCACCAGCCTATAGCTAGAATGATGGCATTTCATGGAATATACAACATTCTGAACTCGCACTTACGTACTCGCTAATAAATGACTTGTTCGTACCTGACTGTGCTTCCGTTCACCACGACAACACTTCACTAAAACGATACTCACTTTTGCACTTCACTGTACTTCACTCTATTATACCCGGTTGTATTTACTGGTTTTTGGTTACTGATTTTGAGCTTGAAGGCGACTTGACCCCATGATTTCAGGAAAAATCTCGTTAGCGTGTTTCTACTAAGGATATCGGCATCTAGCGGCTAATTAATGAACTAATTTTGATATGTACATAATTTATTTCATGTTCCGTCGACGACGTGTGGCGTATCGTATATGTCACTTAAAGGTTGCTACTAGTAACGCCATCTATTCGATTTTAATAGCTTCTACAAATCTCAACAGACTAATTCTTTATGTGTGTCATAAAGGCGATCATGCTAGCTTGGCAGTTAATGGTACCCCAATTTTCATCAACTGATTTGATACCCAGGTATCTCTCTAATGGAACGCCTGAAGCGAGACTGCACCCTCTACAGCGACGAGAAGAAGGACCCTAACTTCATCATGATGCTCAAGAAGAACTTCAGGTCGCACCAGGACATACTCTGCATCCCTGACGAGTTGTACTACCATGGTCAGCTTGAGGTAAGTTGCTTTTGGTACGGCGTACGACTCAGCGATTATGTGGATGCGACAGTCGAGAAAGAGTATTGAATGAATGAATGAATGTCGTTTATTCACCAGAAACATATGGTAAATACAGATGTTACGATCAATTAGCATCTCTAAACATGTTTCGCCAAAACAGGCATGTGAAAATTTTATTTCATAAGTTAAATTAAGAATTGTTATATAAAAATTAATGAATCCAATTAAAACTAAGTACTAGAACATAGCACATGCTTTGTTTGTTCAAAATTAAAATTAAAAAATGTCAATCTGATTTCAAAATCAACATTACAAAATAAGTTTAGAAAAATGAGGTAAAAAATAAATAAACATTGTGAATACAGTTCTTAATATGAATTAAAACATGTCAATCAAATTAAAATTATTTCGAAAGTAGTTTTAAAATGTGTTTGGAGACAATGTTACACAAATTGAGCAAGTCCTCAACTAAGTAAAGCTGGCACTAACGGACGAAATAAATGACGATGATAACAATCGTAATATACTTACTTAGATAAATAAATACTTATAGATGAAAACCACCATGACTCGGGAACAAATATTCTAGCTCATCATGTCATTATACAAACCTTCACCTATCGGAATTCGAACCCGGGACGGCCAGCTTCACTACGAAGTGGTCTCTTCACTCACTCAACTCGTCAGGGAATCTTGGCCAGCAACAGCAGCACCAGAAGCCGGCGTAGTGCATTTCAATTCGAAGGTCGTATAATAGTAGTTCGTAAGTGGAAAGACTTTTACCGAGGTTTTTCCCAGGCAATGGCACCCGTGGACCCTATCAGCGGCGTGGACATCCTCGGGGAGCGGAAGAAGAGTCGCGCCATCGTGTTCTACGGGGTGCCGTCTCAGGAGCAGAGAATGGGGAAGTCCCCGAGGTATGTACACATACTCGTACCATCATCCTACTATCCTACTAATATTATAAATGCGAAAGTTTAGATGTTTGGATGTTTGTTACTCAATCACGCTTAAACGGCTGAACCGATTCGAATGAAATTTTGCACGAAGATAGTTTATAGCCTGGATTAAAATATAGGATAGTTTTTATCCCGGGTCCACGCGGACGAAGTCGCGGGCGGAAGCTAGTAATATTATAAATGCGAAAGTTTGGATGTTTAGATGTTTGGATGTTTGTTACTCAATCACGCTTAAACGGCTCAACCGATTTAGATGAAATTTTGCACGAAGATAGTTTATAACCTGGATTCAAATATAGGATAGTTTTTATCCCGGGTCCACGCAGACGAAGTCGCGGGCGGAAGCTAGTAACTTCATAAGCGTAAAGTACGTAGCTACGCGGACCTAGCGCTTAAAATGGTCGACACACGACTAGTGTCAAGAGAATGAGGATTGTGTCGATTCTTTTAAGCGTGTTAGTTTGCGTAGCTACTTACTTCCGCTGTTGACTGTGTGTCGATAATAAACAGTTAACCTACCAGGGTTACGTGGCACCATTGGACTAAACAGTCGTCATTCATTATTAAGCCTGCTATACATGATCAGTTTTGCCTTCAGTTCTAACTGACCGGATACAAATCCGCACCGTGTATGTACAATTTGGCCTTAAGATATACTCGCATCAGGCCGCCGGAGCGACTGAACGAATTTAAAAGATTTGCCTGATCCGAACGACCTTTCCATGTATGCATATATCTTGCAAAAAATGGCACGCGACCGAGCACACAGTCCTATTGTTAGACTTGAATGCTATTGTTCTGAAGATAAGAAGATCAGTCCAGTTCAGAAAATCTCAACTATAATCGTAAATTACTTCCGTTAGAATCTGATTGTATGTAGTTTGACCGTTTTCTATGGGATGACAGTTGCCGGCGCCATATTTAATGTTTACCGGCGCGTAAATTGTGGTCTGATAAATGCAGAAATTAATTGCGGGAAGTTAACGTGAACAAAACCTTTGCTAATTGTGTTACAGCTTCTACAATGATTCGGAGTTGGAAGTGGTCCAGACTCACATCAAGGCGTTGTTGGAGGTGCATCGGGTAGCTCAAGACGACATCGGCGTCGTGACACCGTACATTAGACAGGTACTTATGAGAATGCACGTTCTATTTCCTTCCTATAATAGAATCGGATAAGTAGTTGGATCAGTCCATCGGTAGGCGTCAGAGCCGTATAGTTGTATGAACAGACAATACACTCCTGGGCCGGAGGTGTTTCCCGGAGGGCAGAGATCACGGAACACCAAAATCCTACTAATATTATAAATGCGAAAGTTTAGATGTTTGGATGTTTGTTACTCAATCACGCTTAAACGGCTGAACCGATTTGAATGAAATTTTGTACGAAGATAGTTTATAGCCTGGATTAAAATATAGGATAGTTTTTATCCCGGGTCCATGCGGACGAAGTCGCGGGCGGAAGCTAGTCATTACATACATTCCTAACCAAAAATTCATCGCAGGTGTACAAAATGAAGCAGTGGCTCAAAGAACGAGAGCTGAACATCGAAGTTGGCACTGTCGAGGGTTTCCAAGGCAAGGAGAAGCGAGTGATCATCGTGTCTACCGTGCGCGCCCGGTGCGACCTGGTCGCACACGACGCCAAGTTTCGGCTGGGCTTCCTCGTCGACCCCAAGGTGAGTTAGCTGCGTGACTGAAGACTGAGACTAGACAGAGGACGTTTAGATGAAGCAGTGGCTCAAAAAACGAGAGCCGAGCTGGACATAGTGGGTACGGTCGAGGGTTTCCAAGGCAAGGAGAAGCGAGTCATCATCGTGTCCACCGTGCGCGCCCGGTGCGACCTGGTCACGCCCGACGCCAAGTTTCGGCTGGGCTTCCTCGTCGACTCCAAGGTGAGTTAGCTGCGTGACTGAACACTGACTAGACGGAGGACGTTTAGATGCAGCAGTGGCTCAAAGAACGAGGGCCGAGCTGGACATACTAGGTACGGTCGAGGGTTTCCAAGGCAAGTAGAAGCGAGTCAGCATCGTGTCCACCGTGCGTGCCTATATAATTACGGCAGTCAATCAAGTCACAAAAAAAAAGATTGACAGTTCGACTTGAAGCGCTTGCTAAAGCTAACGGTCTTATATGCCTACTGAGAATGCCAATCATCATCCACATTTACGACCACATAGTGATGACTAATAAGTATCCAAAAGATTTTGATAATCAAAGTTATAGAACATAAAATCACCCCATTCCTCATTCCCCAGCGCTTCAACGTAGCGCTGACTCGCGCCAAAGCGAAGCTGATCGTCGTTGGCAACCCCACCTGTCTCCAGCGCGATCCAAAATGGCGCCGCTACATGTCCAAGTGCCGTGAACTCAGTACGTACCACGGCCTTGACCTGGGAGAAGAGGAGCCTCAGAATGAAACCTTGGACCAAATAAGACATATCCTGGCCCTAACTAGCGAGCTGGAGAAATTGCAGCTGACTAATGCGTTGAACAATATGACAATTTAATTAGTACTTTTTTTTCCGTCGCTGCACGTGGAGCGATAAAATAAGGGACCAGCCCTGCTAGCACGATAGGTATTATCGTCACGTTTTACGGCGAACATTTACTGAATCGTGCTACTTTTGTGGTCATGTTTTACGTGACGGTTTGGGCCGTTTCAGTAGTAAAAGTTGAACATAAAACCTATCGTGCTAGCGGCCTCTGTTGCGCTTTCCAATGCACCCATAGCGGGTATTGCGACAGAGAGCTCAATAGACGCAACTACAACTGTCATTATACACATCATTCCATCATAAGGCATTCGTTCCTGTAATGTGCTAGCAAGCGAGTGAGTGGGAGAGCGACAAATGCTTTATATCGCACATACACGCTGTCGTGCTAGCTAATAGGTGTTCTTAGCTTAGCAGTGAGGGTTTCCACAATACATTATGTCACCAGCTAGCAGCATTGTGACGAGCTCTTATTGAATTAATGAATGAATGAAATATTTTATTTCAGGTCTTCACCGACCCATATAAGATGTGTTAGTTACAATTAAATTTTAACTATTAGGTTAGGTTACACAACAACAATTTGACACAGAACAGAGACCTGACACACGGAGGACATACACTTATTAAAGTAGATTTGACCTGCCCAATCCAATACTTCAGTATTGGACCGTCAAACCTACCAGCCAACATTTTCAGGATGCTGTTAGTACTTTTTCTCACTCGAGCCATCAGGCATGAAATTTTATTTCGCACAATCGCATGAGTAATTAGTGCGTGGCTCTGCGACGAACATCCCCGAGGCACTACACCATTTGGGCCTTCTTAACAGCATCCTGAAAACATTATTATTATACTCAACGCGTAGGGCGCTATAAGCCCGCTTTGTGTACTTAACCCACAGGGCGCTAGCGTAGAAAGATTGGCAGATGGCTTTAAAAAGTGCAATCTTTACCTCTGCGGAACACCTAGCGAACCTGCGGGCAAGCATGTTACCCCTGACTTATAGCGCCCTACGCTCCCTTTCTATATCCTGGTCATCACAAGTCTTCTGAAATATTGTTATTGACGCCAGCTTTTAAAATCCACCAATCAAATTGTTGATGACGAAATATAATGGTGGAATATGACATGACACTAAGGCCTCTCGCCACAGCGCTGTGACATAATGTATTCTGGAAACCCTCATCGGACACCTACTAGTAAACGTTATATCTCTTTTTGATTGTGATTATGATTATAAGTAAGTAAATATAAATAAATAGTCCGCCTAAGGACAACAAACAATAATGTGCCTCCCTTAATTTGGCAAATTAAAGTAAAGCCTCGTTGGCGCTAAAATGTCGAAACGATCTAAGATAAAGTTCATCCGGGCAGAATTCGCCCGGCCAAATTAAGGGTTAGATGATAAGACTATTGACTCTATTGTTACACATAACTTTAAATCATGTAATTAGTATAAGTACAAGAAGGATTTATAATTTTTGTATTCAATTACTAGGTCTTATTTCCTCGGACGAAATGATACGTGCGGTGCGTTTCCATGTTACTCATATAAACTAGACGATTCAACCATTTCTTTTTTATATATTTTTATATCTACTTTTATCAATTTTATTCACGAATAAATGTTTTTTTTTTCTTTCTTTTTGGGTAACACTGGAAACGCGACGTGAATTCCTATCTCATTTCCTAGTTCGCAACAACGAACTAGGAAATGAGGTCTAAGTTGTCGTTTAAAAATGCGTGTTCTCCTCAAAAGGCCATTTTGCCACACACCCAGCAATTTGTCACAACCACTTGCTATAGTTGAACGAGACAGTAATACATACCGTTCATTCCATTATATCCCAACTTCAACCTTATAGCGTACACCGGAAGGTAGCAATTCGTGTGCGTTATCTGGTTACTTCTTTCATTTCGTTTGAACTGATACCTACCTACTTAGTAGCCAAAGTTAACAATGGGCACAAAAGCATTGCTCTAGAGACAAGCTGTTAATGGAAATTCGGACATCTTAAAAACATCTCACTATGAGTTGGTGTGACAAATTGCATAATTTGTAGTGTGTTGAGCAAATCACATCGCCCGACGTGCCAAAGCGCCGTTGTACTCCTATCTAGGGGGGCTAGCACAACTGACGCCGCGCCGCGACGCGAGTCGAGAAAGATCTACCCTCCTTTTTCTAACTTGCACGGTGCGAGTTGGACAGGAGACGCTTAGTCGCGCGCGAAGCGACTGAGCAGCAAGTTGTGCTAGACGTACAGAAACGACACCTAAACCAACATTTAACATTCGACAGGCCATGCCAGGTCACTGAACAAGTTGCTGCCGATATTAACAAATTTACTGATAGTTTGTCAGACGCTGTGCATGCTGTTCTATGTTGATATTGCAACAGGTAGAATTAAGACCCACATTTTACTACTAATTAAGACAATAAACTGATTAAAGATTTAGTCATAGGTATTTGTTTTCATTTAAATTTTCAGTGCTTTATTCACTAGTAGGTAACCGATATGATATACTTACGACAAGTGGCGGATCCTGGCTTTTTTTAGGGGGGCTACCCGTCTGAGGCTAGGAGGCCAGGTGCTTGAGCAAACTCTTGCATTGCTGTTCTCGCTTCGATCACATCTCTCGACATGCCCATAAGCCACCAAAATACACCTACTTTTACCATTACCTAGGTTATGCCTTTTCTTTGGTTGATTGATCTTTACGATTATCTTTCGTAACGCGCTCTAGTGTGAGAAGTTACTACGCCTTTCGCCAGTCCAGCACGTTTAGCACAAGATGCGCGCGAGCTCTCGTGCACTATCCGTCTCTTTCTAAGTTTCCTAATAAGAGAAAGACTGATAGTGCAGGAGAGCACGCGCGCCGTCTTGTGCTGAGCCTGCTGGTGCGCGTAATTTTTTCGTATTTGAAAACTGCTTAGAAAGGTACTTAGATAATGTGTTTTCCCAATACTTTTTCGTTTTGGTACAAGGTGCCCTTATGATATGCCTTGGACAAATAATGACAAGGGTTGTATGCTCATGGGCGGATGTATCTATTAATTTAAACGAAATGTTAGTCTTGAAGATAAAAGTACAGGAAAGACAATGGAAGTGATTTTATTACATGTCATTTTGATTGTTTACTCACTTTTAGATCTTCAATATTTATGTATCTAAGATCTCCGAGATAATTTACGAACACGTGGCTTATGTGCTCTTTTGCTTACCTACCTCGTACCAAAAAATGCACTTTGGGGTTCCAGTATTCATACCTAGACTGCACAGCGATAAAAGTATTCGAACGGAAGAGTAATTAAAAAATATTTATATACGATTCCATCGTTTATCTATTGTTAGTCTTAGGGTATGCGCGCACGAGCAACTTTTGTCTAGGGTAGTAAGGGTACTAAAACCCTACGCAACTTTTGTCTAGGGTGGGGACCCTAGACAAAAGTTGCGTAGGGTTTTAGTCTAGGGGTTAGTATGGAAGTGCGCACACGTAGCGACGCGACTCCGTGTGCGCACTTCCATGCTAACCCATAGACTTCATGTGACAGACAAAATAGTCGCGGAGATAAAAGTTGCTCGTGCGCGCATACCCTTACTGTTGGTTGTGGGCACTGACGCGAGGAATTAAAAGCGGTGAAAACTGGTATGAGGTTATTTATTTTCCGAAAATTACAGCAGAGCCGTGCGGGGTGGCTCGCGATTGGTAGCGGACTGCCCCGGTCGGCGATAACAAAAACAATATAGGGTAAACTTACATATTTCGGTCTTAATTGCGAAGTACCTTATTTTCTAAATCTTAAAACTATTTAAATACTCTTGTTGCCAACACAAACCAATATATGAGAAATAGAACGCGTCGCTAACATTCCCCACCCTAGTGCTGATTCAGCACTCATCTCCCAGAGAGATAGGTGCGACGCGTGCCGCAGACCGTCGCCACGTCCCGGTGGCGGTCCTCACCTCGACCAGACGCGTGCGCCCGTCCTTGCCGGGAAACACCTGTGTGACCAAGCCTTTAGGCCACGAGTTGCGAGGGGAGTTCGGGTCTACCACAAGAACGAGGTCGCCCACTTGCAGCTGCTTCTGTTCCTCATGCCACTTTCTTCTTGGTAGAAGGTTGGGCAAAATTTCCTTCATCCACCTCTGCCAGAACATATCGGTCAGCCTCTGAGCCGTACGCCAATGTTTCCGCAGGTACAGGTCAGAACCGTCAAATGAACCAATGGTAGGCAGATTTGACGAGGTACCGAGAAGAAAGTGGTTTGGAGTAAGAGATTCTACACCTCCTGTCTCGACGGAGACGTGCATCAGGGGACGGCTGTTAACTATATTTTCTACTTCCGCTAAAAGCGTGCTTAATACCTCGTCCCGTGGTGCACGCTCGTTCAAGACTACTTTAAGTGACGTCTTTACACTACGTATGAGCCTTTCCCACGCCCCACCCCAATGGGGGGTAGATGGAGGGATAAAGGTCCACTGCATACCTCTGTTAACACCTTGGCGTTCTAGCTCTTCGGTGTCTAGTTCGCGCATCGACCGCTGCAGCTCAGTATGGGCACCCCTCAGGTTAGTACCGTTATCAGAGAACAGGTGTGACGGCCAGCCACGTCTTGCCGCCATCCGCCGCAGCGCCATTATGAGCGAGTCTGAAGTCAGCGAGGAGACCAGCTCAATGTGGACCGCACGCACCGTCAAGCAAGTGAACAAAACTCCGTACCTCTTCTCACGACGACGACCCACAACAACCTCCATCGGGCCGAACAGGTCTAAACCGCAGTACGAAAAGGGGCGCTGATGGTGCGCCATCCGACCCTTGGGTAAGTCGCCCATTCGCGGTACTCGAGGCTGACACTTCCGAATCCTGCATAGCATACACCTGGATGCCACGAATTTCACGGTAGGTCTGAGGCGTAATATCCAGTACCGCTGTTTTACCTCGTTGACCACGGTCTCCTGATTTCCATGGGCCACCTGTATGTGGTAATGTCGGACAATCAGCTTAGCCACGGGATGCCGACCGTCAAGTATTACCGGCCGCTTCACGTCCATGGCTACATCTGTGGCAGCGTCGATGCGGCCACCCACGCGCAGCAGACCATGTTCGTCAAGTAGTGGTGACAAAGAGATTAATTTGCTATTGCGGTGTAATGGCTTACCACTCTTCAGCATAGCGATATCTTCGCCGAAGGATACCGCCTGCGCATGCCTTAGCAACAGTTTCTCGGCACGCTCCATTGTGCTGCAATCTACTTGACCTGAAATGCCCTTACACTTGTCTATAAATGTTAGTACATTGGCCGTGGTCCGCTTTAAGCGAAGCCAAGAAGAAAATCGTAGGGGGTCTGGCACTGCCAGCCCAGTTGAAGCTTCCTGTACTATAGCTACATAATCAGGCATTGTAGGGGTCAACTGTGATGCTATAATGTCCCTCGGCCACGAAGATTCGCTTTCATATAAAAAGTTTGGACCCGCAAACCATTCACTGAGCTGAGTATGATTAAAAGTTTCCCGCGTGGATAAATCAGCGACGTTCAATTTAGTAGGTATGTACCTCCACTCGTCCACGCGTGATAACTCGTCGATCTCACCCAGCCGGTTTGCTTCGAACGTTTTATAAGTGCGCGTATTGTTGCGAATCCAGTGCAGTACTGTAGTGGAGTCGCACCAAAAAAATCGACTGCCGGGAACTAATCTATGTTCCTTCCCTATAGTATTAGCTAGCCTTGCTGCTAATAAAGCAGCTTGTAACTCGGCCCTGGGCACTGTTAAAGACTTTACAGGCATTACTTTACACTTGCTAGCAATAAATGCAACTTTAATATGCTTATTCATATCCCACCGCCAATAAGCCACAGCACACATAGCTCGAGTACTGCTGTCACAAAACAAATGCAATTGAAGATTGTTATAACCTGCGGCGATCGTAGCACTGGTAGCTGCCGCTACGGATTCGTAGGCGATCGTAGCGCTCGGCGTAGGCACGCTGTTGCCATGCGCGAGACCCGTGCTACGCTGCAGCGTCGTGCTCAAGGTGTCCGCATAGTGACTGCGATCAGCTGATTTATAAAATCTAGGTATGCGTATATCGTTAATTACCTTAAGTAAGTCGACCCATTTCCGCCACTTTTCATATAAATCGTCCGGAATGTAGTCGTCCCAATCCATATGTGATCGCCACGCGTCTTGTAGCATGATTCGCCCTTGAATCGTGAAAGGTGCTAAGAACCCTAGTACATCAAAAATAGACATTATAACTCTTAGCATAAGACGTTTTGTAGGCCTATTTTCACCTGTTAGCACGTCGTCCGGTATACGTTTAAACGACATATCGAAACCTAGCATGTCCTCAGGAGGATACCAGATGAGACCTAAGGTACGCTCGCTTTCGTGTTGTTGGCCGACTTTGAACCTTACAGCAGCAGTACCTAAGGTCTCCTTTGGCACGCTGTCCAAAACTGCGACGCTGTTACTCGTCCAATTTCTTATCTCAAAGCCGCCCGCCTTGTGGATATCACTGACATTCCTTACCATTTCGATGGCCGTCTCCACGTCGGGGAGGCTGTGGATGTAGTCGTCCATGTAGTGCGAGTTCACGATGGCATCAACGGCGGCGGGATGTGATGACTCAAACCGCCGCGCATTCTTATTTTTGATGAACTGAGCGACAAACGGAGAACAGCAGGCACCAAAGATAAGTGACGTCATCACATACGTCTTTATGTCCTTGGTGGGGCTGTTTCTCCACAGAAACCTCAGTGGTCTTCTGCTCGGATCTTGACCCTTAAGAACATGTCCCTGATGTCACCGGTCCACAGAACACCTCCACTAGAAGCCTAATGTTTGTAATTTTGTTCCCGACGCGAGTCACCAAAGCATGAGGAAGAGGTGAGGGGAAGGGCGGGTGCTAACAGCGTTGCGATTGGGCGATGCGCTCGCGCGCGGAATGCGTAGTGATGGGACATGTTCACGTACAAGCATCCTAATTTTTTAGGTACATTTTAAAGTAAAGTAAGTAACTACTTACTATACTTTTATCTTTAAGTTAAGGTAAAGTATAGATAGTTTTGTTACCATTTTAATACACAGTAAGTTAGGAATCCTAACTGGTACCGTAATTTTTTGCTGATAAATCATGGTAGGTCATCAGGCCCGTCTTGTGACACTGGGCCCAACTGCTCACTGAGAGGATTCTTAGAAGCCCGCACAACGTATATCTAACTCACACCAACTCCGAGTTCCCTCACACTTTCTCGAAATTCATCATCAGGCCCATTTTGTGACACTGGGCCCAACTGCTCACTGAGAGGATTCTAAGAAGCCCGCACAACGTATATCTATCTCACACCAACTCCGAGTTCCCTTGCACTTTCTCGAAGTTCATCATCAGGCTCATCTTGTGGCACTGGACCCAACTGCTCACCGAGAGGATTCTAAGAAGTTACTAAAACAGTAAAGTAACTACGACTACTAGTACTACTAATACTTATTATATATTACACTATTTACTTTAAATAACGAACAATAAATAAAACTAAATTTAAGTTCTAATCTACAGAATAACTACTCAAACCAAAATAAACGAGAAATCTGTATTTATGTTACATTTCTTCAAACCGGTTGGAACGAAAGCACGTGGTTTGTCGATTGACCATCATAGCATCATCGGGACATCACTAGTCGTGACGTGTTTTCGTAAGAAAGGAATAGCATATTGCATTTTCAAAGTGATGAAAAGTGACAGACATAGTGTGTCTGTACCTCAGTATTCGCACCGGCCAGTATAAAATGGCCTCCGCTGGCTATAAATATTTTCAATGAAATATTGAATTTGACTCAACTGTGGAATGAAATTTCATCTTTTTTGTAATTAGAAGTCTTTGACGACTTTCCGCACCACCTCACACTACAAAAGCCCACAATTAGCCGTGAAAATCCTATTATTTTGTTTTTTTTGTGAGAGTCATGCACACTCCGCACAGGTCGGTAACATGGACGCAACTGAACGGAAAGGCGGGCGACCGCGGATTAAATAAGCGCAACAACACCAACGCTTGGTGACTCGAGTCGCGAACAAACTGAGAAACATTAGGCTTCTAGTGGAGGTGTTCTGTGCACCGGTCACTGCTATTTTGTGTTCCCTAAAGCGCAGCATTATACCTAAAAGTGATGACAAAAGGTCAGGCCCTGTGAGCAAGTAATCGTTTAAACAACGACCGCTTACCTGACTAGCTGAGTCAAAGACCAAACGAAGGTTCTTCTTATTTTTGTTGTCCACGCCAAAGTGAGGAAGGTAGAAGGTCCTCGGCGTGGCCGTGATGTCCGTTAGTTCCCTGGCGTAATCATTTTTTAACAAATGACTGATTCGTTCACGGTACCTTTCGGCGAATCCTTGATCCTTGCTCATTTTGCGCTCGATACCTGTCATCCTGATGAGCGCGCTTGGGCGGGAGTCAGGCATGGCGGACGCGTCCCGCCACGGCAGGCCGACATGCCAGCGGCCGTCGCGCAGCTGCGCCGACTGCTCCAGCAGCGCGACGGCGCGCGCGTCCTCGGCGTTCTCCCGCGGCGCACACGTCACGCCCGTCGACTCGAGCATGAACGATCGGCGTACCTCGTCGTGGATCTGCTGTAACAGGTGTCCACCCTCTGCACTGGCCGTTCCCTCTTCGCTTTCTGCAATAAAAAAGTTAGACTCGGCCTCGGTGGGCGGGCGGACGCCCTGCGGTACGTATACCTTTCCGTGGACGCACCAACCTAGGGGGGTAAGGCTAGCACACGGTTCGTTAGATTTACCTACTTTAATCAGTGAAGGCAACAACAAATGATAATTATCTTGGCCTATCAGCAATTCAGGCTTTGAATCTGAAGTACATAATTTATCTTTTATGTCATTTAAGTGAGAAGACTTAATACAATTCAAAATAGATAGGCCTTGCAGCGGTAAATTTAATTCATCAACACAGCGCATTCTTATATTATGTACCTTATCGTCTATACCCGTAAGGTTCACATTCACGACGGTCGATTCGTATACCAGTTCATTATCGGTGAATGCGCCACGCACTCGCAGCGTGCCTGCGCTGCCGCGCAAACCGGCGCGCCGCGCCAATGCCGCACTCAGTAAACTGACTGATGAACCGTTATCAAGAAGAGCGGTACTCGAAAACACACCATTAGGTCCATGAACGCGGATAGGTACCACTTTCAACAACACCTTACTGTCACTCGCGTTAATGTGCGTTAATGTTTCTGGCACCGGTTTGAAGGCGGGTTCTCGCGGTACGAGTCCATTCATCGCGGGGCTACTATTCGGTGCACTTGCACTTATTAACGGCGCGGACGACGTGACGTCACACGCGCTGTTGTTGTTTACCGGATAATGTAGCAGGCGGTGATGCGGAGCTCCACAGCTGTCCCTGTCGCACGCAGGGGCTTTACACGTGTCGCGCTCATGCTTGGAGATAATGCATTTGTAACATAAGCCGTTTCTCTTAACGTGTTGCCATCGCACCTTACGAAGGGCCTTCTTAAATTGTTTACATTCCGTCAGCTTATGCACAAATGTACGCCAAAATAGGCATTTAGTATCGCCTTCTTCGGTTTGTAGTAAAACAGTCTGTGTGCGTGAAGATGACTGGTCGCTATGTTTGTTTTTGCGTGTAGTTGTAAAAAAACTAGCCGTCGTAGATATCTTCATTGCTTCGTCATTAAGAAAGTCCGATAGAATGACTAACCTTGATTTCCGTGCATCCTTAATTAGTTTAAAACTGTAGTCTGACCATTTAGATATGAGTACAGTGGGCAGCTTGGACAGGACGATGGAGACGATATTCATGCCCTGTAGGTACTCCTCACGTCCTACTGCTCGAACGGCTTCCACGAAGTTTTGAACTTTCACCGCGAACATAATTATTTCCTTATGATATTCGAGTGGCAGGGGCTGCAGCCTTTTGAGGTCTTGTAAAATGCGGGAAATGATGCTGTCGGGATTTCCAAAACGTAGCTCCAACGTTGACATTACTCGATCAGGTGACGTGGCGCTGATAAACAATGCTGCGACAGCATCTCTTGCGGCTCCGCGCAGACATTTTCGCAACCTCCATAAATTCTCCTTATCGGTGAACTTACAGACCTCAGTAGACTCGTCGTAGGCTTGTTTGAACTGTAGCCATTCTAACTGATCCCCTGAAAAATCAGGTAAGTCCTTAGGCGTGCTAATGCGGCTGAGAAAACTAGCGTTTGGCACTTGATTGCTGCCGGTGGAGAGGTCCTTAAGTGCACCGGCCAATAGTTGTACCGTGTGGTTGAGCGCGCTGACGGTGCCGTCGGCCGCCAATGGCGCGAGCGGCGCGGGGCCAGCGGCGTGCGGGGCCGAGCTGGGCCCAGCGCCGTGCTGAGCAGGCTCGGTGGATGCATGTGGCACGGCAGTCACTGGCTTCCATACTGAAACCGGAATGTGCAGCGCGCCCGTTATTTCTCCATTGTTGAGGGGTTGCTGCTCCTCTAGTGGTTCCTTATGGTTACTTTGGTGCTCGATCCACTCCGCTATTTCACTGCGGGGCCGAGGAGGTAGATTGCCATCGATTTGTGAACTGTATTCCTCTGGGTCCTCCTCGTCACTAAGTGCTGCAAGTTGCGCGTCTAAAGTCTTATCAATCAGGTCCATTTTTATCGCAGCCTTCTCTTTTGCGGTTTCTAGAAGCAACTGTTTCCGCTTGGCTTCTTTAGATGCCGACGATTTCCGTGAGCCCTTACTGCTTGCAGGTGCGCCGACGTACGATGTGGCAGGCTTGGTCTCAGGAACGTGTTTATTATGTAACACCGGTTCCGATTTTATGCTACTTGTAGCAGTTTTATTCATTAAAAACCTCCTCACCATGGGATCTAACGGTTTTTCGGGCGCGGTTTGGTCGCTTATCGGCTTAACCTCACTTTCGTGCCTTTGTCCTCGCTCGAGCGCCATTTGTTCGGCTTGTTCCCGACGCGCTTTTGCACTGCGTGTTTCCATTCTAGCTGGCGTACGGAACATGATCCGGTTCGAAGACCACTTTGTTGGTTGTGGGCACTGACGCGAGGAATTAAAAGCGGTGAAAATTGGTATGAGTTTATTTATTGTTCGAAAATTACAGCAGAGCCGTGCGGGGTGGCTCGCGATTGGTAGCGGACTGCCCCGGTCGGCGATAACAAAAACAATATAGGGTAAACTTACATATTTCGGTCTTAATTGCGAAGTACCTTATTTTCTAAATCTTAAAACTATTTAAATACTCTTGTTGCCAACACAAACCAATATATGAGAAATAGAACGCGTCGCTAACAGATAGTATCATAGCTATTGATAGGCTTCGCTTCGTCTGACTATTTATAGGTGGTGGTTATCCACTAGTCGCCCTATCCTAACTCTATTAAAATGATTTCTCCTCTTCAGTCAAATTTACGTTGCATTTGTTTTGATTCGCTCGATTTTAAAGCAAAACTAACTACTCCCATACTTATTACCCATTATTATTATTACCCATTACCCATATTTTTAGGGTTCCGAATTCAACAAGGAACCCTTATAGTTTCGCCATGTCCGTCTGCGGCATAGCTCAGTAACCCTTACTACTAGAAAACTGTAATTCGGCATGGTTATATAAATCAATCACGCCGACAAAACAGTACAATAAAATCCTGAAATTTTTATTATTTTACGGTACCGCCCTTACTCCTTAAGCCAATAGTGTGGGGTATCGTTGGATAGCTTGTTTAAAACGATTAGATTTTTGTTCGAGTAATGAGTCATAAGTTACTGTTAAACTCTAAATCGGTCAATTACCATATTATTACAAATTTTTCGTGTATTATTTAAACCTACTTGTCTACGAATTGCTTTTATCCGGCTTATGCAATAATGTATTATTTCATCACACTTGCTTTTAAATGGTGTTATTCCATGCATGTATACAAAAGGACAATGGCCTAAATTGGTCCCAAGGGAGTTATGGATTTTTATAACTCTCTAGGGAGTTATGAGCTTGTGTGAGATCTGATTGGTTTTAGCAAATCTATTTTCAATTCTGCTCTGTGATTGGTTGAAAAAAATCTAGTTGGCCACGCGCAGAATACTACTGTACTGCTCTGTGATTGTTTGAAATATTGAAGCTGCGCGCTCCAGTCGCATCGATCTGGAAGTGAAGTGGTAAATTTTTGATTGTGCGGTTGTATGAAACATAGAGTTTTCTGTCTTTTGTAGTTATTATTTCCTCGCAAGTGTAATGAAAAATATTGTGTACGGGCGTAAGGATATTGCAAACTTGAGTCATCAAAAGCCCTCCGTCTTCGGCGTCGGGCTTCTGATAGACTCTTGTTCGCAATATTCCACTTACGCCCCTCGTTAAACAATGTGGTATTCCGTCATCATGTGTTATCAACCCCCGACGCAAAGAGAGGGATGTTAATAAGTGTAACGTCTGTGTATCTGTCTGTGGTATCGTAGCCCCCAAACGGATGAACCGATTTTCGTTTAGTTTTTTTGGGTCATAGATAATTTTATCCCGAGTGTTCTTAGCCATGTTCCATGGAAATCTGTTCAGCCGTTTTTGACATATTGGACTTTGAAATGGAAATGTCGGGGGTTGTTCAACTTTTCCAAGTGGTTTATTTGGTCGTCACGTGCAGCCCCTGGCCGCGTCGGACCCGCTGAGCCGCCGCAGCCTGCTCGGCGCGCCGGGCGGCGAGGCGGCCGTCGTGTTCCACGCCGTCAACTCCAGGGAGCAGAGGATGGGCAAAGCTCCAAGGTGACCTATCTTACCTTACCATATCTTATCTAGGTGAGCGGTGAGCGACCGTTCGGATACACTTCGACCGACTGGGATCTTTTGTGCATTTGCCCTCTCCTTTATGCCTACTCCCAAGCTCGCTCCATCATTTCCACAAACCGGGTGATGCAGCTCAGCGGGAGTAGAAGCTTGAAGTATAAACTTATTAGTGACACTCTGATAACAAAGAAAAAAAGTAGGAACTATGCCGTGTCAGGAAATGGATCTAACTAAGCATGTTGCTGGTTTTACAGCCAGCGCTGGTCTTCGTTGGGTCCATCCAGTGAGGACACGCTAGGTGAAACAACAGTTAACATACAGAACCTTGTCAGATAATTATGTTAGGGTGCCAGAGAGATGACTGATTCTGTCGGGTGGCCTAGGCTAGGAGCTACGCCTCCCAGCAGAAGCCCTATTGCTGCTGGAATGAACTGAACAAAAAAACCGGCCAAGTGCGAGTCGGACGAAGGGTTCCGTACCATTATCTAAAATAAGAAAACGCCAAAAAAAACACTTTGTTGTATAGGATCCCCCTTCAATATTTATTTTATTCTGTTTTTTAGTATTTATTGTTATAGCGGCAACAGAAATACATCGTTCTACTAAAAGTTATCCTATAAGAATTTTAAATAGTGACGATAGTCGCCTAAACGGCAATTAAAATGTGCAACATTTGATTGACAGCTTCTTCAACGAGAAGGAACTTGACATGCTGAAGCGCTACACGAGGGCTTTGATCGACAAGCACGGCGTCCGGCCCGTGGACATCGGCGTCATCGCTCCCTACATCAGACAGGTGTGCCAGCTCTAAAAATATCTATCCAATTCTCAACTTTATCTTCCCGACATACGATAGTAAACGTGACTGCACTAAATAGACATAATAAATGCTTTTTTGTATACATAATTTGGGAAGTCGTTTTAGAGCCTGGCTGGTTCCAGACTGGCAATTCTTTAGTGAACTGCAAGAACTCATTATATTTTGCGTCGAATCATCAAAGCCACCGACCAAAAGTGCAAAAACATTTTTTTTCTATTCTACGACGGTACAGTCTCCATTATATAGATTCATCATCATATCTGCCGAAAGACGTCCACTGCTGGACATAGGCCTCCCCCAAAGAGTGCCACAATGACCGGTCCTGCGCCACCCGCATCCATATAGATTATTATATAGATTAGAAAAAAAAAAAATATAAATGTACATAAACTGCAACTCATGTTTCTTACTGTAGAAACACTGTTTATTTGGCTACCTGATTGACACTAACTGCTATGCTGAGAGTACCACTAAAATCGAAGTTCGTCTATCTCCATCTCTATCGCTCGAGTATTATCAGTGCACTGGAAGTAAATGTCACTTTCAACTTTTGTCAGGTGTACAAAATGAAGACATGGCTAATGAACGCGGGCTACGACGATATCGAAGTTGGCACAGTGGAAGCGTTCCAGGGCAAGGAGAAGCGCGTGATCCTCGTGTCCACCGTGCGCGCCAACTGCCGGCTGCTGGACTACGACGCCAAGTACGGGCTCGGCTTCCTCGTCGACGACAAGGTAGTTTGGAAGGGTGTACTCGGAAATCACAAGATTTTTACACTCTATATTGCACTAGCTGCCCGCTAGGCTGCACAGAAGGCCAGCGAAGCCGTCCCATTCTATATAATGATTATGGCCGTCCTGTATGAATATTGAACCTAATGACAATGCTTATAAAGTGCACGGATCGTCAGTTAACTGTGTTGGCGATGGTACTTACATATATTCACGAACTCGACTGTACAAATCGCATTAAGGGCGGGTTATCGCACTTACTATTACAGACCGATCAGCGTTAAATATGGGGCCGGCAGCTGTCATTCCAAAGAAACTTGTCAAACTTTCCATACATTCCGATATTAACAAACACCGCTTACGACTTATACACATCACCGAAACCGTCCGAGCCGTCGGTCTGGCAAGAGATTGAAAGATATATGTGAAGTCCCCAACCCGCACTGGGCGAGCGTGGGGACTACTGCCCGTTCCCTCTCATCCATGAGGGGAGTCCTATGCTTATGGACGTATATAGGCTGATGTTGAATACACTTCAACTATAACATAGTCGTGTCAACTTACTTATTTCCATTACAGAGATTCAACGTGACCCTCACTCGAGCCAAAGCCAAGCTGGTCATCATCGGCAACCCATCCTGCCTCGGCAGAGACAGGAAATGGCGGCGCTACATGGACCACTGCCGAGACCTGGGCTGCTACTTCGGCCAGGAGTCCGAACAGCTGGAGAGGACATCTAAACTCCTCACAGAGGTGGCGGTGACCAGGTTCAACCGCTGCCGTATATCGGAGGTGCTCAAGCCGAAGCTTAAGGAGGAAGAGAAAGACAAGAAGTGTTATTGTTAGATAATAAGGTTGAGGGCTCTGGGATTGTTAAGTGAGGGGTAGAAGGTCGGTGCTGCACTAATGCTATAAACTCTAGCTGCTTTCAGGCTCCTTTTCAATTTAATTTATATCATTATTATCCTCTATTGGGTTTACGACTGGGGTGACATTATAAATTATAAACCATATTGTAATAAGCTACGGTAGCCTAGTGGTTCAGGCATGCGGCTGTCAAGCGGCGGTCGTAGGTTCGAATCCCGGCTCGTACCAATGAGTTTTTCGGAACTCATGTATTTACCGTTAGCTTTTCGGTGAAGGGAAACATCGTGAGGAAACCGGCCTAATCCCAATAAGGTCTTGTTTTCCCTCTGGGTTGGATGGTCAGTCGCTTTCGTAAAACTAGTACCTATGCCAAATCTTGGGATTAGGTGTCAAAGCGGCCCCAGGTCAGATTGTAATCAATTAAAAATGAACGAGTCATTAGCTAATAGTTTTGTTGGAAATCTTTACAAAAGCTTTGAATTTGTTGAGTTGGTTTTTATTTTAAAATGGCAACTAGTTGTCGTTTTGTTCATTAAATTCTCTTTACTTCGTCTTTATGTAACATATCTTCATAAACTGTTCTTTCTTAAATTTTTGTTTCCTTCTTGATTTTTTACACACTACGGCACGTAGGTAGTCGTAAATGAGTGCAGATAGAATAGTGAGATTATCCCAGAGTCATTACTACTTTAAGTTACAATGATAGAATAGTAGACTGCTTTAACACATTCACTGCCAAGAATCGCTACGCTCGTAGCTGATCCCGTGGTTTTCCCCGTATGTAGCGGAACGGGACTACGGCGTAGGCGCCCGCTAGGCGGGTTCCTGGCAGTGGAAGTGTTAAGGGAACTATTGTTAAGTTTCCTATTTAGACAGTGGCACACTGCAGAATTGCATTTCTAATCAATATGAATTGAAATACAATTCCAAATTAAGTCATTTAAAATAATAACGTATTCTATTAGAAATACGATATTTATCTATAATGCAGTCTGGTCAGAAATACAAAAAGGGCTTCAATAAATAAACCCAGGCGAGGTATTTTTTATGGTGATTATGTTACGTTGATCTATACAAAAGTTTGATCGATACTTTAATAAAATTAAAAATACTGTTAGTTATGCAACATCATTAAGTACATAATTACACGGCTGGGTAATTAATAATGTGTATAGTTTTATTAAAAACTGTACCTTATTATTACGATACAGATTATGATTTTTGTTTTATACCTTATAAATCAATTTAATCGTGTTTGTAATGTGGTCAAATCAGACTACGGTAAAATAAGCATGAGTTACTGATTACAATCATTAGGTAAATAGAAAATTGAACGATTTAAATAGATTATGATGCGTATAATGTGTAATAAATACATCTTTCAATCGATAAATCAATCGGCTTAACTACGAAACGTACACATAAGTTTTTATAACATATTATATTATGTATGAAATTATCTGTTTAAAGCGTGTGTGTATTTCATAAGTGGCATAAATAAGTTATTAAAATATCATCTTACCTGATGTAGTCCGCCTTTAACCCTTCCGAACGCCACATCCAAACCAAGCACAGATTATTATATAATTTCGCCACTTACCAAAGAACTATTTGTAAATTGCCACAGTATCGCTGTTTTGGTGATGTGTGAAGAATTATTGTGCCATCTGAGGTGGTACAGGGTTGGGATGCGGTGCGAAGAAATTAGATTTAATTTGGTATTACAGTTAACTTTAATTATAAGCGTCGGCACAGTTGATGCGAAAAGTTACCGCTTTAATATTATATCGTACGAAGATAAGAATATATCATGTTACTTTTATTTCTTTTATAAAAACTCAAATATGTGATAGTACTCAAACATAAAGAGATTTTTCTTCATAAGTTTACGTATTATTTGAGAATTTATAACTTTTTTTATAATTATAGTGATTACTCTATAGTACAACTTTTAGGCTATTTTTAAAACTTTACGTTAATCATTCTTCATCTAAAATATTTTTCAGTTATGATACAAAGATTTTGTACCGTTGTTGATAAATGTGACACATCTAACAGTGCTTAAATCTTCTCTCAGTATATCTTCAAGCATTAGTACTTGACATTCTTGACAGATTACTAATACTACTATATATATATATACAATATATATATATATATATATATATATACTATAACAAAATGCTATGTAAGGCTATTATTTAAAGGCTCATCAAAAATCCCTAACATCCTTAACCCATATATGCCCAGAACTATCCTTGTTTTTGGTATCTCATTTGCCCTTGTTTCGAAAACGATGAACTGCCCTTATACATATTAATACAGTTCTGGGCATATGGTACATATCATTTCCGAATATAGGGCCATATATGGGTTAAAAATACTGATTTGCACAACTAAAATACTGATTGTTCGTCAAAATTCGATTTTGATTTACAATCGTTAAATTTTGGTGTACAATGTCAGTCTTTTTTAGGTAAGTAAGCGATTAAAGTTTCCTTCTTTAAAAAATATATATTTTTCTGTCTCATTCTTCGGTTTCACTCTGTCCTAATACTGTTCGTTAGCCTTGTCACTTACCTTCCTATAATTTTGTTTTGTAAAGTCAGTCATGCAACTATTGAACGATGACATCTGTGATGAAAACTTGGTATTGTTAGAGATTGTTTAGTTTTAAGATTAATATTTTTGGATATCTTTATTGTCATTCCTTTATAGTTGATACAGTTTATAGAGTAATGGCGCATGTTGTATTATTATATTTTTCTGTTTGGAAGAGAAATATAATGTCGTCTGAAATAACGCCTTTATGTTTAAAATTGACGTTTTTAATTAATAAACATTTTTTTAAATAATTTTTGTGCTAACTTTTACCTGTCTCTTCGTCTCCTAATATCTTCAATTTTACCCTCTTTGGTGAACGTTTCTCAAAAAAAATACTATTATTAATTGTATTTTTTTCTAGGAGCTTCCACTTGGATCACGAGCTCATTGGATCCTAATAGGACAAAAATATGTCCTAAGGGTATTTTCCTATTAAAAAATAAAAATAAAAGAACCGTTTATTTCAATTTAAAAATCGGTTTAATTTACAGTCTACAGTCAGTCTTTATTGTGTTACCATTTACTATTTATCAATATACTTTTTATAGTCGTCGACGTTAATGTTTGAATACACCAAAATCACATACTTTTTACTATGGAGCTCCCAGCTCAACATTTTATAACTTTTGAGACAAAATGAAATTGACCAATCACGTGGCGCCTTTACTGAACTATAATGTATTTGACCAATAGGACGCCGTCATGAGAAAGTCAAAAGGTAATAGACATCAACGAACAAAATAGAAAAGGCCGTTGGTTGCACTTCGTTTTCAATAGATACCAAGTTTGTTTAATTAGTTCAGATGACTCGTAGAAAAAGTATTGTATACAATAGTATGTATGTATGTATGTAAGCACTTTATTGTACACAATAACAGGTTAAAGAATATACATGTCACACAATAGATCAAAGTACAAAGGCGAACTTATCCCTATAAGGGATCTCTTCCAGCTAACCTTTGAGCAATAGTTATATAATTAGCTTTTTAAGTCTCGTACCTTGTGTAAACGCGGTACTCGACTGAAACAGCATACATTATATAACGATTGCATAAAATACTATTTTATACTCGTCGACTTCAATGTTTGAATGAAGACTACGTACACCAAACTATAATCACGTACTTTTTTCATGGAGCTCCCAACTCAATTAATAGTTATTTGTTATACAAGGGTGCAAAGTTGTATTTTATTCGCGAGTGTGGAACTGAAACATGAGCAAGCGAAAGGATGCTATAGTTGAACCACGAGCGAAGCGAGAGAGAACCCCTGAGAAATTTTAACACTTTGAAAACGATACAATTTCTGTCACAACACATACGGTTCCAGTTTCAAAACTCCTAAGCTATCATCTCCTGAAATGTATGGTGCTTATATAACGCTATGAATCTGCGTTCAGGGGATTCGATGAGCATCCGATTTCACCGGGATCCCCTGATCGGTCTAGGGGATCCTGGTGGCCTGAATGGAAACAATAATGATATTGCATTTTGAATTTTAGCTAGAATATTATTATTATTAAAGCTTTATGTATTCAGTGCAGTATTTACATTTCAAATGTGGTATTAGTTTTGTTAGTAAGTACAATTAGGTAGTTTCGTTGTATGTAATTATATTATTTTTTAACTATATAAACAAAAGAAGGTGTAGCGCCAGCTAGCTCGGGTTCGTGCGACGGGGCTATGTATTTAAGTGAAACACACGCGCAAAGTTTGTTACAGTGTTTATTGTCAAATAAGGGCACGGTTTATAACAAACTAATGAATAATCAAATCACCACACAATGTATTATCGTTGGGAATATCAGACAATAGTAATATGCGGGTTAATCACTATAGCGCGTCGGATGCCGGACCCGAGCTAGCTGGTGCTACAAAATGGCTGCCCACGCGCGAGGCGAAAGTGAAAAAGTGATTTTGTGCCGTGACTCGTCGTTTCTAATAAGAAATGCCACCCAAAAGGAACCAACGACGTGCGTCGCAGGATAATTATGCAACTGCTGACGAAGGGTCGTTCTCCAGGGAGGACATCGCCACGCTGGTAGAATCGCTGCAGCGGTCGCAGACCAACGCCTTCAAGGAGCTGCTCGATAGCGTTCTAACCAGACAAGTTTCGTCTACGTCGACACCGATTCCATCTGAGGGAGGGAATTTCTCACGCTGTAAAGCTCGATTCTCCGGAACACCCGAAGAATCCATCGAAGGTTTCATCGACGCCATCGAAGCTTACAAGGACTGTGCTAATATTTCTGACGAAAACGCCATTAGAGGGTTAAGTATCGATGTTATTAACCCATTCCGCCGCAGATTGGTGGCAAGGCATTAAATCAGAAACAAAATCATGGACCGATGTTATTGGCAGCCTGAGATATACCTACGGTGATAGTCGTCAACCGCCGCGCATTATCGGGACCTATTTGCTACGCCGCACAAGAGGACGAAATTACGCATATCTTCGTCGCAAAGTGCCGCGCGTTACTGTCAAAACTGCCGCGCAACGAGTTATCTGAAAAGATACAATTAGACATGGTCTACGGCCTTCTGAACAAATGAATCCGAAAACGTTTGAAGAGAGAAGAGTGCGCAACTTTCAAAGTATTGCTAGAAAAGGCACGGAGTATCGAAGAATCGTTAAACGAAGGTACAACTGATACGCGAGCCACCGCCGATTCCAAGAACGTGAGGTACGCTCCGCCGAGTCATCCCGCCGCCGCAGCAGCCGCTTCGAGGTCACGCGCCGTTGCGAGCACGAGCGCCGCGCCCGCGCCGCCGCCCGCACCCCGTGACTCCCGCGCACCGCCGCCGCCGCCGCCCCGCGACTCGCGCTCCGCCGCCGAGACGATCAGCTGATGGTGATGACAATAACAGTGCTAGTGGCCCCGCGAAACCTAAATCGTATTACAACAAAAAACGCGTGTACCGTAGAGCGCCTAAGGACTCTAGTATGTCTAGCTATAATAATAACGTAAGTATCAGATGTAAATATTTTGCATTGTTACGGATGTGGTCAAAAGGGAGTGTTGCGATCGAATTGCGACAAATGCAACGCTACGTTCTGCACTGTCAGCTGCAGCCGAGATTCGTCCAATCTGGGGTCAAGGGACTCTAGTAAGCCGCATTCACTGGTGAGTAGATCTGATATTACCTCCGCTTTTATACCTAAAGGTCAAACTGCTAGACTACAGGACGATTATTCATCTCTCGTTGATTTTCGGTAAGTATGCACTTCCTGCAAATTTTTTTGGTGATGATTTTATTGAAAACTCATTCACGTCACGAGCCATTGGAAGAGCATTGATTGACACCGCTACCAAGAGGAGCATCACAGGACAGCAGCTCTATTCACTATTGCGACAAAATAATCAACAGTTCTGCGAGAACCAAATGAGAGTGAAATTGGCCGATGGTTCAACTCGAGTTGGAAAAGTGTTGACAATTACCTTAGATGTCAAGGTTAAGTATAAAACAATTCCTACAGAGTTCCTAATCTTGCCTGAAGCTGAAAATAATGAAACATTATTAGGTATAGATTTTGTGAAAGCAGCCCGGCTTAATCTGGAATTTGGTTCCTCAACATGGTGCTTTCCCGGTGGTGAGAAATATCCACTGCAGTTTGAATCTACTTTGCCAACCCAAATGCCCATTGCTGCCAGCAATATACTTCATGCTGAAGAAGGATCCATGTTCCATGAAGGATATCGGATGGGATTAGCCAATGTTTTAGGGAAGAATAGTACAGTCTTCAGTCTAGGGGGAGCACCAAATCGTATTGGCACTGAAGACCATGCCCCAATATCTATGCCTCCATACTGGCTTACACCTGCAAAAAAGGCAAATTTCATAGCAGACACATTTAGTAGACCCGGGTGTGATGAAAACACCAATGAAGATTGTGGAGTCTGCTCCATTATAATTGATGCCCCAAAATTGAGCTCGACGGAACTTCGTACTGCGCAGTTACAAGATCCAGGAGTTGCCAAAATTATTCAAGCCCTGGAAAACATGGATCCCATTACCTGCTCCAGATGGTTTGAGAGAGGATATCTTATGGATCATGGGATTCTCTGTTATTATAATCCCAACTCGAAATCCGAGGAAGCCCAACTGGTAGTACCGCATTCAATGAAGAAGGCCGTCTTACAGGAGTATCATGATGCGCCAACAGCTGGCCATCAGGGGGTAGCGAGGGCTCTCGCACGTATTAGTCAGAAGTATTACTTCACAGGCATGCGTAAGTTCATTAAAGAATATCTCAAACGATGTGAAGCATGTCAACGCTACAAAATAAGCAATCAGAAGCCTGCTGGACTATTACAGTCCGCGATACTCAATCAGAGCTTGTCTCAAAAAGCTCCTTACTTGAAGAAGTTAGACTCTAAAAAGGAGAAAGCTAAACGTCAGCAAGACCAGAAGAAAACCGGCGCGGATCAAAATTGTAGGCCGTCACCTTTGTTTGGCGTTAACGACTTAGTTCTTGTAGATACACATCTGCTTAGTAATGCTTCTAAAAGTATAGTTAACAAAAAAGTTCATGCCGAAAAGAGATGGTCCCTATCGTATCAGTAAAGTGATTACTGATTAGTCCTACTTCTTATGTCATTGCTGACACGCAAACTAATACCGACCTGGGTAAAGTTCATTGCTCGGATTTAACTCCGTTCACACCAGGCCAAGGTATAGATTCGGTGCCTATGCGTCTTCGAGGTCGCCCGCGTAACTTAACGCGTCTGTACAAGCTGCGAATGTTACCAAGTCCCCAACGGGTCGTTCCGGGAACTTGGAGGGGGAGTGTATAACGCGGCCTACTCAAACGCCGGCCATCACTAGTGAGGCCCGCGGATTGGACGAATCTCGTGCTGCACCGCAACAGCCAATAGCGGCAGACAATCGGCACGCACTACGCGTGAGCGAGGCCTTGGAGATACGTTCCCGCCGCTCCCGCGCAGTCCGGCATCCGACGCGCTATATAGTGATTAACCCGCATATTACTATTGTCTGATATTCCCAACGATAATACATTGTGTGGTGATTATTCATTAGTTTGTTATAAACCGTGCCCTTATTTGACAATAAACACTGTAACAAACTTTGCGCGTGTGTTTCACTTAAATACATAGCCCCGTCGCACGAACCCGAGCTAGCTGGCGCTACAAAGGTGGTTAGTTTTATTTGTTAGTGTGTTTTTCTACACTGATCCCGATTGGGTAAAAGCCTCCTCGATTCCCTTCCATGTCTCTCTATCTATAGCTTTCTCTTTCCAATTTTTACCAGCTATTTCGGTGATGTCATCGGCCCACCGTTTATATGGCCTTCCCCTTGTTCTTTTTCCTACTGGTCCCAGCCATTTTGTAGTTTGTATGGTCCATCTTTTGTCTTTCAGTCTGGATATATGGCCAGACCACTGCCATTTTAGACTTAGAGTTTGTTTCAGAGCATCCACAATCATTGTTATTTTCCTTATTTCCTCATTTCCTGCCTTTCCTGCTAAAATATTATTATGAGGGAATAATATTACATTATTTGTATTTTATTTAAACAGGTAATATAATTTATGTTATTTTCCTAAGCTTTACATCTTCTTCGTACTGAAATAAGGTAAACGTCCACTGTTTCGGCATGTTAAGCCACTTATGAATTGGTAATTTTTTTGACACATTACTACACATGATATCACTTTGAAACATTTTGTGTGATGAATATTGATATCTTGCCTATTATTTAATGCAATTATAATATAGTTTTTGTTACAATATAATTTTTTTATTAATTTACTTGCAGACCTCGTATTTGAACCCCATTTCGTGATAAAATTTGGCTCTGCTCCTAAGTTTGTGAGTTTGTGACCCCTGTTTCGGCATACATTTTTTGAGTACCTTATAGTACGAGATACGTTTTAAAGAATGTACACCCTCATTTGTTCTTTTATATTGAACACGACTATAGATGAGGTAATTAACGAGAATATTCACAAAATCCAAAACTTTGTTCTTTTTCCGGGTTTTTTTTTTATGAAATGTAAGATTAAATACCTTATCCAATAGTACAGGCTCACCTTTTTTGAAAACACACATATAGGTTACCTATCTATATTAACCAAAACCGTTTAAGTTAAATATCTAGGCAACCTTTTGGATGTGGCACGCATCTGTAAACGCTGTTCTGTTTAATAGGGTATAAACTTATCACAGAAAACCGTTGCTGGACACAGGTTTCCCCCAAAGAGTGACACAATAAATCTACCACCTACTTATTGTTTCTTCTGTGTTGATAACAGAGAAAAAACATATGTTTTTGATTTTCTACTATTGTTTAACCTAAGACTATCCTAGCGATGATTGCTGAGAGGACGGACTCTCCTTAAATTAATCACTGCTGTGGGCTACATAAGCCCAGCAGCAGTTAAACACGTGTATTTAATTAAAATCATTTACTAACGTAACTAGTTGTTTTAAGTTTAAATTGTAACCAAGTTTAAATTTTATGAAATAAACGATGATTTAATTTAAGGAAAAATATGGCAATGTTTATGGGACTTCCACACTTTTAAAAGAGCAATCTTACTGTTTAATGAGGTATAAAGTAACCTTTCATTTAATTTAAAAAAAAAACGCAAAAATAACAAGGGTCCCGAGATTCAGGTCTCGTAGTCCTGGGATTTACCCAGGTAACACTATTGCATTTTATCAATGTATACATGTTATTTCTTCCAGAATAATATAATAACAAATGAGGTTCCACATTCCCCATACTTTATCTCCTACTAGGAGAAAGATAATCCCGTAAAAATAGCAAGGGTCCCGGGATAGCAAGTCCCGTAGTCCTGGGATTTACCCAGGCACCACTATTGCAATTTATCAACATACTTATAAAAGTTCTTTGACACTCTTTGGGGGAGGCCTATGTCCAGCAGTGGACGTCTTTCAGATGCTATGATGATGATGAATATTATCATATACGTTACTTCTTCAAGAAGAATATCAAATAACAAATGAAGTTACACATTCCCCATACCTTATCTCCTACTAGAATTGATCTGTGTGTTTACCTACCACTATAGATTTCTCTGTCACGAACTTGGGGAAAAAGTATTAAAAGTAGTAGTCCCTTTCTTTGTGTTACTATTTCTTGGATATTCGCGCAATTAATGACGCAGATCACTTTTAAATTATGGTCAATAACCATTACCTATGCTATATGTAATAAATAAACATAAAAATAAATTACAGGAATCGAGCAAGAAACAAAATTGTGCTGCAAATAAATATGCGAATTCACCTTAAAATTGTACATTTAGGTCACGTTCAAACTCGTTTTATGAGAATTCTAGTGAACAAAACATATACCGAATTTAGCTCATAGAAAACGTCATTAAATACATTATCTGTTATTTAGATTGGCATTCACAATTTCTTAAGTATTATTTTAATACAAAGATACAAGGATGTATCTAGAAAGTCCTTTGATTCGTTAGTAACACGAAATAGGGGCCACACGATAAATATAATGACCGCTAGTTCGTGAGTCACCTTATTGCAATTTCATGGGCTCCTATACATAAATATACAATTTTTCCATATTCAATCCATTGTTAAGGAACTTAAAAAAAGCATTGTTAAAAGTTTTATTCAAATGGACTTGCCTTTCCCTTTCAATTTCCTTAAGAAGTCGGAGCGAACACCTTACGTTAACAAGCAGTACGCGCATACCACACAGCTGTTTTCGGCCGACTGACAGTTTCGAGCGTTGTGTTGCTATTAGTTTAGTCGTTAAAAATGTAGAATTTGATTTTTTGGAAAGAGATTTCAACAGAGATTTTTTACAAATGTATAATTTTGATAAAAAATATTTGAGTTGCTTATTATAAGCGTCAGAAATAAAACTAACGAAATGACGTACTAGCACGAACTTATGGCCCGTTACCTTAATTATTTTCATTTATCGGCACACTACCATTGACAATGTCATTTCATGTATTAATTCGAAAACGGCATAGGTATGTGCTCAAGTGTATTCTAATCGCGGTTTGATAATACCCGTGACAGACTACCATACACAGACCCACTCAGGGTGTACAAGAGCAAAAGAATAGTTGACTTCCATTTTATGTGTCTTCCATCATATATGTTATTTCTCTGACAGTCGTGTGTAATCCAGGGTAACACCTTAAGTGTGCTTAAGTGGATAGAGTGACCTAGACGAACCCCTTATTTTTTAAGGTTTTATTTTAACAGTAGGCAGTATACGGTCAATTGTTTGTTTTCAGCTCTCCGTCCACTGAACTCTGACATTATTGAGCAACCTTCGACGTCTAAGTCTATGCTTGAGCGACGAGTGCCTCCTGAATCTCCTGATGCTCTCCATCCACTGAACTCGGAGAGTTTTATGATATCTATCTAGACAGCGGCAAGAGTTTTCCAAACCCTACTCAAATGTTTCATGTTTGCCTCTGCATATATTGATATATTCACTTTGTTCTGTGCAGCTGTTACTGAATAATGCAATGTACCTAGAGCAGGTATTTGTTTCAAATTTGATTTATTTCGATTGTTCCTTACAAATCATGTTTCATACTAAAGTAGTGAAACTGGATTTATTTTTTGCTACTACAAGTAGTGGCGCTAAGCCAAAAGTCAAACACAACATTTTTTTCCTTAATACATAAATCCTTTACCAATGTTGTGTGTTTTACTTATCTTCCAGCTGTTTGTTAAGTTCTATATCATTTATTAGTTCTTGGTTAAGACATACGCAACTACACGAAGCCAATTTTTTCTATCGTTGTCGATTTCAATTTTTCGACAGAATTGGATAACATTTGGTAGGTTGGAAGAGCTTGTGATTCTGTAAGATGTCCGCACAATTTACTATAGTGATCTACAATTTTATACCATTGAGCGAAAATCCAATGTTTTTTCTCTCAATGGTATAAAATTGTAGGTTACTATAGTCAATTGTGCGGACATTTTACAGAATCACAAGCACTTCCAACCTACCAAATGTTATCCAATTCTGTCGAAAAATTGAAATCGACAACGATAGAAAAAATTGGCTTCGTCTGGTTGCGTATGTGTGCGTGCGAGTATATGTGTATGTTTGCGATGTGTGCGTGCATATATATAGGTATATGTGAGTGCCTGTATACGTGTGTCTGTGTAGTTCCACCAACCCCCGCTTGGTGGCTATGAGACCCAGTAATTCTCGGAGTTGCCACTCTTTACATAAATATACTTATTATACTCTTTGGGTGACATCAAGTGACCTCTAAATCTGTTAAACCGGTCCCTGAATAGGTAAAAAAAATTGTCCGATACATTCATTTTCTTTGTCGGCAATGTTGAGCTCGCACAGACATAAAGTGCCCCCTCCACTATCATAAATATAATGGCAACATTTGTGTAAAAACACGGGATTCACTTCACTTCACTCGTTCATTTGTTTTTCGGAGCTAATCACTTCACTTCAGTTGTTTTATCTTTGTACTTACGCTTATATTAATGCTCGATTCCAATAAAATCACATCAGTGTTCACTCGATCGTGATATCGTAAGTAAATATTGTTAACATTTGCTAAGTCATTAAAGTGAATACGACACCGACCGCGATAGCGTACCGTTCCAGGAACTGTCAGTATCTGTATATATACCTACCTTGCCTACCAAAGAAATTATTGCGTAATGCATTCCGGACAACACCTCGTCCCGTGCGCCCGTTTATATCTCTTATTATTTGTAGGTGAATCTAAGTTAAAATGGCTCCGCGGTGTGGAGTGTGTTCTGAAGCGAATGTGGAAGCAGGACATGAGCAATCAGAAAGACATTTGAGAAACCTATTGTTGGAGCAACTTGCGAAGACCAAGTGAGTACTATGTTCATCACGTTTGCCTACCTACTTTCTTATTGTTTGAATGTTTGATTATAGGTTAGATACGTTTGTTTACTTTAATATTAATGAGCCTGTGGGTTGGCGTAGGTATAGCAAAAGCGGCCCGATTTTAGGACTTATAAAATACTTGTTAAAAAAAACACATTTTTGTTACTGTTTTATTAGAACTTCAAAGAATACAATAAAATAAGCATCTGATAGATCGGATAACTATTAAGAACTGGTATGACGATAACGGGCTACGTGCGCCCATACACCGCGCCCACCCCATTATCATCATACCCCCGCACCCGCGCGCCGCGCGGGCGGGGACTGAGTTAAATGGTCGACCTTAGGGTAGTTCATTTCGGTCCGTGACGGGATTGATTTCACTCCTCAAAAGGTGTTCCTGACCGACTAGTTTAATTTTCGAACGAGCGAACGAAGCAAACGAATTTCTATGCCTCAGTTTGGGTCGAACATCGTTTGTACCTATGTTCTGAGGCTCTAGTATAAGTTTTACTGAAACAAAACGTTACGACCGCGTCTGCGTTTAGCTGTCAAATCCCATACAAATTAGGGTAAAACGCAAACGCGATCGTAAAGTTTTGTTACGGTAAAACTTATACCTACCTTACCTTATACCTAGAGCATCTGTTCGTAGCATTACTCAACCGATTCTCGTGATACTTTGTGAGCACGTTCGTGCAACTGTATATTTTTAAATTTTCGAATTATAGTCTTTTTTAAATGCTTCATTTATTTCATCGTATGGCGATCTGTAGAATAGGCGAATATCCATGGGATATTTTTATAGGAGCGCCTATTTCGCCGAAAGTGTTGATGCTCATTGAACACCACCCAGGGGACACGTGCAGGGTTGTGGTAGGTAAATCCTGTGGACGCGAGCAACAGATTTTATACTGTCTCGCGATTTCTACGATCAGAGCTACGGCGTTACAGAGTCCGCAGTAAGCTCGACCGAATTTTACCTTCCCATACAAACGTAGTTACGCTCTCATTTTAAAACTACGTGTTAGATTGTGACGAAACTTTGTATATACAATGACATGTGGTATATCTATGTCGGTAATTAGTTTTTATAGTTCCAGTTTATAAAACAATCGAAATACAGCAAAAACAAGTATTGTATGTAAAACTTAAATTAGCTGTATTTTTTTACTATGATATCCGGAGCAACATAAACTAATTACAGACACAGATATTCCTCATGTCATTGTGTATGCAAAGTTTCGTTACAATCCAACACGTAGTTTTAAAATGAGAGCGCAACTACGTTTGTATGGAGAATTGAGCTTACTGCGGACTCTTAAGCCCATCTCAAACGGCGAAGCTTCATGAACTCGCTTTGTTCACAGTAAAGTGTTCGCGGAGAACAGGAATGGCGTGGTCGTGTCCAGTACAGTGCGCCCAACCGCCTACAATGCAGCTCCGCTGCACGTTGACGTGGAGCAGTCTTTGCTCAAAGTATCGGTGAGTAGGCATATTAAGCGCTCTTAGAGCGAGACGACCCAGTGATACGCAGATAAAATCTTACCGTGTCTGCGAAGTGTGTAGCACGCTTTAGAGTTTAGAGTGGCAATGCAAGTTGAACCTGCTATAGCGTGCTAGGTACCTTACATGCGTACACACACACGTACATTGTTATTATAGGTCACAGAGAAAAACGTTATCAGCAACGCGTCGTGACTACGTATGCGCCTACGTCGCTTCATTATCGATATTGGACAATCATTCTGACCGCTTTTAATAAAGGGCGCACTGTCACGTTTCCTTTTGACACCTATCTTCACAAGACCGCCTCTTTCTCTCTAATTGGAACAGTTAGAAAGAGACGGGAAGTTTATCTCGCGCGTGAGATAGCTCGCGCGCGCGGCCTTGTGCTAACCAAGCTGGTCCAGGGATTTGGGTAAAGATAAATGTACTTACCTACTTTACAAATTACAACACTGCATGTGGCGCAGCTATAAATTAATTAATAAATTAACATTTTGTTTTCTAAAGAACCTACCCTGTGGTACCCTGTGGGCGTAAGATGGTTCTTTTTGTTAAGTACGAGTATCACTTAGCTATGAGTAAGACATCCGTCCCTCTCGCATTCGCATACTCGTCAGCACGTCTAGCACACGACGGCCGCGACATACTCTCGATTTTTATCGCACTACACCTCTTCTTCTAAGTGTTCTAATAAGAGAGAGACGAATAGTGCGAGAAAAATCGAGAGAGCTCGCGCGCCGTCACGTGCTAGCCGTGCTGAACGTGACAAATGTCTTAACTTAACCACTGCGATAAGTGATAAAATGGCAACAATCTAATGCCGCTGAACCATTGATGTTTTGCATAAACGCAACAGTGAACCTACGCAACAAAACTATTTTTTTTTAAATATTACAGGTAAAACCGCGTGAAGGCATCAATTTCACCTTTACCATAAAGAACGAGAACGCCAGGGATGCGGTAATCTTCAGAGGTGTCACCCTGACGGCACTCACCGCCTCCAAGTACAACTTCGCTCTTGTCAACGAAAACTTGAGCTTTGGAGCAACAGACTCCCTTATACCGCCTAGTAAGTAATCGGATTATAGTCTTTGATGCTGATCTTATACCTCAGCCACGCCATGCTCCTCGCGCTACTTATCGTTCTGCACGGCTGTCACAAGACGGCGAGCTCTTGATTTTTCTCGCACTATACCTCTCTTTCTAAGTTTTCTGATAAGAAAGAGACTGATATTGCCGCGCGCCGTCTTGCGATAGCCGTGCTGCTCCTCGCGCTGCCGCGATGTTGCCCTCTCTGGCCACACCCTGCGGGCGTAGCACGGTTGCCATTTTATCACTTATCGTTGTGGATAAGGCATCCGTCACTCTCGCACTCGCATACTTGTCAGAGCGTGATGGGCGTCTTTACCACAACGATAAGTGATAAAATGGCAACCATGCTACGCCCACTGCTCTACTCACGCGATTAATCGCGACGCTCCGCACTAGGTTACCTTCCTTTATTGCCGCTCCTTTGACTCGCGCCCAAAAAACCGACACAACAGGGAGCGGCGGGCATGACGTGGAGCAAGATGAGAGGCATGACGATTTGCGTTGCCACACTGTGTCTCTGTTCCCTTTCCTCGCTATTTCCTACGTCACTCGACGAGTGTGTGGCAGGCGTAATAAGAGTACACCAGATTTTGTAAGTAGGTAAATCACAATTGATAATTTTGACCACTCAAACCAGTAGCATTGCTAGCTTCGCTCACACATATCCGTTACCTACTTCGCACCGCTCTGGTGGACACTCACCCTTATGCTTGGAGCGTCGCACCAAATATGTTACGCAATAGGAAGAACCTGCTTTGTGAAACGTTTATTTTCCATCGATTCTCAAAAAAGGAAGTTTTTTTACCGCCCAGTCCAAGTTTGCTTAGTTTGGGTTGCATATGGCGGATCTACAACATTTCGGATGGTCAAATACCGCGTGCCATCCGGTTGCCTCTTGGACTCTGCAACTACGCGACATTGCTGTAACTATATCGAGGGTTGCGTGGTCAAACCCGATAAGTCGGCATAATGGAGTTTTGAAAAGAGAACTACATGTAAATGCAATAAAACTGAAATTTCTGACAGCTGTTAACTCGACTTATCGGGTTTGACCACGCACCCCTCGATATTGAGATGAGATTTATTTATTAATTATATTGCCTACTACAAGTTTAATTTAACTTTCTATGTAATGTTTTCAGAATCGCGCTTGGATAAAGACATATGCGTCAGCTTCGAGAACAGTGTTGTCGGACTCTACAAGCAGCCCATATACTTCATCTTCGCCAACGCTTCGACGACAGAATGCACTGTCATTCTGAAGGAAATGGTACGTACACGTTAACATATAGTTGGTAACGACCCTGCATACGAAGTCGTTGGTCTCGGGTTCGAATACTTACCGGTGAGCAGGGTCGTATATATTATATGGGCGCGTGGAGCCGTTCTGGAGGTGTAATCACCTCCATTATTGAAAAAAAGTGTTAATTTAACAGGAATTGAGTATGTGAATTACCTGGTGTAAAGTCTCCAATCGGTACTGGGGATTGGCAAAGAAATAGGTTCGAGTCCTACCTTGGACTACTTTCTAGTCGTTTTTAGGGTTCCGTAGCCAAATGGCAAAAAACGGAACCCTTATGGATTCGTCATGTCTGTATATCTGTCTGTCCGTCCGTATGTCACAGGCATTTTATTCGAAAACTATAAGGTGCATTTGAATAAAATTTTGAGGATAGGTGTATTTTGTTAGCCGCTACATAGTTTTGTAATTAACTTGCTAAAACAAATTTTTTTTAGGGGTGCATCCATACATAAATCTGAAAGTCAACAATTTTTTTTCATTGCAAGCTCACGTGTGGCACATCAATCGATAGGCCTTTCAAAATAAATATAAGGTTTCTCAGCCATTTTTTTGATTAAGTGAATAGAGTCGGAGATAATCGCCCCGAAAGTCACTAAAATTGTGTCCCCCCTCTAATTTTTGAACCGTGTATTTTAAAAATATGAAAAAAATATGGACATAGGGCTTATTAAATTTTTTCAGCGAAAATTGTTTTGAACAAGATCGGTTCAAAGGTTTTCGAGATATTTCTAAAAAACTGCCTTCCTTAAAGAAAAGGACCGAAGTGCCATAAGATTTCAATAACCATGCGACCTTTTTAATAGGCACGGAACCCTTCGTTGTGCGTGGTCCGACACGCACTTGGCCGCTTTTTTTTTACTTAGAGCGGCCGCACAAGTTCTTGCATACCTACTTTTTTTATGGCATTTGAGTGGCCCCCGAGCGTTGTGAGTGGTCGCGTTCGAGCCATTAGGTGCAAGAGTGCCTCGCGCTCGCTTCAAGTGGCCGCGTTTATCGGACGCTTTGAATCTCTGTATCAAATGAAGGATACAGCAGCAGGTCTGATTTTTTTCAGCTGGTCTTTGTGGAAACAGTAAAGAGGAAACACGAAAAGGTGGACAGCCCCTACGCCCTGCTGCCAGTGCGGGCTGAGAAAATCGAGAGGACTACGGCCAGGAAAAAGTATGTATATCTTTATTTTGGTTAATTGAGTAGTTCTCGGGTGAAAGGGACCTTAGGGCGTCTGACACTTGGATGTTGATAAGCAATGATGTCATAAAATCGTATTTCTTCCAGGGGACAGGATGACGAATTCCAAATACCATCAAAGGATTTAAAAAGAATATTTGCCCAAGATTTGAAAACCGAAGGCGATGATGTAACGGATGAGCAGAAGGCGAAAGTCGAGCGATTAAAGTAAGTAGTCACGTTTCTTTAAATAGTAAGCCGGCTTTAGCTAGTTTCACTGTAGAGAGGCCTCTGTATCATTAATTTCGCATGGCACCTGGGCCTCTGCTTAACTATGAACTCTATGAAAAAGCTCCTATATGTAGATGGCGCCATGATTTATACTAAAGGAAAAATACGGTTTTGAAAAACATTAATTTATAATAGCGTTTTTTTGTTGATATCATTTTAAAATGTTATTCTAAGATGCTATATTCAAGAATCCGACAAACTTTCCACCCTGATGTAATTATGTAGATTTAAATGAAGCATGCATTGCCTTTTTTTGTATGATTATCTTGAATATTAGAGAGCAAAAGAAAATGAACCAAAATAAAGACAAACATATTTATTAATATTTTTTCTGACTTGATTTCGGAATTTTTTGTCGGATTCTGTCGCTGGGTAATTATTTAATTGATAATACATATATCCGTTACACAAAAAAATAAGCGAAATATTAGAAATTATTTGCAAAATTGTCTTTTTTCCATACAAGTTGCCAGTTCATTGACTGGACTATTATTCGCCTATGATAATGATTATGAAAATAATACTACGGACGCATGTCTTAGAACGTTCTCTGCTGCCCAATACTCATATCGACAGGTTTAACTGACTCGATGTCTATATTGGTATGCCAATTATCGCCCGCGCTCACATCCACGATCCCAACTCCAATACTCAACACTCAATACTTTATTGCATTCCATAATGTAAGTACAGGCTCCAGGTGGCCGTCACTCTTTTACTGACGTGTGAGTCTCCACGCCTGGGCGTGCAGTGAACAAAGTTGTTACTGCATGTCATGTGCAATTAATTAATTAACAAGGGCTTTTAGATTTCCTTAAAGGACAAAGTTGAATAAAGTCATTGTTGCGAGCCGGATTCGTACCAGCGACCTTCTGTCATACGCGGTCAGCCGCTCTAACTAACTGAGCTATCGGAACCGTGCTCGGTTCGACGAATTATTCCACCAGTTCCCTCTTATTACGCCTGCAGCGACCTGAGGCGTGCAGCGACATCTACCTCGAACACTCGAACTTAAACGGTATCAACTTTTCAAATTACGTAAACTGAGAAATAGCCCGTAACATTGGTAAAAAATAAGTTAAATATAGTTTAAGTAAGTAAACTTAAATGTTTAACCGATATCTCAAATGTTTTCCATAGGACTATCTTTGCAGACGGACCCACCGAGTTGAACTACATACAGTTTTTCCACAATTTACTGTGGTATGAGGAAACTGTAATTGGATCGAATTTGAAGGTTGGTTGGACTTTTCAGACAGTATTTCAAATTATTAGTTATTTTAAGTTGGTAATCGTAATGTAATGTCGCAGAATTACAACATGTCTGGAGTGCCGCTGAAGCGCAGTGTGTCGCACAAGTCCTACTCGTTGCTGGTGCCTGGTCTGGCTGAGAAGCGGCCATCTTTAATGCTAGGTACAGTACAGTAGCAGGCAAATAAGAGCATGAGATTGAGATGACGTGGTGGGGGAAAGTTTGCGCATACGATCGCGGCCTACACTTACGATCAAAAAAGGAACCCACTTTTATGGAATTACAAATAACTAACACTTTGGAAAGTAATCAAAAAAATGTACATCGCGGATTTCTGGTGGCATAAGTAGTATTTTTGTCACTGTTGCCACCGACCTACAACCGACTTCATATGAAGTCCAAAACATTAAACTTGCGTGGCGTGTGGGTCAACAAGGACCACCTTGATTTTGCTCAGCGAATGGCTTAATTATATTATGCTCAAAAATACGCTGTTTGACCAAAAACAATTGCTATGTCACATCTTTCCATTTCCCTACTTACATAAGTAAGTAGTTCATGCTAACACAGCGTTTTGTCGGTTCATAAATATTGATGATTTATCACTATCAGGTAACAACCCTTTTCACTTATGTCTTGTACTTTTTAGGAGATTTGGCGTATGTCAGGCCACACGACAAAAACGAAGTGATGTACGAAGCCATCATCACAGAGATTCAAGACAACCACGCGATGTTCGGCGGGTTATCTCCTGCGTAAGTGTATTTATTTTTCATCAATAGGGGGGTAGACATTAAATAAAATAATCAATAATGACATATTTTCTCAAAAAATGATTAAAAATGTAGCCAAATGGAAAAAAAAACAACGCAAAAGGTTAAATAATCACGAAGTTATAAGTGTCCAAAGTTTTAAGAAGGGGTATGTTCTGTCCCTTTTTCGCAAAACGCAACTTCATATGAAACGATGACGCTTGTAGATTGTGACGTCACTATAGACGGCGACGTGCCGCGCCCCGTCGTGTGCGGCGCCGCCGTCGACGCGGCCCCCCGGCAGCCTCGGGTAATGTGATGTCACACACCGTTTGCGTTTTCTCTCTCTAACAAGCAATATTAAAACGGTTGTAGCTTCGTTATTCTTTAAGATATCTGAATGGGATTTTTGTCACTAGGCATATTTTTTTCCCTTCTTTCTTTTGAAGTAATAATAATTTTTTCGAGTCTACACCCCTATTAATAATTTTTACTTGTCACTTGCTTATATATTTTTCTAGTACCTACTCAATTTTATTTTTGTTTTGCATGATTTTTACTAGCCAAAGAGATAGCTTATTAGCGAATGTCTACCGTTGTAAAATGAAGTTGGCTTTAGTAAATGAAATCATTAATATCTATTTGCCTATCTTGCATACCAATTACATTCACCCTAAAATTCAACTCCTACCTAAGTAGTTATAAAATAAATTTATCGGGTTTACTAACCCCCGATGCTAACTAGGGGCGTTACCGAAAACCGGGGTTACTTTAGGAAAAAATGGGGCTACTTTGATCATTTAGAATGTAGTATTAAAGCAGAACTGTTTGAAATTAAGAAGTAAATCGAGTAAACAGCAAGATAGAATACTGATAGATTCACTGCTACAGTTCGCCCACAAGTAAAAATAATGATTTTGGAGAAAAACCTATTTGATCAAAGTCGCCCCCCGAATCAAAGTAACCCCAAACCAAGGTATAAGTTTAAAGTGTTGTGTATGTGTGTCTGCCACTGGCTGTCCCGGGCCACGGGTTCTACACAACTGATTATTGAATTTAGAATATAACTCCCAGGTTCCACAAGACCTACAAAAGCGGTGACAAGTTCGACGTCCGCTTCTGCATGTCGCGGATGCCGCTGGAGCGCATGCATGCGGCTGTGGACGGCATGCGGCGCGAACGTATGCAAACCAGGACGTTCCCTAAGGGGAACGAGAGAGTGCCCCCTATCAAACGCATCCACAAGTAAGAGGGCGTTTTGCAAAAAGGGTACTTGCATAACTTTTATTAATTGACCACTTTTTTCGATTTTTGATACTCAGAATGGTATGGATTGTAAGATTCCAGATTGTCACTTTTCAGGGTTCCGTACGTAGACATGCGAGCCGCGCAGGCTAGCCGCCGCCATGAAGACGCGGCGCGCCGCCGCCGCCGCCGACCCGTTCGAAATTCGCGCCGTGCGTGCTAGCCGGCGTTTGGGCATTATATATTTATCCATTATAATTATCGTTTGTGCAAAGACTGCAGCAATGTAATCACAGACGCAGATGACTAAATAATCGAAATATTTTTTTTTTGATTTATTTATTCTTTTATTTTTACAACAATGATCAATCGTTATTAGATATAAGCGCCGATAGGTATATCGCTGGCGGCGGCGCACCGGCAAAAAACGGCGGTGGCGGCGTAATCTTGTAAAAACCTTTAATTTACATAATTTTTACAAAATCTACACAAAGGAGCGATATTTAGGATATTTTAAACCTATCCAAAGCCGTTATTTTTACTCTATCGCGCATATCACGTTGAAGGACACGCCGATTGGCATCAATGTTGTACTACAAATTTCACTCTGACGGTTGGCGTATAATATAGCATTGAGTTGGCTCTCATGTAAGTATTTTTGAGTTACGTAGCTATCCACATCAACTCGCGGACCCGGGGTTGGTCTGGCGTAGGACCCTAGAGCTAGACTTGCCCGACACTATACCGACGACATCCCGGAAATCAGCCTGTACGAGATCAAGAACAAAAAGGCACCCAGTGAAGACGGAATAACAGCTGACTCCTGAAGGCGGGTGGATAAACCGGTGCTTACTGGCGTTCAGAAGTTGTTCGATTCTGTCTTACTGGAATGGAACAGAGGGGTGGGGTGCTGTTCTTCAGAAAGGATGACAACACCCTGTCGAAGAACTGCCGACCCATCTCACTTCTGAGCCATTTCTATAAGCTGTTTTCGAGAGTCATTACAAATCGTCTCGTACGCAAGCTAGATGACTTTCAGCCTCCCGAACAAGCCGGTTTCCGAAGAGGCTTTAGTACCGTAAAGCACATCCATACGCTCCGTCAGCTTATACAGAAGACTGAGGAGTATAACCTGCCCCTCTTCGATAATGAACACTAAGGAACACCAAGGTGTTCTTTCGATTCGATCGAAATCTAAGCTGTACTAGTCCCTCAAGCGGTGTTAAGTAGACCACCATTATAATTATCGAAGTACTGAAGAGACGAGAACGCCACAATGTCAGTCCGACTCCAGGACTGGAACTCAAGACCTATTCCACTGCAGCGGGAGTCAGGCAAGGAGATGTTGTTTCTCCAAAACTGTTCACCACTACACTGGAAGGTGTTTTCAAGACCTTGGATTGGAGAAGGCTATAGGCATCAACATGAACGGCGATTACTCACCTTCGGTTTGCTGAAGGTAAAGTAGTCTTGGCTTGGCTAATACCATGGATTACTTAAGTACGATGCTCGATGACCTCAGTAAAGCCTCCGAGCGAGTTCGTCTAAGGATGACCATGAATAAGACGAAGATCATGTCAAATGCCCATGTAGTATCAACTCCCAGATTCCTCTTCAACTTCGAGAAGAGGTCAATCGTCGAATCAGACTTGGCTGGGCAGTGTTCTGGAAGCTACGGCACATTACTTACTTGCTTGCTTACGCATACTATGGGCCTTATAACAAGGCTCCAAGTCACGCAAAGGGCAATGGAGAGGGCTATGCTGGGAGTTTCTCTGCAGCAGAAGCAAGGTAACCGATAAGCCCTCCGAATCGCAAAACTTAAGTGGGCGGGGTAGAACGCCGATAGTCAGCAAAGCTAATGCATCTTTAGGCAATACTGCTGGTTAGGCTATACTGGTAGCTATGGGGAATATTGCCTAAGAAAATATGTTGTAGATCGAAGATCGTTTATTGTAATAGCGGATACAATAATAACACAGTCGTAGTGGGTAGCTAGGAGGAGGTGACAACTCGACTCGACTAGACCAGAGTGACTGCTTGATTGCGAGTGACTGAACTAAGTGGAATGAACTGCTCCCTATTCCGACGTGCCCTATTATATCAGAGGCACGCCCGGATAACGGTATAAGATACCTGACTGTCTAGCGAGGCAGGAGTTCTCACGATTCACAAAATAAGCAGATTAACAATAGGTAAACAATAGTTGTAAAAAGTGAATAGAGAATGGCTGTTAAACAATAGTTCTGAATATGCCGATAACCGACAAAGGTGATAGACAATACTTAACGGTCTCGGCCCAACTCGGGGTAATAAACATTGCGACTAATTTTATGCTTTTACAATATCTCTTAGTGCTAACGTAATATAATTAATTGCTAGGCCGTAACGGGAAAACACATTTGGGTCTAACGGTAAAATATTAGCTGGTAGTTGACGGGACTCGTCGGCTACACATCACACGAACAAGCGTCAGCGCTGAGGCATTTTTATAGTCATATTATTTGAATCATTTCCATGGTCATTTCGATTTGCGCAACTAAGAACTTCGCATTTGACAATTAAAGGGTTATTAATTTAAAATAGACCCTCATGTGGTTACCAACGTCAGCCAACCTTACCCTTAACCACATAAGGGTCGCTACGGAGTGTGTAAAATAAATAAGCTACAATAGCTGAAACGCGCGCGAAACATAAAATCGGCGGCGCCTGCGTGGGATTTTGGTCGGCGGCATATCTAATCGTTATGTCATTATTCGCATTTTCTTTATCAGTCAGTCAAAATGAGCCGCCGACTAGACGCCGCAGCCGCGAAAATTTTGCCGACGCGCCGCCGCCGACTGTTTCGCACCCGGCTCGCATGTCTATTTCGTAGTCAACAAGGTACCCTTATAGTTTCGCGTTCAAAATTATTATGGGTTCCCTAAAACCATTTATCAAATCAGTGATTAGTTTGCGAGATATTGGGCTTTAAAGCCCTAATTTTTGTTCGAGTCATGTGCCCCCCCTTGCCTGCTAAATGGCTACTACTGGGGATGTGAAAAAATTCGTGAAACACATAATGAATTTAAAAGAAAAACTATCACGGACAAGTTGGCATAAGTAGTTACCGAGTAATAGTCGACCAGCTTAATGTGTACTTGGAATGTGTACTTCAAATTCGGCCGACGCAACAGCACCGCACGTCGATGTAACAGACAGACAGGGAACTACGGAACCCTACACTGCGCGTGACCCGACACGGACTTGTTTTATATAAAGTCGCGTGACAATCCCAGTTGTCGGGAAATGACTGCATGGCTATATAATGTGCAGGGCCCTTACTTTTCATGCCGATGACATCAATTTGACGTCACGCTGCATATACGAAGGTGACCCCAAATAGTTTTATTGTAATTATTAATCATTAGTCGTCAATCATTTTAATCATGTACAAATTACTTCAAAGGTAATCTATTCACACGTGGAATAATTAATAGGTACCTAGTTGAAGGAATTCTGTTAATAAAATGTATGTATAAAAACAAAACAAATAGTTTAATTCACGTTTCACGTATCAAACATGTACCTATTCAATTATTCCACGTGTGAATAGATTACTTTTGAAGATATTTGTACATGATTAAAATTATTGACGACTAGTGATTAATAATTACAATAAAACTATTTGGGGTCACCTATATGTGTTGCGTTCCGTGGGTCACGTACGGTGCTGTCTGAAAATCAGCGCTGTAGGTGTCTGTCTGACACCCCGGCATAATGCTGAGACAGCGACCGATTCACTGCCGCGAAGACACACACATTTTGTGTCAATTGTATTGTATTTCTACTCCCTTTGTCTCTGTGTGTCTTTTGTGTAGTGAATAAATGTCTTCTTTCTTTTCTTTCTTATATGCAGCGTGACGTCAAATTGATGTCATCGGCATGAAAAATACGGGCCTTGATAATGTGGTATTGGTATTTCTACTCCACCGCCATACAATTTGCGTTTCAATGCGGTGGACTCCAGCATCTCAAACTGATCGTACTTGAGTCCATCACCTCGGTTTCTGTTCTCCCGGTTCGCTGTCTTGGGGCCGTTAGTCGAGCGCCGAAACCACGGAAAATATTTTTTGGCAGCACGGAATTCATTCAACACTCGTCTTCTTACAGTAGCTGGAAGAAAAAACTGAAAGCGTATTAAGGTAATGCTTATCACGGGTTAAGCGACAAGCCTTTCTTTTACAAATAACACTTTCACGGTCAGGCTGGGCGCTCTGTTCGTAGGCGCTTTCCTCTACTTAGCGGGAAAACCAGGGCACCGGCTACGAGCATATTAGCGCTACAAACTTGTTGGCAGTGACTGGGTTAAGAAAAACCAAAGGCTTTATCTTAGTCATTGTTATAAACGGGTCTATCATAGGCCGAGCGACGATATATCCCTCCCTCATTCTTATTTTTGTTTCACTATCCCTCAGTTTCTACAACCAGCTGGTGTTGAACAATCCCGAGCAACGCGCCGTAGTCGAGCGCATCGTGTCTGGGAGCAGCGGCACCGCCCCCTACTTGCTGCACGGCCCACCCGGCACAGGCAAAACGGTCACCATTGTCGAGGCTATACTGCAGGTAATAAGACCTTATGCGGTTCACACAGGGTTCAAAGTCACACGATAGCTAGCCAAGAACATCGTGGATACAGCAAAATCCCTTGCCATATCCTCTAGCCACCATATAATAAAATTTCAATCATCATAATTGACCTTGTACATCTATGATAAGCAGAGCCCGGAATTTTCACGGCAAAACAAAAGACTGTCGCAACCTTACTAGTGTTAGTAAACTTTTTTTATCGATATCGATAGTTGTGTAATAGAAGAAAAAAAAAGGTCCACAAAATTACGTGAGGTTTGTATAAAATTTATGGAAATTCTTCTTCGAAATCCACGTCAGTACACACAGCAGCACATGAAATTTTATTTCTGATAGTAATAAGAGTATATAATCATTAGTTTTATTACATATTTCTCGTATATTATTATAAATTAACCGTCGCGAAGTATTTTAAAATATTCGATAATAATACTCGATATCGATACAAAAATGTTTCTAACACTAATAAGATTGCGACAGTCTTTTGTTTTGCCGTGAAAATTCCGGGCTCTGATGATAAGATGATTTAACCAGCAAGCACTTACGTACAAACGACAACACTGTTAACTGACTATCCTGTGTTCATATAGAACCTTATTGCAATGCACTTAAGGTGCACCGATAGTCAGTTATCTGTGTTGTCGATAGTACATGATTCGTAAGGCCAATACGGGAGCGACAGCTACGACCGCATATTTGACAAGTAAATGTTGTGCACGGTGATGTAGGGCGGACAGCAGCACGCTAGTGTCTCTGTTCTCGTCGGAACGACAGAAGATCGAACCAAGCATGCGCAACCATACCTTCGCCCAGGGTCTTCCTCCAGTGGTCTCGGTCCTCAGATTCCAGTTCCCATTTGGTTGGGTCGATCTTCCAGGACAACATTTAAATAGACTAGGTATTTAAATAGAAAGATGGGCGCAGTTTGATTGATACCCTTTGGAGGACTATGGTCAGATCCGGACCGCAAAGCCTGGGAAAGCTATTCATCACTGGCCGCATGGCAGGGAAGAGGAGCAGAGGACGGATGCCTGTGCGTTGGGCGGACACGGTAACATCTGTGGCCGGAGCCACACTTCAGGCCAGCATGCATCAACCCCAGGGCTGAGCAGCTTGGAGAATGATGTTGAAGAGCGCCCGCAGCCGTCTCGTCCCTCAGCCATGAGGATACGACAAGGAAATAAGTAGTTCAAAGTTACGTGACAGTTAGCCAAGCACATCGTGGAATCCTGGATTCAGCTGCTATGCCAGAGCCCACAGTCAGATGGTAGACTACTCGAAAGTATTCAGATGGTTTTGAGAAATACAGTAGGCACTGTCCGAATTCTCCGAATATAATTGCTATACTTACCTACTTAAGTGGTACTGAAAATCCGGCAAGACTGGCTAGCTCCACGATTATAAAACGCCGCAGAACTATGGCACCTAGGTATTTATATCGCTTTTGTTTCAGCTGGCAAAGACCCCCACGAACCACATATTGGTGTGCACAGACTCCAATATGGCTGCGGACCACGTGGCGACCCTGCTTATTAAGTATGCGGACAAGTTTCCGCAGAAGGAGTTCCTGCTTCGGGCTAATTCAGAGTTCAGAGTCTGGTTAGTGGCTTTTATTGTACCTACATGTTATAATCTATTGTTTACAACCACGATAAATTCTTGGATGATAGCCCAGCCAGCACGATAGGTACCGTTAAAGTCAGGTTTCACGGCCCAAATGTTCTAAAACGTCACCTAAAACCAGATTATAAAACATATCATGCCAGCTCTCCAGATAGCTTAGTTTTCTATGGATTGAATAATACGACTTTCAGGGAGCCAATGCCAGCGAGTCTGGCGCCATACTCCAACGGTACGTGTCGAGGCAACTGGACCGCGGTGACCATCGCGAAGTTCATGTCCTACAGGATCGTCATCACGACGCTGGTTCACGCCGCCAAGTTTGCCAAGTTAGTATCCACTAACATTTATTGTGACGTCACTTTTCTTTCTCTACTTGAAACGGCTGTATATTCGTAAATCATTGAGATAGATTTAAAGTGTGCTTGGTAGATATAGATTTTAGTCTTTTTAGTTTCCCGTGCCAAAATTGTAAGAACGGTACAATCATGGAATCACCACAACACACCCGGTAGAATAATTACAAGATCAGAGTTAAGAATATTTTACGCTTCAATTGAAGCTTCAAAGCTGTAATTAGCGGTACAGTACGTTGCATTAACATGGCTAGGGCATGGCTATATGGAATATGGAATTTGACGAGGGCGGCAATGTTTTTGTAGTCCTGTTGAAAAGCGATTCGGCAAATACTGGAGCAGCCCGCGCACACCTCTTGCGATCTATCCAGTCTGTAACTTTGGACAATAGAATGGCGTTCGGCAGTTCCTGATCTTACTAATACCGACAAACTCTTTTAGCGATTTAAAAAAGAAGGACCAACAGCGTGTGATCACGCACGTGTTTATCGACGAGGCCGCGCAGGCCAGCGAGCCGGCGAGCCTGATCCCGCTGTGCGGGCTGCTGGCGCCCGGCGGCGCGCTCGTGCTCGCCGGGGACCCCATGCAGCTGGGGCCCGTCGTCATCTCGCGCGAGGCGTCCAAGCTGGGGCTCGGTCAGTACATACTGTAGCACGTGTCACCGACGAGGCCGCGCAGGCCAGCGAGCCGGCGAGCCTGATCCCGCTGTGCGGGCTGCTGGCGCCCGGCGGCGCGCTCGTGCTCGCCGGGGACCCCATGCAGCTGGGGCCCGTCGTCATCTCGCGCGAGGCGTCCAAGCTGGGGCTCGGTCAGTACATACTGTAGCACGTGTCACCGACGAGGCCGCGCAGGCCAGCGAGCCGGCGAGCCTGATCCCGCTGTGCGGGCTGCTGGCGCCCGGCGGCGCGCTCGTGCTCGCCGGGGACCCCATGCAGCTGGGGCCCGTCGTCATCTCGCGCTAGGCGTCCAAGCTGGGGCTCGGTCAGTACATACTGTAGCACGTGTCACCGACGAGGCCGCGCAGGCCAGCGAGCCGGCGAGCCTGATCCCGCTGTGCGGGCTGCTGGCGCCCGGCGGCGCGCTCGTGCTCGCCGGGGACCCCATGCAGCTGGGGCCCGTCGTCATCTCGCGCGAGGCGTCCAAGCTGGGGCTCGGTCAGTACATACTGTAGCACGTGTCACCGACGAGGCCGCGCAGGCCAGCGAGCCGGCGAGCCTGATCCCGCTGTGCGGGCTGCTGGCGCCCGGCGGCGCGCTCGTGCTCGCCGGGGACCCCATGCAGCTGGGGCCCGTCGTCATCTCGCGCGAGGCGTCCAAGCTGGGGCTCGGTCAGTACATACTGTAGCACGTGTCACCGACGAGGCCGCGCAGGCCAGCGAGCCGGCGAGCCTGATCCCGCTGTGCGGGCTGCTGGCGCCCGGCGGCGCGCTCGTGCTCGCCGGGGACCCCATGCAGCTGGGGCCCGTCGTCATCTCGCGCGAGGCGTCCAAGCTGGGGCTCGGTCAGTACATACTGTAGCACGTGTCACCGACGAGGCCGCGCAGGCCAGCGAGCCGGCGAGCCTGATCCCGCTGTGCGGGCTGCTGGCGCCCGGCGGCGCGCTCGTGCTCGCCGGGGACCCCATGCAGCTGGGGCCCGTCGTCATCTCGCGCTAGGCGTCCAAGCTGGGGCTCGGTCAGTACATACTGTAGCACGTGTCACCGACGAGGCCGCGCAGGCCAGCGAGCCGGCGAGCCTGATCCCGCTGTGCGGGCTGCTGGCGCCCGGCGGCGCGCTCGTGCTCGCCGGGGACCCCATGCAGCTGGGGCCCGTCGTCATCTCGCGCGAGGCGTCCAAGCTGGGGCTCGGTCAGTACATACTGTAGCACGTGTCACCGACGAGGCCGCGCAGGCCAGCGAGCCGGCGAGCCTGATCCCGCTGTGCGGGCTGCTGGCGCCCGGCGGCGCGCTCGTGCTCGCCGGGGACCCCATGCAGCTGGGGCCCGTCGTCATCTCGCGCTAGGCGTCCAAGCTGGGGCTCGGTCAGTACATACTGTAGCACGTGTCACCGACGAGGCCGCGCAGGCCAGCGAGCCGGCGAGCCTGATCCCGCTGTGCGGGCTGCTGGCGCCCGACGGCGCGCTCGTGCTCGCCGGGGACCCCATGCAGCTGGGGCCCGTCGTCATCTCGCGCGAGGCGTCCAAGCTGGGGCTCGGTCAGTACATACTGTAGCACGTGTCACCGACGAGGCCGCGCAGGCCAGCGAGCCGGCGAGCCTGATCCCGCTGTGCGGGCTGCTGGCGCCCGGCGGCGCGCTCGTGCTCGCCGGGGACCCCATGCAGCTGGGGCCCGTCGTCATCTCGCGCGAGGCGTCCAAGCTGGGGCTCGGTCAGTACATACTGTAGCACGTGTCACCGACGAGGCCGCGCAGGCCAGCGAGCCGGCGAGCCTGATCCCGCTGTGCGGGCTGCTGGCGCCCGGCGGCGCGCTCGTGCTCGCCGGGGACCCCATGCAGCTGGGGCCCGTCGTCATCTCGCGCTAGGCGTCCAAGCTGGGGCTCGGTCAGTACATACTGTAGCACGTGTCACCGACGAGGCCGCGCAGGCCAGCGAGCCGGCGAGCCTGATCCCGCTGTGCGGGCTGCTGGCGCCCGGCGGCGCGCTCGTGCTCGCCGGGGACCCCATGCAGCTGGGGCCCGTCGTCATCTCGCGCTAGGCGTCCAAGCTGGGGCTCGGTCAGTACATACTGTAGCACGTGTCACCGACGAGGCCGCGCAGGCCAGCGAGCCGGCGAGCCTGATCCCGCTGTGCGGGCTGCTGGCGCCCGGCGGCGCGCTCGTGCTCGCCGGGGACCCCATGCAGCTGGGGCCCGTCGTCATCTCGCGCTAGGCGTCCAAGCTGGGGCTCGGTCAGTACATACTGTAGCACGTGTCACCGACGAGGCCGCGCAGGCCAGCGAGCCGGCGAGCCTGATCCCGCTGTGCGGGCTGCTGGCGCCCGGCGGCGCGCTCGTGCTCGCCGGGGACCCCATGCAGCTGGGGCCCGTCGTCATCTCGCGCGAGGCGGCCAAGCCGGTGGCGCGCTCGTGCTGCCAGGGCGCGGCCATGCTGGGGCTCGGTCAGTATCAGTATACCAGCTGGTCTATTGCGTGGAACTAATACGAAAATGGGCCATAGGTTTCGAGAACAAACTTATAATGTCTACCGACTAAAATCTGCGGGTGGCTAATACCAATCTAGATCTTAACTAGAACGCACTGGAGAATAACCCATACCAAACCGGTTGTAAAGGTATATTGACATATTTTCTTGACTCGCCAAGTCTACCCACATTGTCTTGTTGGACATTAGCAGTGTCCAACAACTACATTGTTGGTTGACCATACTAACATCCAAAAACAAACACTACTTATTTGTAGATCTAACTAAGTTGTGTTATGTTGTAGTAACTGGCACCAGCCTATAGCTAGAATGATGGCATTTCATGGAATATACAACATTCTGAACTCGCAGTTACATACTCACTAATAAATGACTTGTTCGTACCTGACTGTGCTTCCGTTCACCACGACAACACTTCACTGTACTTCACTTTATTACTGTTGTATTTACTGGTTTTTGGTTACTGATTTGAGCTTGAAGGCGACTTGACCCCATGATTTCAGGAAAAATCTCGTTAGCGTGTTTCTACTAAGGATATCGGCATCTAGCGGCTAATTAATGAACTAATTTTGATATGTACATAATTTATTTTAATGTTCCGTCGACGACGTGTGGCGTATCGTATGTCACTTAAATGTTGCTACTAGTAACGCCATCTATTCGATTTTAATAGCTTCTACAAATCTCAACAGACTAATTCTTTGTGTGTGTCATAAAGGCGATCATGCTAGCTTGGCAGTTAATGGTACCCCAATTTTCATCAACTGATTTGATACCCAGGTATCTCTCTAATGGAACGCCTGAAGCGAGACTGCACCCTCTACAGCGACGAGAAGAAGGACCCTAACTTCATCATGATGCTCAAGAAGAACTTCAGGTCGCACCAGGACATACTCTGCATCCCTGACGAGTTGTACTACCATGGTCAGCTTGAGGTAAGTTGCTTTTGGTACGGCGTACGACTCAGCGATTATGTGGATGCGACAGTCGAGAAAGAGTATTGAATGAATGAATGAATGTCGTTTATTCACCAGAAACATATGGTAAATACAGATGTTACGATCAATTAGCATCTCTAAACATGTTTCGCCAAAACAGGCATGTGAAAATTTTATTTCATAAGTTAAATTAAGAATTGTAATATAAAAATTAATGAATCCAATTAAAACTAAGTACTAGAACATAGCACATGCTTTGTTTGTTCAAAATTAAAATTAAAATATGTCAATCTGATTTCAAAATCAACATTACAAAATAAGTTTAGAAAAATGAGGTAAAAAATAAATAAACATTGTGAATACAGTTCTTAATATGAATTAAAACATGTCAATCAAATTAAAATTATTTCGAAAGTAGTTTTAAAATGTGTTTGGAGACAATGTTACACAAATTGAGCAAGTCCTCAACTAAGTAAAGCTGGCACTAACGGACGAAATAAATGACGATGATAACAATCGTAATATACTTACTTAGATAAATAAATACTTATAGATGAAAGCCACCATGACTCGGGAACAAATATTCTAGCTCATCATGTCATTATACAAACCTTCACCTATCGGAATTCGAACCCGGGACGGCCAGCTTCACTACGAAGTGCTCTCTTCACTCACTCAACTCGTCAGGGAATCTTGGCCAGCAACAGCAGCACCAGAAGCCGGCGTAGTACATTTCAATTCGAAGGTCGTATAATAGTAGTTCGTAAGTGGAAAGACTTTTACCGAGGTTTTTCCCAGGCAATGGCACCCGTGGACCCTATCAGCGGCGTGGACATCCTCGGGGAGCGGAAGAAGAGTCGCGCCATCGTGTTCTACGGGGTGCCGTCTCAGGAGCAGAGAATGGGGAAGTCCCCGAGGTATGTACACATACTCGTACCATCATCCTACTATCCTACTAATATTATAAATGCGAAAGTTTAGATGTTTGGATGTTTGTTACTCAATCACGCTTAAACGGCTGAACCGATTCGAATGAAATTTTGCACGAAGATAGTTTATAGCCTGGATTAAAATATAGGATAGTTTTTGTCCCGGGTCCACGCGGACGAAGTCGGGGGCGGAAGCTAGTAATATTATAAATGCGAAAGTTTGGATGTTTAGATGTTTGGATGTTTGTTACTCAATCACGCTTAAACGGCTCAACCGATTTAGATGAAATTTTGCACGAAGATAGTTTATAACCTGGATTCAAATATAGGATAGTTTTTATCCCGGGTCCACGCAGACGAAGTCGCGGGCGGAAGCTAGTAACTTCATAAGCGTAAAGTACGTAGCTACGCGGACCTAGCGCTTAAAATGGTCGACACACGACTAGTGTCAAGAGAATGAGGATTGTGTCGATTCTTTTAAGCGTGTTAGTTTGCGTAGCTACTTACTTCCGCTGTTGACTGTGTGTCGATAATAAACAGTTAACCTACCAGGGTTACGTGGCACCATTGGACCAAACAGTCGTCATTCATTATTAAGCCTGCTATACATGATCAATTTTGCCTTCAGTTCTAACTGACCGGATACAAATCCGCACCGTGTATGTACAATTTGGCCTTAAGATATACTCGCATCAGGCCGCCGGAGCGACTGAACGAATTTAAAAGATTTGCCTGATCCGAACGACCTTTCCATGTATGCATATATCTTGCAAAAAATGGCACGCGACCGACCACACAGTCCTATTGTTAGACTTAAATGCTATTGTTCTGAAGATAAGAAGATCAGTCCACTTCAGAAAATCTCAACTATAATCGTAAATTACTTCCGTTAGAATCTGATTGTATGTAGTTTGACCGTTTTCTATGGGATGACAGTTGCCGGCGCCATATTTAATGTTTACCGGCGCGTAAATTGTGGTCTGATAAATGCAGAAATTAATTGCGGGAAGTTAACGTGAACAAAACCTTTGCTAATTGTGTTACAGCTTCTACAATGATTCGGAGTTGGAAGTGGTCCAGACTCACATCAAGGCGTTGTTGGAGGTGCATCGGGTAGCTCAAGACGACATCGGCGTCGTGACACCGTACATTAGACAGGTACTTATGAGAGGCAATGCACGTTCTATTTCCTTCCTATAATAGAATCGGATAAGTAGTTGGATCAGTCCATCGGTAGGCGTCAGAGCCGTATAGTTGTATGAACAGACAATACACTCCTGGGCCGGAGGTGTTTCCCGGAGGGCAGAGATCACGGAACACCAAAATCCTACTAATATTATAAATGCGAAAGTTTAGATGTTTGGATGTTTGTTACTCAATCACGCTTAAACGGCTGAACCGATTTGAATGAAATTTTGTACGAAGATAGTTTATAGCCTGGATTAAAATATAGGATAGTTTTTATCCCTGTTCCATGCGGACGAAGTCGCGGGCGGAAGCTAGTCATTACATACATTCCTAACCAAAAATTCATCGCAGGTGTACAAAATGAAGCAGTGGCTCAAAGAACGAGAGCTGAACATCGAAGTTGGCACTGTCGAGGGTTTCCAAGGCAAGGAGAAGCGAGTGATCATCGTGTCTACCGTGCGCGCCCGGTGCGACCTGGTCGCACACGACGCCAAGTTTCGGCTGGGCTTCCTCGTCGACCCCAAGGTGAGTTAGCTGCGTGACTGAAGACTGAGACTAGACAGAGGACGTTTAGATGAAGCAGTGGCTCAAAAAACGAGAGCCGAGCTGGACATAGTGGGTACGGTCGAGGGTTTCCAAGGCAAGGAGAAGCGAGTCATCATCGTGTCCACCGTGCGCGCCCGGTGCGACCTGGTCACGCCCGACGCCAAGTTTCGGCTGGGCTTCCTCGTCGACTCCAAGGTGAGTTAGCTGCGTGACTGAACACTGACTAGACGGAGGACGTTTAGATGCAGCAGTGGCTCAAAGAACGAGGGCCGAGCTGGACATACTAGGTACGGTCGAGGGTTTCCAAGGCAAGGAGAAGCGAGTCATCATCGTGTCCACCGTGCGCGCCCGGTGCGACCTGGTCACGCCCGACGCCAAGTTTCGGCTGGGCTTCCTCGTCGACTCCAAGGTGAGTTAGCTGCGTGACTGAACACTGACTAGACGGAGGACGTTTAGATGCAGCAGTGGCTCAAAGAACGAGGGCCGAGCTGGACATACTAGGTACGGTCGAGGGTTTCCAAGGCAAGTAGAAGCGAGTCAGCATCGAGTCCACCGTGCGTGCCTATATAATTACGGCAGTCAATCAAGTCACAAAAAAAAAAGATTGACAGTTCGACTTGAAGCGCTTGCTAAAGCTAACGGTCTTATATGCCTACTGAGAATGCCAATCATCATCCACATTTACGACCACATAGTGATGACTAATAAGTATCCAAAAGATTTTGATAATCAAAGTTATAGAACATAAAATAACCCCATTCCTCATTCCCCAGCGCTTCAACGTAGCGCTGACTCGCGCCAAAGCGAAGCTGATCGTCGTTGGCAACCCCACCTGTCTCCAGCGCGATCCAAAATGGCGCCGCTACATGTCCAAGTGCCGTGAACTCAGTACGTACCACGGCCTTGACCTGGGAGAAGAGGAGCCTCAGAATGAAACCTTGGACCAAATAAGACATATCCTGGCCCTAACTAGCGAGCTGGAGAAATTGCAGCTGACTAATGCGTTGAACAATATGACAATTTAATTAGTACTTTTTTTTCCGTCGCTGCACGTGGAGCGATAAAATAAGGGACCAGCCCAGCTAACACGATAGGTATTATCGTCACGTTTTACGGCGAACATTTACTGAATCGTGCTACTTTTGTGGTCATGTTTTACGTGACGGTTTGGGCCGTTTCAGTAGTAAAAGTTGAACATAAAACCTATCGTGCTAGCGGCCTCTGTTGCGCTTTCCAATGCACCCATAGCGGGTATTGCGACAGAGAGCGCAATAGACGCAACTACAACTGTCATTATACACATCATTCCATCATAAGGCATTCGTTCCTGTAATGTGCTAGCAAGCGAGTGAGTGGGAGAGCGACAAATGCTTTATATCGCACATACACGCTGTCGTGCTAGCTAATAGGTGTTCTTAGCTTAGCAGTGAGGGTTTCCACAATGCATTATGTCACCAGCTAACAGCATTGTGGCGAGCTCTTATTGAATTAATTAATTAATGAGATATTTTATTTCAGGTCTTCACCGACCAATATAAGATGTGTTAGTTACAATTAAATTTTAACTATTACGTTAGGTTACACAACAACAATTTGACACAGAACAGAGACCTGACACACGGAGGACATACACTTATTAAAGTAGATTTGACCTGCCCAATCCAATACTTCAGTATTGGACCGTCAAACCTACCAGCCAACATTTTCGGGATGCTGTTAGTACTTTTTCTCACTCGAGCCATCAGGCATGAAATTTTATTTCGCACAATCGCATGAGTCATTAGTGCGTGGCTCTGCGACGAACATCCCCGAGGCACTACACCATTTGGGCCTTCTTAACAGCATCCTGAAAACATTATTATTATACTGAACGCGTAGGGCGCTATAAGCTCGCTTTGTGTACTTAACCCACAGGGCGCTAGCGTAGAAAGATTGGCAGATGGCTTTAAAAAGTGCAATCTTTACCTCTGCGGAACACCTAGCGAACCTGCGGGCAAGCATGTTACCCCTGACTTATAGCGCCCTACGCTCACTTTCTATATCCTGGTCATCACTCAAGTCTTCTGAAATATTGTTATTGACGCCAGCTTTTAAAATCCACCAATCAAATTGTTGATGACGAAATATAATGGTGGAATATGACATGACACCAAGGCCTCTCGCCACAGCGCTGTGACATAATGTATTCTGGAAACCCTCATCGGACACCTACTAGTAAACGTTATATCTCTTTTTGATTGTGATTATGATTATAAGTAAGTAAATATAAATAAATAGTCCGCCTAAGGACAACAAACAATAATGTGCCTCCCTTAATTTGGCAAATTAAAGTAAAGCCTCGTTGGCGCTAGAATGTCGAAACGATCTAAGATAAAGTTCATCCGGGCAGAATTCGCCCGGCCAAATTAAGGGTTAGATGATAAGACTATTGACTCTATTGTTACACATAACTTTAAATCATGTAATTAGTATAAGTACAAGAAGGATTTATAATTTTTGTATTCAATTACTAGGTCTTATTTCCTCGGACGAAATGATACGTGCGGTGCGTTTCCATGTTACTCATATAAACTAGACGATTCAACCATTTCTTTTTTATATATTTTTATATCTACTTTTATCAATTTTATTCACGAATAAATGTTTTTTTTTTCTTTCTTTTTGGGTAACACTGGAAACGCGACGTGAATTCCTATCTCATTTCCTAGTTCGCAACAACGAACTAGGAAATGAGGTCTAAGTTGTCGTTTAAAAATGCGTGTTCTCCTCAAAAGGCCATTTTGCCACACACCCAGCAATTTGTCACAACCACTTGCTATAGTTGAACGAAACAGTAATACATACCGTTCATTCCATTATATCCCAACTTCAACCTTATAGCGTACACCGGAAGGTAGCAATTCGTGTGCGTTATCTGGTTACTTCTTTCATTTCGTTTGAACTGATACCTACCTACTTAGTAGCCAAAGTTAACAATGGGCACAAAAGCATTGCTCTAGAGACAAGCTGTTAATGGAAATTCGGACATCTTAAAAACATCTCACTATGAGTTAGTGTGACAAATTGCATAATTTGTAGTGTGTTGAGCAAATCACATCGCCCGACGTGCCAAAGCGCCGTTGTACTCCTATCTAGGGGGGCTAGCACAACTGACGCCGCGCCGCGACGCGAGTCGAGAAAGATCTACCCTCCTTTTTCTAACTTGCACGGTGCGAGTTGGACAGGAGACGCTTAGTCGCGCGCGAAGCGACTGAGCAGCAAGTTGTGCTAGACGTACAGAAACGACACCTAAACCAACATTTAACATTCGACAGGCCATGCCAGGTCACTGAACAAGTTGCTGCCGATATTAACAAATTTACTGATAGTTTGTCAGACGCTGTGCATGCTGTTCTATGTTGATATTGCAACAGGTAGAATTAAGACCCACATTTTACTACTAATTAAGACAATAAACTGATTAAAGATTTAGTCATAGGTATTTGTTTTCATTTCAATTTTCAGTGCTTTATTCACTAGTAGGTAACCGATATGATATACTTACGACAAGTGGCGGATCCTGGCTTTTTTTAGGGGGGCTACCCGTCTGAGGCTAGGAGGCCAGGTGCTTGAGCAAACTCTTGCATTGCTGTTCTCGCTTCGATCACATCTCTCGACATGCCCATAATCCACCAAAATACACCTACTTTTACCATTACCTAGGTTATGCCTTTTCTTTGGTTGATTGATCTTTACGATTATCTTTCGTAGCGCGCTCTAGTGTGAGAAGTTACTACGCCTTTCGCCAGTCCAGCACGTTTAGCACAAGATGCGCGCGAGCTCTCGTGCACTATCCGTCTCTTTCTAAGTTTCCTAATAAGAGAAAGACTGATAGTGACAGGAGAGCACGCGCGCCGTCTTGTGCTGAGCCTGCTGGTGCGCGTAATTTTTTCGTATTTGAAAACTGCTTAGAAAGGTACTTAGATAATGTGTTTTCCCAATACTTTTTCGTTTTGGTACAAGGTGCCCTTATGATATGCCTTGGACAAATAATGACAAGGGTTGTATGCTCATGGGCGGATGTATCTATTAATTTAAACGAAATGTTAGTCTTGAAGATAAAAGTACAGGAAAGACAATGGAAGTGATTTTATTAAATGTCATTTTGATTGTTTACTCACTTTTAGATCTTCAATATTTATGTATCTAAGATCTCCGAGATAATTTACGAACACGTGGCTTATGTGCTCTTTTGCTTACCTACCTCGTACCAAAAAATGCACTTTGGGGTTCCAGTATTCATACCTAAACTGCACAGTGATAAAAGTATTCGAACGGAAGAGTAATTAAAAAATATTTATATACGATTCCATCGTTTATCTATTGTTAGTCTTAGGGTATGCGCGCACGAGCAACTTTTGTCTAGGGTAGTAAGGGTACTAAAACCCTATGCAACTTTTGTCTAGGGTAGGGACCCTAGACAAAAGTTGCGTAGGGTTTTAGTCTAGGGGTTAGTATGGAAGTGCGCACACGTAGCGACGCGACTCCGTGTGCGCACTTCCATGCTAACCCATAGACTTCATGTGACAGACAAAATAGTCGCGGAGATAAAAGTTGCTCGTGCGCGCATACCCTTACTGTAATCATTTTGTAGTGGCGCATTTGTCCATGTAGAATAAATGGTACCATTGGATATATGCAATTTAAATTTGAAAGGATTTAATTCTTAAATCCAAGAAACGTAAACAATTTCTAAATCGAACTGAAGTAGAGTATAAAAATAATTTCTATAGATTTATTTAATCGCCGACTGAACGGCTTAAATCCTTTGAGTGGTAATGAATAAAAAAGTATAAGGCTGTCAGTAGTGTCAGTGTCAGACTGACAGCCTGTCATCATGTCAGTCACCTGCAGTACAGAGGAGCTATTGCGAAACGAAAACGAACTTCGTTCGTGTATCTCTGTCGCTCAAACTAACAAGTGCGACAGAGACAGAGATACACGACCGAAGTTCGTTTTCGTTTCGCGGTAGGCCCTCAGATGGCAGATGTCATGTCAACCACCAGTTCCAGTTGTCATTGAGCGGTGTTTGGCGAATGGTGTTCGCTGCGATTCTACGTACCGCTGCGAATAAAATAAATAATGGTTACTTTATGAAATGTTAAGGTTAATACTTGACGCAACATTTGTTAAACATGAGTTTAATAGTGAGTGTAGTTATTGTAAAATAACAGATCCTCAAAGGTATTAATTTGAGAGCAAAACGTGCTAGCAAAATGAGCGATAACGTGAATTTTAAAGATATTTTGGAGCCCCGGAGGACCGAGACTGGTATATTCAGGTTCATGTCTCGGGCCTGGTACCCGCAGAGGACGCTGGCGCTGGACAAGTACCTGAGCCCGCAGGATCTAAAGGATGCCGCCGCTAATTCGGTTTTCTTGGACACTGTCATTGAGGCGGTAAGGCAAATAAATATTAGTAAATAATCGTTCTTACAATCCTTCAGCTTATGTTTGCATGGTTTATTGATTAATGTAAGTAATGATATAATTTTTTTTTAGTAATATTAGTAAGGTAAAAAAAGACGTTACTTATTAGTCAGTTGAATAAATATAAACAACCTAAGATACTTTTCAGTCTCTATTTTTTTAATATAAATTTGCACTGCACTCATCAATATATTTTACTAGAACATGTAACTACTTAGAGGACCTTTTTATTTTGTATATTTTATAAGAAAAGTCATGTATAAATACTACATGCTAGATACTAAATATATAGCTGTTATTGCCATATGAAATACTGTTTGTTTATATCCATGACTTCATACTCAGAACTTAAGTATTTTCATTGTTAGTTATATCATTTTACCAGTTTGTGCAAACTAAGCATATCTGCACTCAATTCACTATAAATATCCAGGAAAGTCTCCAAACGGGTGTGTCCAAAGAGAAGTTAAAAGAAGAAGTGCACCAGTATCTGGAGGAGATGGGGCTGGAGAAGAAGCTTCATGTGATCCGCTGGATGGGCATTGTGTTCCTCAAGATCGCCTTCATGATGAAGATTGGGATTTACGTGAATGAACCACCAGTATTGAAGGTGAATTAACAATATAGTTGCTAGAAGTACTGTACATTTCGTCTCATGTGTTTGCGCAGCTTTTAGAAATATTGGCATGAAGTTCACGTATGTGAACCCCGGAGGTGCAGGTGAAAATAATAAATAATAATAATAATAAATTAATATTAGGGGACAATCTTACACAAATCAACCTAGTCCCAATCTAAGCAAAGCTTGTATCATGGGTACTAGACAATGATAAACATACTTATATAGATAAATAAATACTTAAATACACAGAAAACATCCATGACTCAGAAATAAATATTCGTGCTCATCACACAAATAAATGCCCTTACCGGGATTCGAACCCAGGATCCCTGGCTTCGTAGGCCGGGTACCTGCTACCTACTACCAACTAGGCTAAAGCGGTTGTCAGGTGAAGATAATTGACTCTTCTTAGGAAATCTTCTGCTTTATTTACATAGTATTCAGATATTGTCTTACTTTGTTCAGCTCAACTTTCACACTTTTACGTTTTGTTTCCCACATTCGGCCATACCTACACTATGTCTGTTCCATAGAATGAAAGAAAGAAAATCATTTATTCGTTTTCATAGACATCCCATCCTCCATGTATGTAATGATAAAAGTGAAAATATAAACAGCCTGTGATAGACAGACAGACACCAAGGGATTGAATATGAGTTCCATTGGACAAAACACTAGTTATTTGATGATCAAAGTACAACATGGATTTCCTCCCATCAGCTGATCTTAAGCTGACACCATAGCTTGGACGCTTGCAACTCCAGGGGATTCGCATGCGCGTTCACGACCCTTTAAAAACCCAGACTGTAGTCCCACTTAAAAAACCATGGCAGAGAATTCAATCCACAGCCAGAGTGTTCGTAAGTTTAGTTAGTTAGTTTTACCGAGCATTTTGCGTGAAACGGTGGGGTAGCGCTACTCTAACCACCCCACCCTCTAGAAAGTTGGTGAGTGCCTTCGTGTTGCTGACTGCGTCCCGTAGTGTGTCTGGAGACCTTAGGTGCTTTTCCTGTATACTTCTAGGTAGAAGTGCTGCGCTGCTTGCAGTCCAATAGAATATGTTTAGTCGTTTCTTCCTCCTCCATGCACGCTCTGCAGCTCTGTACACGGGGCTGTCTGTGACACCTATATTGTAGAGGTGTCTGTTCAAGGTGTTGTGTCCTGTTCTTATTTCTACTATCTTGCGTAGTTGGTTTCTGTGTCCTCAGTAGTGCGGTTTCGAGTTTTTTATCACGTTTCGACAGAATTTCTTTGGTCTGTCTGCGTGTGTCTGTCTCCTCCCTGTATCTGTGTAGTTCTTTGGTGTATTGAACGAAAGAAAGAAAGATACATTTATTCTTCCATCCATTTATTGGTCCAGTTGATTGTATATGTAGCTCGCGAGTTTAAAAAAGTATTGTAAAACTAGCTTCTGCCTGCGACTCCGTCCGCGTGGAACTCGTTTATATCGTAGCTCGATACAAACTTTCATCCCCCATTTCACCCCCTCAAGGGACGATTTCCGGGATAAAAACTATCCTATGTCCTTCCCGGATTCAATACCAAATTTCATCTCAATCGGTTCAGCGGTTTAAGCGTGAAGAAGTAACAGACAGACACGCTTTCGCATTTATAATATTAGTATGGATTAGTATGGATAGTAATTGTTTTCAGCTGAAAGAGGTGATGGGTTCGAACCCAGTGCTCTTTCTGCCGACCCACCGGAGCTACGCAGACTTTTGCGTAATGACGTACCTGTGTTACCATTACGACATCGACTTCCCGGCGGTCGCCGCTGGCATGGGTAAGTTCTGTTTAGTCAGTGTTTTTTTAACTGACAATTATAAACCCTCTCCAATGTACAATCACCTGCATCCGAAGCATACCAATTAAGAAAATTGTGCATGGTTCCTTGCAACGAGCTAAGCTCTGGTTCCCTGCAAAAATGCATGACGTTCAAACGATTATCGCCCTAAGGGTGGAACAACGCGAACGCAGGTGATCGTACGTACTAATCCGTTTCCATAAAGCGGTATCCTCCTTTTTGTGTTGCGGTGTCAGGTTAAGACAACCTGTGAAAATTCTAGCATTATCTCTGGTCACCAACTGCTTCGCCAGCAGGGAAGCTGAATACACTAACGCCTACTTGGCACCTAGTAGTAGGTTAACTTAATGGTTGGCTAGATTATAAACACCTCTATAGCTGGGTCCACATTTGTATCATTTTGCCGATCACGATCACGATCACGCGTATCGTATCGAGCTCGCGTATCCTAAGTATGGACGCTCACTTTGGGCACACCGTATCACTAGCATCGTCGCGTTAAAAAATACTTCCATACTAACCGTAGCGTAGCAGCGTATCGTATCATAACCAGGGAGCGAAACTGGTGACGCAAAGTCGCATATAGGATGTTTTTAAAACAACATTGTAACACATCAATGATTCTTAATAATGTAATAATGGCAATATAATATGTTGTTTTTTTCGTTTTTTTTTGTAATTGTTTCCAAGGTATATTTGAAGCTATCATAAAATTTGCTAAATCCATGTTAAAATCATATTGTGTCATTTTCTCTCCTCGTTCAATGCGCTTTTTTGTTTTCAAATGTTTCTCTATATTGCTTGCTTCTGCTGTTAAATTTTGTTGACAGCAGGTGCAGTACATTAAAAATAATTAAACAGAAATCGGTTGTTGTTTCCAACAATCTTGTTTTTAATATGACAAAGACAGTTAGTTATGTTTTTATACGTGGCCAGTACGTATAAAAACTCTCAACTTAAATATTATCAGTAAACTAAAGAGGCCAATAAGTTGTTATTTGATTAGTATCTATAATCTAGATAAAAACACTCTGTGTGTAGCTTGACGTCATAAGTCTGTCATCGGCACCATGGTTTCGCTCCCTGATCATAACGCCGTATCATTAAGTGTGGACGCGTATCCGTATCCCCTTTGATGATCGTGGAAAAACCGCCTCGAGAGCGATCACGGCGTATCGCGTATCAAATCATAACTTCGTATCATGATACAGTATCAAAATACGTCCATACTTACCGATCTTGATACACATATCCGATCGCGAATGTGCGGGGTATATAATAAACGCGTCAACATCGATCCCGAGCGATCAGATACGGTGCGCCGCATGATCGCGCTGTTTTTGCGCCCACACTAGCGATCTTGATACACGTCGGTGCAACGCGACGGAGATACGATACGATAAAATGATACAAATGTGGACCCAGCTCATATATCGTCTTCATTTCCGCATGAGCGGCGGAGGCGGAAAACGCAATAGTCGGCTGACTGCCCGCGCGGCATGTTGTGCGGCATAACGCCTATTCGTATAATAAGCGCGGCCTTAGTGCTCTAGTCCATTTGCCATCGAGTGGCCTGTGTGCTGCTTTACCTACTCCTGAACATGAATATTGTTCCGAGTCATACCTACCAGATTTTTATCTTAGGTCACTGTGTGACCTCACTTGCGTCGTAAGCTAGTAGAAATATTATATATGTTAACAATGGAACTGTTGGTTTACTCAATGCATCGAATACCGCAAATGTTTAAAATCATTCTTTTTTAGACTGTAGGGTATTAGAAATAAAGATTGTTTTCGAAAATACTGCTTCAGGTGGCTCCTCAACGCCATTTGTAGGTACTGCATTATTAGAGGATTGTCATAGCAAACACTGCTATAGGTGAAAAACTTAAGTAAGTGACCTGTTGTATGTGTGAGTAATGTGTGCGAATAGACATTTGTTTTGTTTGTGTTCTAATTTTAAACATGTATTGTCTATTCGAATACGCGACTACTACATACAACAGGTCCTTTTCTTAAGTTTTTCACCTATAGCATGTTTTAATGCCTCCACGTGTGTGATAAAACAGGTTACCACCCAAGTTGGTAACAGAAGCTTATTTTTCTAGGCAGTTCTCGCTTGTAACCACTATTAGTGTTGGTGCCGACGCCAAAACTTGGGATTAGGTGTCGAAGCGGACCCCCGGCTCCTGTAGAGGACTACCGGGAAAACGTTGGGAGTATGATCACCACGAATGTTGGCGGTAAATAGATGCGAATTTATATAGTGACTTCCACATTGTACATATAAAGAAAAACAAAAACCATTTTGTTGGTTAAGTTGGCACAATTATTTGCTTCCATAAATTACCGCTGACAAATTTCTCGTCATAATCATACAATTATGTTCCAACAGTTTACGTCACACTGGTCAGTGACACAGGTTTTTTTTTCTTGAACGATAAGTAAGTGCAGCTTTTTCCAAATCATAAGGATAACAATGCAATCACTGGGGGCCTAGACAAGGTTACAATCGACAAGCGCTAACGCCAATAGAAAACGAATAAAATGTATGGGAATGACAGATGTTAACGAAAAGTGTTTCCTCGGCATCTGTCATTCCCCTACATTTTATTATTTGGTATAGGCGTTAGCGTTGGTCGATTGTAACCTTGTCTATGGCCCCTGTACACACATTCATAAATCGATCGATCGTATACGTTCCAAACTAAAAACAATCAGAGCCGGGTATAGCAAACCTGAAGTGACAACCCTAACCACAAGAAATCCGGATAAAACTTATATTACTTCTAACGTCTGAATAACACGGAATCAGCGTGATTTTAATACTGTTGGCAAAAGCTTTTATAAGCTACCGTTTACTATTGGAATTTCGTGCTCATACGGCTTTATTCAAGAATAAAAAAATAAAGACAAAAGTGAGAAATAAATTGTTTTCTTCTTATCTAACTACAGGAACTATACAAAAACTTGTTGAAAGGTGAGGCATTATACGCCTGTTAAATCAATATGTACAAAACTTAAATAAGTAGTTTATTTTCAATAATTATTTATTTTGTAAAATTCATGACCGGGGTATGAGCAAACTTTGTGATTTTTTTATAAAAAAAGTACAAGCCGTATCGACGTCGGAGTTTCAGTCTGCTGTTTTTAATCATGCAAACAATATGATAAAAAAAAAATAGTTGAGACCAAATAGGGGTTTTTAACACACTGTGATGACGCAAGAAAACATTGTGAACATGATCCTGCCCGCATTGTAATATTTAACATGTACCTGACATTTAAAACAGACGACCTTCACTTCAGATGTTATGTAGATATTCAATATACAAATTACGAAAAATAACCGGCCAAGTGCGAGTTGGACTCGGGCACGAGGGTTCCGTATCATGCTCGCATGATTTGTAGCTAATTGAACGTTACTTTAGGATTTCTACTTTCTAGTGCAGATATACTCAACCTGCGGGTCGCCGATCTTTAAAGTGGCCCGCCGTATCAAAATCCGTGGCTTCATAGATGTGGCCCGGGGCTCGTTAGATAAAATGTATTTGCGGCCCTCTTAGAAAAACTTACGCGATCAACGCAAGTTCGCGCGATTTTCAATTAGGACACCTATTTGAGTCAAATATGATTGATCGCGCGTTCGCGCGATTAAAATTCGCGCGAACTTGCGTTGATCGCGTAGTCGCGTCGCGTTGTACTAGGACGATCCCTTAGTTGCTACAAATATTTTACGACGCTGTATGGTGTTTTTATTTATACATTTACAATGCATCTAACTAAATTCCATGAATATAAAAAGACAATGTCATTTAAAATAAGTCGTAATTCTTGGTAGAAATATTCAAGTCTAAAAGTAATGCTTGGCAAAGATCGGTCGTTAACCTATAACAACTGCGCTTTAAAAATAAAATGCATTATTAATTCGGTGGTTTACCTTGTTAATAAAAAGTAATGACAATGACACTGACAACCCACTAGGTATTTCTACAATACACGCGCAGACACGTCTGTAGACCTTATCTCATTACAACAAGGTGTAAAATTCATGACCTTACAAAAATACCTTCGGATGACCTCTTTTCGTTGAAATTATAATTAAGTAACTTTACCATTACCATTTAATATGTGAATATTTTCATATTTTGTGTTCGTACTATATTTTATTGTGAAGTTTTCATTCACTTTGTAAAATAGTAGTACTTTTGTAAAATTGTTTTTTTCGGCTGGGGGAATATTCCCAGTAACTGGGAATATTCCCATTCTTCCCGGGAATGTTCCCATTGTTCCGGGGATTTTTCCCGGGAACATTGGGAATTTACTTTTGCAGCTAAATTACACTGGTTAATGTCTTGGTAAAAAAATCAAGGGCCCAAGTTATCATGGAATCCCTGATAGGAAGATATATACTGCTCAAAATAAAATAAGGGCCATTGTAATTATTGGACATAAACTAATTGATAAGTGGCTAATTAATGAACTCCCGTATAAGGATACGAATGTATTCTGAAGGCAGAATCTAACCTCTTTCATGCTGGAGTTTAAGTCTAAAAGCTAGAAAAAATATATATTACTGTTTAATATAATTTTCACGTAACGATAACCATACTTGTGGCCCCTATTTTCTTTTGAGTAGTATATACACATACACAATTTCAATATTCCCGTATGTTCCCTTGTATGGGAATATTCCTGGGAACGGCACATCACACTGTGTGATGGTTGCCCATTTATCGCTTATTGCTGTGAATAAAGAGTATTTACACACCTAACAATTTGTCACAACAACTTGGTATAGTTGGATTGAGACAGACAGTAATGTACATACCTTTCATTCTAACTAGAGCAAGTATGCGTGACAAATTGCATCGTTCGTAGTGACCTATTTAAGATATCCTTCAGAACGTGAAGGATATCTTATCCACAGCAATAAGTGCGGATAGCTTCGATGTCCATAATTTAACTTAACTCTGCGTTTGGACCTCATACTAATCTAAGACGTTTGACACATTTGACAGTGACATTATTACTGTTAGCATAAATCAAGTATCAAATTAATCACCGGCTCACCTTTTACTGACCAGGGGACCGATTTTTGACTTTCGAGCGCTCGACTCTTTCACTCGAAAACTGACAAAAAATATGAAATGCTATTTTGAAATGACGATAGAAAATTCTCTAACTCAATGTATCACATAGACTTCTACTCGATGGCTGTGGTGGGGCGGCGCATGCGCGAGACATGCGCGTTCTACATCCGCCGAACGCTCGTGGGGGCGCCACTGTACGCCGCAACACTCAAGCAGTATGTACGCACGTTGGTGGGCAAGCACTGCTCGCCTATCGAGTTCTTCCTCGAGGGGACCAGGAGCAGGAGCAATAAGAGCTTGCCCCCGAAATATGGTAAGCGCTGTGTTGTTCTTTTTACGTTCTTAATTATAGATAAGAGGTCGCGTAGGTAAAGCTCGGCCTCGAGTTAAGGCTGTGCATTGGAAATTATCGCGTGCTTTGAAACGCCGTTCTGACTAGATTAAGAAACAATAAGGTCTGATTTTCAGATATATGATTCTTGACTATATGATTGTTTATCTGATTTGATCGATACATGATTGCTTAAAATTTCCTCGATAGAAAAAAAATCCAAAGTTGGGTCTGTTTTCTTTTTTTTTTACTCAGCCTCCTCAAACGATACATTATTTTACGACACAGTCAAGTTAATACTATAGTATTTTAACTCGTCTAAAATCTCACTTTATGAGATTTAAATAAAACGTCTCTAAGTTAGGTATTTATCGAAATTTGTCCAAAAAAGCCATTCCCGAAGAGTGTTACATCTCGTGCGCGGAAGGTATCAGCGTGTCTCAGTCTAGGGGCGTGTTCGACTCAAATCAAGGCATCGCCTTAAAGCGGTGACGGCGGTGGTGCACCATATGTGCGAAAGGAAAACCGCGCTCTGATTTCTTCTTCCCACGTATGGTAAAGTTTGTCAGAAAGTATTTCGTATACCGCTTCACTAATAAAGTCTGTTTCATATTCTCATATATTCCTAGTTACTGTTTCGTATCGTCAATATAGTAACAACTTATGTGTCACTACATTCCTTTTCACGTGGTTTACATACTATAAAATTAGGCCTGAAATCATTCCTTGAAAATACGCAAGTGTGTAGTAGCTATTACTTGATATTGTTACTTTTCCCCATCGTCTATGATAGGAGACCAACACGGCTATCACAAGACGGCGCGCGAGCTCTCTCGATTTTTCTCGCACTGTCCGTCTCTATCTTATTAGAACACTTAGAACAAGAGGTATAGTGCGAGAAAAATCGAGAGTATGTCGCGGCCGTGTAATGATAGACGTGCTGTCTGTGCATACGCTAATAAACAATATTTGTCAGGAATGCTCTCCATGAGTCTGGTGCCGTGGTTCTCGCGCGAAGTGAGCGACGTCACCATCGTCCCCGTGAACATCAGCTACGACCGGCTCATGGAGCATGGCCTGTTCGCGTACGAGCACCTCGGTGTGCCCAAGCCTAAGGAATCCACTGGGGTGAGTCATCAAGTCGTCAAATAAAAAGCAATTCTACCTATGGAATTATAAATAACTAGCTGCCCGGCCGGGCTTCGCACGGATTACCCGTTTTCCTGTAGGAATGAAGCATTCTCCCGCGGTAAAAAGTAGCCTATGTTCAACAAGGATAATGTCGGCTTTACCATTGTAAAAGAATTTTTCAAATAGGTCCATTAGTTTCGGAGCCCATTCAATACAAACAAACAAACTATCAAATCTTTCCTCTTTATAATATTATAGTGTAGATAGTGTAGATGAACTTATCTTGTTTGTAACACCTTTGTAACCATGGTTTCTGCATAAAATAAATAAATCATCATAGCCGAAAGTCGTCCACTGCTGGACAGACCCCTCCCAAAGAGTGCCACCAATGACCGGGCCTCCGCCACTCCGGACCTTTACTAGGTTATCAGTACACCTTGTGGAGGGTCTACCCACGCTGCGCCTTCCGGCACGTGGTCGCCACTCGAGAACCTTTCCGCCCTAACGGCTATCGGTTCTACGTACAATGTGCCAATTAAGTTTATCGATTCAGAGGGCGACATCGTTTATCTTGGTTCTGCTACAGCCTCATATCTAATGCGATCACGCAGAGAAACACACAGCACAGCCTTCACCACTGCCCTTTGGACAGGAGCAAGGGCGGTTCACTCCGTGATTTCGTCGCGCCGCTTTAAGTACTTAAATGACCGGACGCGTCCGGCTAGTTTGTAAGCGCGCTGCCCGCACGCACGCGTTCTATCGCAGCGCGTTGCGTGCGATAGAAAGGGATGCCACGTTTAGGCACGTTTGGCGTACCTGAACAGGGAATTTGTTAACAGAGGACCTTCTGTACATAGTACTATTATTTATTCTGCGACTGGAGTGAGTACCGAGAGCGAACAAAACCACTAATATTGACACCGAGCGTTGCCACAGGACGATGATAGCTTCGATTCGCTATATTTTGGTTTCTACTGATCGCTGTAAATAACGAAACTAATGAGTTCAATGAATTCCAAACGAATAAGATTTGGTGAAGCTTGCAGTGACATCTGCCTCGCAGACTGCCATCTGTAATTTATTTATATATATAAACTATTTACACAGCATAACAGTAATTACTAAACAACTGTGAAACTATAGGACAATATGGAATGGCAGCACAGCGTGGCTCCCGGCTATACAGCATGGAACGGAACGATGGTCTTTCCCGCAAGAGGGGGATTATTGAGCGCTAGTACGTTACATTTTCCAGATAAAAAAATTTTTTTGACGCGATTTTTTTTTTACATTTGTATGGAGCTCGTCGCTCTAGTCGGCCAACGCTCCATACAAAGGTTAAAAAAAAATCGCGTCAAAAAAATAGTTTATCTGGAAAATGTGACGTACTAGCGCTCAATAATCCCCCTCTTGCGGGAAAGTCCATCGTTCCGTTCCACGCAGTATACATGACTTTCGTGCTTGCAGGTATATGCTCGTTTGGTATAACACGAGTATGTAAATGCAAAACAGTTACTGTACTGATGCTAAAAATATATATAGATATACTCTTAAGCCCGATGATGTCAAGGCGTTGATGTCAAGTTCGTATATTTTAAACAAAGCCGCGCGTATATGACGTCATCACCCCATTCAATACAATAATGTGATAGAACTTGCCTGCCTAGCCTGAAAAGGACACCTGTTTGAATTGTATGAGGAAACCTTTAAAGTTAATGTGTGTTCGATTAGTGTTTGGCTGTCCCCTAATATTTATGTACTTATAATATTGATTTATTTTATTGACACATCTCTTATATTAATTATTTCGGTGAGGTATCTGCGCGTCTATCATGAGACGGCCGCGCCATACTCTCGATTTTTCTGGCACTATACCTCTGTTTCTAAGTGTTTTCTAATAAGAAAGAGACGGATAATGCGAGTAGAATCGAGAAAATGTCGCGGCCGCCACATGATAGACGTGCTGATAAGGTTACCCAAATTATATTCAAACAGATAACCATTTTGGTAGGAAATTTAGTTTTAGATTTCGTACGACTAACTTGTTTTGTCACTTATCTAAAATTTAAGAATAGATTAGAGAATGTGGTCAATATTACGAGTAAGCATGAGATAGCTACAAGCAGTCTACATTTTATCAGTTATATATATATATATATATTCTAGTCAGTCTAATCACATTGCAATATGCAATAATCACAGGTATTACTAAATTATAAAGTAGACGTTATCAGAATAGATTGTTCGCTATTTCGCTGTGATATTATACAACAATAACCTCCTTGTTAATAAAACTTAATGAATGAAGTTAAAGTAAGTTTTGCATCATATAAATAAAAAATAAAAGAGAAAGGCCAACACATTTTGATTTCATTTTAACTACAAGTGTAATCAAAAGATAAATAAAGCCCAACTGCTTTTTTCAAATATTATAGCCTACATCACTTGCACGATTATGAGGAATCCGAACACACCTAATTGTTGTTAAGCCAACTTCGAATCTTATCTTTTAATATTGTCTTCAGTGAAGTATCTTCAGATAAACCCCATAAACGACCGGAACAACCAACCAATAGGGAGTAAGCTTGCTTTACCAAATAATACCAAGCCCTCCGGCGCTGCTGGCCCACCAGCACCAGCCTAGCTCCCGTCGGAGCCTCAATGAGGCTCGGTCTGACGAATGGTCTGCCGCTGACACCCCTCCTGAACTTTTTAATCTGAACCCGGGCAGCCAACCACCTGGATTTAACGAGTCACGCCGTGTCTGGTGCGTGCTGAATCGGAAATTTTGCAACTTCTTTATATGGCAACAATTTTACCTATGAAACATGCTTTCAGTTATAAGTACCTATTACGCCGCCATACATTTCGTGTTACCAGCATGCGTTTTTTTTTCAATTTACGACATTATACAGGGACACGACTCGCTTGAAAGACTAGCGCAAGGCCGCGCGCGAGTTAAGCTTAGCCTTTGTCTTTTTCTAAATGTTCTAATTAGAACGGGAAGGATAGCTTATCTCGTCCGCGAGAGAGCTTGTGCTGATGCAGATGTGTTACGCCCATTTTGCTCGGAGGAAAGATCTGCCTGCTTGCATCATCAGTACAAAACAACTGACTGGCTACATGTAGGCTCATATGAGTCATTAGAAATAGTAAATAACCTTATAAACGTGATACATTAATTCGTGCCACACACAGTGAAAGGGAACCCTCGATTACCAATATTACCGGTAGGCATGCAATCGCTATTATACGACGGTATTTAGCTGTTACATACTTATTACGTGCTGATGTAACATAATAAACAAATAACACCATGTTGACCTCCGTTTACGCGCACAAACGAAATACTCAAATACACTTAACTTTGATCATATTTGAACGCCTTGTGTACAGTGACGGTGTTTATACGACTTGCAACTTTATCTCAAGTGAAAGAAGTTTAAATTTGTTTTCGTTTTGGCTGACGATGATCTTTGTAAACTCCACCATATATTGTTGAACATTTACTTAACACATGCCCTGCTCATTGTCACCAAAACCGAGTTACCCTGGGGTCCATGTATCGCGTTGTATAGAAATGGTCATGAGGAATTAATTGTTAATTCTTATAGGGGTGAATTATACGTAATATCATTGACAACTACAAGGATACAATAGAATCCTCTTTATTGTTTAGTAGCTGCCCACGCGGCTCCGCTCGCGTATACAGAGAACCCAGGCAGATTTTCGTTATGACTTTGGATACAACTACAAACATACAACTTCACAAACTTTACTGAATGAATACTAGAACCCTCCAAAATGAATCAATAGAAGTAAATGATTTGAGACAGTTTAAAATTAAATTGCATAAATTTTTAACTGCCAGTGCATACTATTCTATAAATGAATTTTTATCGCAATCCTTTTAACATTGACTTATAAATTCAATAATTTATTTTAAATTTTAAATTTCCCATTTTGATTTATTTTATTTTTAACTTATTCTCAATTGTACCTAATTTATTTCGAATTTTAATTAATATTGAATTTTAAGTAATGTTGACATATTTATTTTTGGATTGTGAACTCTAATTTGTCTTGAAATGCAAATTATTATTATTTTTTGTAATGCATGCTGCATGCTAATTTGTAGCTATTTGTGTGCCATGTGGCGAAACATAGAGATTCTATTACAATTTAAGATCTTTACATAATACCTGTGTTTGACAAATAAATAATTTGAGTTTGAGTTTGAGTTTGAAGTGTTCAATTTTTAAGGTCATAAAGAAACCCTTATAGTTTCGCCATGTCCGTCTGGCCGTCCGTCCGTCCGTTTTCGGCTTAGCTCAGTAACCATTACTACTAAGAAAGCTGTAATTCTGTGATGGGTTTCTTGGAACTATTTTTCAATTTAGTGACTCGTTTGCGAGATATTGGGCTTTAAAGCCCTAATTTTTGTTCGAGTCATGTGTCCCCCTGCCGGCTAAATGGCTACTACTGGGATGTGAAAAAAATCGTGGCAGTAGTACATAATAATGAATTTAAAAGGAAAACAATCACGGCTAAGTAGGCTATAGCTAGTTCGGTAACTAGTTATGCCTACTTAGCCGTGATTGTTGTCCTGAAGTTGGTCGACTATTACTCGGTAGTAATAGTCGACCAACTTAAAATGTACTTAGAAACTCCAACTTTCGTACAAATTCGGCCGACGCAACCATTTAGTTGGTTAACTAAGAAAGACAGGCAACAACGGAACCCTACACTGCACGTGGCCCGCACGCACTTGGCCGATTTTATTTCTTATTATTGACGATCGTGATAAGGATTCTTATAATTTTGACATTGTATCTAATCTATATTATCATTTTTATCTCGAAATCTAATGGCCGTATTCATAAACGTTCTACAAGCCTACTTACTACTAACTAAAATGGCGTTAAAATTCCTTTGTCCTTATCTGTCACTTTGACATTTGTGCTCGTTAGAAAGGCACAAAACGCAAGTTATTTAGCAGAGGCATTTATGTTTTATCAATAAGGGGTAAATCATTATTATCCGACTCAGTTTACATATTGACCAAGAATTCGCCTAATATTAGAACCATCTTCTTCCAGGGTCTACTAAAATCCCTGCACAGACTGAACGATCACTTCGGGAACATCTACATCAACCTGGGCTCACCCCTCTCCGTCCGGGACTACCTAAAAGACACGACCACCGACACCGCCGAGCGTCTCAAACCGGTGGATCTTCAGGCCCTCACACCAGCCCAGTTTCTAAACGTCCAAGACTTGGCCAATTACGTGATAACACTACAACAGAAGAACACAGTCGCGACTATATCGAATTTACTCGCTCTAGTTCTTATGCAGAGTCTAATCGAAGGCCAAGTTTTGAGCATCCAACAAGTCTTAACTGAGGTAGAGTGGATGGTGGGAGTTCTAAGGCAGCTTGGCGCGTCGGTGTTCGAGAATGACGTCAGCAGTAGTGTGCAGAGGGTATTGGTGGTGCACAGGAGCATGATACGCGTGGACCAGAAGAATCGACTAAGACTGTTGTCGAGCGAGATCATGGAGGTGTCGGCGGATGTTCAGAAGATGATGAAAGGTGGGTAAAGTGTTTAATCCTCCAACTCGCGGCCCACCCCTGCCTACCTCCTGGACGAGCACAAAGCTTGTGTAGTTTCCGACACGAGATTTCGCCAGTTGTCCCGATCTTGGGACTTTCCCGCCATGTTCATGGCTACTGGACAACACATTGAAACTATTTGGCTGTGAGTAGTGGGGCACGGCCTCCGGAACTCATCGGTTTATAGCGTTTTGTTTTAGGTTAAAGAGTATCTTGCTCGCTTTATACGTGTTTTTTAACTTAAGATTTTAGTAATAAAAGGTAATTAAGCTTGAAAAATCCTGTATGGCGCGCGGTGCAAAGTTCATTCACCCGGTTAGAGTTCGTACCTATCTACATAAGATGGCGACTAGCGGTCACTGCGTTCACTCGGCTGGATGATTAAAATTGATGTTGATACAAAAAAAAACATTATTAATACATAAAAAAAAAACATTTTTTAGGTTCTTTGTAATGTATACATTAACTGGTCTTCGGCTCTAAGACGGTTAAAAAAAATAGTGATTAATATATTTTACCCTTTGTTTTTTTTTTAATACCCGTGTGGTGTCGGGTTAGGACTGTAAAGGCAGCTTACCTTCGTACACAATGCTAATCTGTCCATTATTATTTTCAAGTATACACTCAGCTGTGTTTAGCGATTCGGAGGGCTATATCGGTTACCTTGGTTCTGTTGCGGATAGCCTCATTTCTGATGCGATTATGTAGAGAAATTACATAGTGGCAACATAGCGGCGTGAATAGGCCCCCACAAGGTGGACTGATGACCCGGTAAAGTTTGCGGGAGACCGCTGGATGCGGGTGGCGCAGGACCGGTCACTATGGCACTCTTTGGGGGAGGCCTATGTCCAGCAGTGGACGTCTTTCGGCTGATATGATGATGATATGTGTGTCACATTAGAGCTCGAACATTGACAGTTACGAGTGTATAAGGGCCAATCAATTATGATTGTTGCTTGTTGCCATAGTGACGTCTCCCGCACTCTTTAAAACTATGATCCATTAAACATGTGTTTTTGTTATATTCATATTTAAAAAACCCAATTCATGGTGAGGCGTCTTCTTAGAATGATAGGAGGCCAATTTCTAGTATTTTTTCAAAGAACTTCTGTCACTGTTCTGTCTTGGTTTACCGAGACATCAACAACAAGAAAAAGTTGATTGACCAACAAATGTTTTTTGTGTTATTAATGTCTTAATATTTCAAGTTACTAAATTCTAACTTAGCCTTATCGGTCCAGCAACCGCAACCGTATTGTTAAAAGATTTTATTGATTTTTTTGTTAAATATGTTTAGGTGATTTTTGACCTCTTACTTAACAATAGAGTTGCAAAGATTACAATGCAATACTATGATACCATCAAGCTGGTCTGATGATGGAGAGAAAAGGTGCCCATTGTCCATAGAGACTTCTAAACCCGCCTTTAAAAAAAGTACAGTTGGCAATAAAATCTTGACCGTACCCATTCTCTTTTGTCTGACTCATTTCTTGTGTTGACTCTGTGTTTATTACCTTAGGTTAAACGTTCGCAACCAAGAATCCGCCTGGTAGGCACTCGTAATGTTTGCTCAGAGGCCGGCTCAGCCCGCTAGGCGGGCAGTAGTATAAACCAGGGATGTTGCAGACATTCGCATCCGCATCCGCAACCGCATCCGCAAAAATTGATGCGGAGTTTTTGCGGATGCGGATGTAGTACAGTTCGCAACCAGATGAGATGTTCAGAATTTTCGCCATTAGTCAATAAGAATCTTCATTTCGTTTCTGTAATCTGACGATTAGCCGTATTCGCTATTGGTGATGCGTTAGGTTTGTAACGATTGTAAATCAGTCGCAACGTGTTCGGGTCCTGCGTGACCCTAAAGACGTTGCGTATTTATGTTTTTGAGTGTTTTGCCTCAAAATCCGCATCCGCATCCGCGGTTGTGAGCCTCGAAATATCCGCATCCGCGGATGTCTAAAAAGTCGCATCCGCGGCATCCCTGGTACAGATGTATTGCAAAATTATTTTCCTTCGGGAAAACTCGGATCTTTATCGGAATACGATGACACCCGAACTGTCAATGAATTATCGTATTAAATCAGTGACATTCTCATACCCATTAATATGGAACTTTATTGTTAAGTGTCAAATGTCAAAATGAATAATGTTGTTGCATAATATAGAGATGTTACAACCGCAACAATTATTAGGTACTGAAAATGGGATTTTTAAAACCACTTTCTGTAACTAAAAATAATCAGTTTTATTGTCACTACTAAACAAAACATTATCTCCGCTTTAAAACATAATTAAAAGGACAACAAAATAAAGCTTATCGGGAAATATTTACAATGATAAAATTCAAAACCTGTCTATATTTTATCTTTGGCGTCCCTCTCGTACCTAAAAATAACCTGCGTGTGAGAGGAGAACAAACGATTCAAAAGGTTTCATAGGCAATTTCACGAAAGTTATCGCCACGCACACAACCGTTGTAATGAATGATAGAGGATTTTTTTAAATTGGTGTTTTTTTTGCGTACCGATTGCAAGTTCAGCAGCGAACTGATGGGATGACAAAATGTTTTTTGTTAAGATTCTCACATTGACTCAATCACTTCGTTCATTCGTTTTTCTTGCAATCAGTACGTAATGTAACTGGGTGTGGTTTTATTCATTTCAACTTTGGTAAAACTACCTATACCTACCTAACATTACAATTTCATCGTATTTGGATCGATGTTTTCAATATTGTCCATTTCACAATCTGAGTCAGTCATATCATCGTCAGATTCGTCAGTGCTGTCATTGACGTTAATAACAATCCTATCAATGCGATCATCCATAGAGTGTTCCTGTGAGAGGTATTCATTTTCACATTTGATAGCATGATCACAAACTGTCTTCCATTCTTCCGGGCCAATAATATTAATTTTTTCTTCAATTAATTGTTTTACTGTACCCAAATTCATATCTATGTTTCTTTTTGATACATAACCTTTTATCTGTGACCATATATTTTCAATAGGGTTCAAGTCGGGGTGGTATGGAGGTAACCTTAACACTTCGTGTCCATGTTCATGTAAAATTTTGTCAATGGAATATTCTAAAAAGTCTTCTTTATGCCGGCAAATAATTTCGTATAATTGTATTTTGGTTGACGATTAATTATGTGGAATATTGTATTTTTTTAACCAGTTTATCATAAGTGGCTTTGCAGTATTAGAGTTGGGCGGACATTCCACATATTTATTGTGATAAGCAGCATTGTCTACTACTAGTACAGAATTTGGAGACAAGTTGGGAATAAGTTGATTCCGTAACCATTTTTCATAATTAACATTATTCATGGCATCGTGATAATCACCAGTTTTATCAGTAGACTTATACATAAGTAGAGCACCCGGTACAAATCCTTTGGCACTACCTGCATGTACTATAATTAGACGTTGACCTTTTGAAATTAACTGTTTCACTCCTTTATCCGTAGAATCGATCCAGCACTTTCCTGTTAAATGGGATGTGTGAACATAGGTTTCGTCAGTATACACAATATCTCTGCCTTCAGATCTGTACTTCCTTATAAGGTCTATGAACTTTATTCTTTTAAGTCTAACGTCATCTTTTTCCATCAGCATTTTCCTATTATTAGTAATTTTCTTGAATAAAAAACCCATTTGGCGAAGTATTTTTCTTAGTGTAAAATCGCAGCCCTTAAAATTCATCGTTTCTATTAATTTGGACTTTAGTACTTTTATAGTAGGGACCTGTTTATAAATGAGATGAAAGTTATAAACCATTCGTCGTATCACTGCGTAGTCAAAATCATCAAGATCTAAATAGAATTTCTTGCGTGGTCTACCCAGCTTAATTTTGTTTGTGTTGGGATTTTCATTACTTCTGTATTGTTCTTCCTGGTTCAAATATTTTCTAATTGTTGGTCTAGATATTCCTGTTGCGTCCGAAATTCGCTGTTGAACTTTCCTAAAATACTCTGAGTCGTTTCTATTTTTGAATTTGCTATTTTCCGATATGAAGTACAGGTAAATATTAAATATAATACCTTGAATTGGATTTTTTAACCGTTTTAGAGTAAGTAATCTGAAAATATGATTAAAATTACAGCGAATTTGTAAATTGCGGATTATCCACTCTATATAAGAAGCAATTTGAGAGAGCACGATAAATACGAACTTTTCCGAAAAATTACGAAGGAAAATAATTTCGCACTACATCTGTATAAACCTACACGCCTCTCGGTTCTGTCGGTTTCTGGTGTATTGGTCAATTTTTAGTCCGGTTGCGAAAGTGTTAAGCTTTTGTTATTGCTTCCAGGACACATAATAAAAGCAGAGACTATGGTGATGGCGGTCCCCGTAATCCAGCTGCAACTATACGTGAACCCTGTCCTGCACTACCTAGTACCTCCAGCTGTGCTCTGCGTCATTGCTGCAAGGGGGGCAACTGTCAGAGGTATCTATATTGCTTCACAACTACTTTTTTTTTGGCTGATCGCGGTTTGCGTATTCCCACCGACAAAGCAGGAAAACGTTAGGAAAGTAGGAATACGGATAACGGAATTTGGAAAGATAGGATCAGTTCCGAATAAGAGCTAATAAAATATGTAAATAACAAAAAGAACTAAATACGGATATCGTTGAGTAAAATGAAAGAGGATGTGTAGTTAAACACAGAAGGATCTTTTGAGGCTAACAAGACGGGGATGGATGTAGGAAAGGGATTCATCATTGTAAAAAGAGACATGAAAGAAAAATATGATTCAAGTCTCCAATTTCTCCACATTCACACAAGTTTGACTCCACGATATGTAGTCTGGCAAGATGTGCACAACTACTTATATACATCATTCGAAAATCATATGGTGATTCTTCTGATATGTTAAATTACGTTACGTTTAGTAGCTTACAGAAGGCCGCAACAAGAATAAAACCTCTGCTCTTTATGTATGTGGTGATGTTTTTTTTTTTTTTTTTTTAATTTATTTATCAAAAGTACAAAACAATTAACAATGTTATGTTACTCGCCAAACTGTGATACCTGCACGGCTATCACAAGACGGGGTGCGAGCTCTCTCGATTTTTCTCGCACTAAGTTTTCAAATAAAAGACTTATTGGAGGAGCGAGAAAGATCGAAAGAGCTCGCGCCCCGTCCCGTGATAGCCGTGCTGGTGGTTAGTATGTCATGAGTACTAAACTATTCGTTATTTTGCAGAACAGCTGTTGGCGGATTACAACTGCATCAGGACGTTGCTGAGACACGAATTCTTCCACCTCGAGAAGACTGAGGAGACCGTAAGTTACAATCAATCTTAATCCTTACTAATATTATAAATGCGAAAGTATGTGTGTGTGTTTGTTTGTCCTTCTTTCACGTCGCAACGGAGCGTCGTATTGATGTGATTTTTTGTATGGAGATAGTTTAGAAGCTGGAGAGTGACATAGACTACTTTTTCCAGCGGGAAAACAACTAATTCCCACGGGAAAATTCAATATGTTACATTTTCCTATAACCACGCGGGCGAAGCCGCGGGCATATCAGCTAGTTGGAATATATTCAGTGCCAACTATTTCGCAACGTTACCCTCGTAGTTAATTGAATTTTCTCAAATGCAGCGAAAAATGGCTACGAAACAGAATCTACTTGGCGGCTTCACGACATCAAAATTGAGCAACATTTTACTGGAACCCGTTTGCACAACATAAAATTTACTTTCATTTTGACGACCGGTCAGCCTAGTGGGAAGTGACGCTGCCTATGAAGCTGAAATTCCTGGGTTCGAATCCCGGTAAGGGCAAATATTTGTGAGTTGATGAGATATTTAAGTATTTATATATATTAAACATTTCGTCGTCTAGTACCATAACACCTTATTGAGCTTACTATGGGACTAGGTCGGTTTGTGTAAGATTGTCCCCTAACATTTATTTTCAGACTTTCTCAGAAGCCCTAGAATACTGCCTGCAGAACGGAGTGCTAGCTACCGACGACGGACTCACATTCGTGCCGGGCCCGGACGAGAAAATATCGTACCTACTCAAGTGGTCCATATGGCCAGCCCTCTCCACTCTGCTGATATGCGCAGATGTCATGTCTGAGGTAAATTGATCTTTATAAGTACGGAAATACGGCTCGCTTGTATTAAATGTAAATTCGTTGCAACGCTTCTTTCTAATGCTACAGTCAACAATTGACTGATAAAATGGGCAACACACATACATACAAATTTAAATCTAGCCATTAGTGGTCCGGTATGCGTAAACTGCAATAAAATCTTAGTTGAGATTAAACTTAACCAATTCAAGGCCAATGACTCATATGTTTACGAGCGCTTTCCGTTACAAAGCAGAAAATCGCTGCTACGCGCTACGGCGTAATTGCGTTGAACTGAACTGACTAATTATTTTCGTAACACATTCACCGCCACGAATCGCTACGCTCATAGCCGATCCCGTGGTTTTCCTAGTATGTAGCGGGAAGCGACTACGGCGTAGGCGCCCGCTAGTCGGGTTCCCGGCGCTGAATGTGTAGACACACTGCCTAAACTCTTCGTAGATGAATTCTTGTAAGCCAATCAATTGTTTTATTTTTCAGCAAACAAATTGCACACAAGCCCTTGCCCTGAAGCTAGGTCAGACGGCGGCGGAGGCGCGGCGGCGGCACCCCTACTGCCTCAGCCTCGAGGCCGGCGCCAACGGCCTCGGCGGCCTCGCCGCAGCCGGAGCCCTGCTCAGGGATAAGAGGTATGTACAGATACACGGACTTTAATAGAGCGACTACACATCGAAACTAACCATAATGTCACCATCAGTTAATATGTGGTCTTTAATGTATGTAAAGCCCGACGGGGAAAATAAAAAACCTGCTCTGGGGGAGCTTAATTAGCAATAATGATGGCAACACTTAATTCATTTCCATTGCATGCATTCTTTGATATACGCAAGCGAAGCCGCGCGGTCAATGTATGTATATAAACCAACTGATACTGACTGTGATTGTGAAATTAGTTATAATTATAATTAAGTATTACATTGCGATGCCCTTGCAGGGTACATGTTTGATACATAAACTTACTGTTACACCATTTAATCTTAACAACATGTATGCAATAAACGAATTGAATTGAACTATTTTATAATTGATTCCGCAGCTCCAAAGAACAAAGTTACCAAGTGGCACCGGTCCCACTGTCCAAATGCCGCCGACTCATCAGCTCCGTTCTGCCGGAGTTCAGCGTCGACTTCACCGCCGCCAACCCCGTCATCCTGGACCAGAGAGTCGCTTCCAGATTATAAGGTTGCAATATTCTTGTCGAAATTGGGCTCAAATTAGGGTCACTGTTCATGATCTGTTATATGACGCACCGAAGGAAAGAGGTAGTTGGTAGGTACTATCGACAACACAGCTAACTGACCATCGGTGCACCTTAAGTGCATTGTAATAAGGTTCTATATACACAGGATGGTCAGTTAACAGTGTTGTCGTTTATACAAGAGTAGTGGAATGTCATCTGGCTCATATTTGGAGCAGCCCAACTCCGTTTTACAGAAGACTGGGAAGTGCCTCCGTTTTACAGAAGACCGCCGCCAACTTACTCTGTAGGTGCACTGTGGTATTGTGCTCCGGGTAGCGTGTGTGATCGCAAGAGCTCCCGAGAATGCAGAGTGTTTAGAGTAAGGCTCCTGCATTTGTATCTAGTCTCTCACTAAATTAAATTACGTCAGACGCATACATTTTGATCAAGTGTTGCCGCGTAATTGAATTTAGCTTCCGTTTGCCAGCATGGACCTATGATACTCAGGACAAGATATGGTAATAATAATACCACGTGCGAGTGAGCTCGTAGCATACAAATCTCGATAAGTGTGACAGAAAGGCAAATATCATTCATTGTCCTTGTCATAGTTCCACATTTTTTTTATTTGCCACAGCAGATTTAGTACGAAGTTGTGGCACATAAACCATTATCCGTCCAAATGAAGTAGGTTGTTTATAACCATTTTAAGACCAGTTCTTAATTTAGCTGCATAGGAGCTTTTCCGTCCCTCGTAGTCGCATCACGTATTGTGTCCTGAGTATCGTAGGTCCATGTTTGCCAGTCTCTAGAGTCAACACAACGAATCCGCCAGTAAGTAAAGGGCACGACGCGCTTGCGATTACTCTGTGAGCCTCAAGCGTACATAGGCTACTTACTATCAGGCAGGCCATATGGTTGTTTGCTACCGTCGCAGTATAGAAAAAGGACCATTGACGGAACGCAGTATGAACCGCGCGGTATATGACGTATCGTGAATAGTTGGTAGCAATTGTTTCGCACGAATATCGGTTGAAAGTTTTGAAACATAACGGTACTGACTATGTTCGCGTATGATTATAGAAACAGATTTTGGTAAACAGTATACATTTATTAATTATTGTCCCTCGTTTCTTAATTATTAAAGCGAGAATTACTAGTTCCAAATTCTTAGGCTTATAGCGAAAACATTGGTGATATTTTAAGTAAATTATTTATTAGTTTTACCCATGCCATAATATAATTGAGTTGCCGTATTATGTTTAAATGCAATCGAAGTATTATGAGTTATTTAATTTTAGCAATACCACATTCAATGCACTTAATCTTTTCGTAGGTTTGTATAAATTGCTGTACCTATATTCATTCCAAAAAGTTACCTGTTAGACTGATTTTAAATTGTATATACACCCTTTCGCAATATAATGTAATGATTAGTGTTTTCATGCACTGGCTCAGTATTAACATTCGTGTTGTGTATGTTCTTGTGGCGTTTACGGATTGTCAAATAAAAATACTAGCACGAGTATTATAATTGAGTTTATCGACATACATAAAACAACCGCCATTATATGACAAATAACAATGCTGCTTTATATAGTTTGTTTTAGTTTAGACGACGAAAAGTACTTAAACCCGACCATTACCGACATCTATTGTTTAATTGTTATCTTCAAGTAGGGTTGTTAAACAATTAGTGTTCACAAGTAGTTAGTGATATGTGCAGTAGCTACTGAGTACACGTACCGCTTTGGTCAGTTGTATGACATCTCTTTGTTATTTTGTCGTTTCATATTCAGCAACAAAAGAAGTTGTAATTGTAAAATCCCTCGCTAAGCGCTTTTTCCTCATTTTAACTAAAACAAACTATACATGTTGATAAATGATAATGTGCAGCTGGTTTAATTTCGTGGTATGGCCTCGTTCATGAAAGTTCATCGAACCTATTTTAGCTAAAATGCATTTTACATTCGTTTGTCTATCCTTAGCCATTTGTGTCTGTGACAAAGTGACAATACACACAATACACCTTTCAGTAAACAAACTATTGCTAAGTTTTATGAATAAGGACAGACTACAATGCATAATATTTCAAAGTACATTTTAATGATAGCGGACATGCCTACTTCATCAGCAAAAATACTGAAAGCTTTAGTAAGTTCGAAAATGTTCTCCTGGACAATATACCATTATATTAAGTTAATTGTAAAGAGAATAAAATTAAAGGTATATTATGTCAAACCTTGTCGACACGAGACATAAATGAACACGTTCACTGTCTCCATACAAAATGACCTGACCATGTCACTCGTCCGAGTGCGCTTCCAAGTTCGAAGCTGTGAGTCCATTGTGGCAACACGGACTCCTGAAAAGCAGGTGCATGACCCATCATTGGGGGCTCTGTCAGGGAACGTGTTAATGTAAAGAAGACTGACAAATAATTTGTTCATCTTGGTGAATATTTAAAAATGAATGAATAATGATAACGGGGTCTTGTCACTTGACCAAACAACTTTTAGCCAAATGTTTCATTTGACCTAATGCATTTTTCGTCAAAACAGTGGTATTTTCGGGTATTCTTTGAATATTATCAAATAGAAGTCATTAGGTTAGGTTAGGTTTGTTTTATAATAATCCTATAAAGCTTTCTATTTAAGAAAAAAAATGCATTAGGTCAAATGAAACTTTTGTCAAATTAAACATTTGGCCAAAAGTTGTTTGGTCTAACAAGGGAGAACCAATGATAACATTTCCTTTGTTACCCACATCTGTATTCATCGGTTTACGTTGTTTTAAAATATGATGGTGTTGTTTTTTATTATTGAATTAAACTTTTATTAAACATTCGTAAGTTTTAATCCTGAACTGGCATCAGTCAGGAAAGCGTTTGTCCCTTGCGATGAAGTGAGATGCTCCAACATGCTATTGACCCTTCAGGGCAGCAAGATGATATCCACCAATAGTATTGCACTCGCAAAGCACAGCGGAATGGGTCGTACAGTGTTTAAAACAAAATTCGTCTTTCCTGCGGTCCTATTAAGACCTTATGAGCATATAAATAATGTTTTTATCGCATAACAATTCATACAGCGTGTGACATCAATTAGAACTTAAATTTTAAGTAGCGATAGCTAAGTGCTGTGAACGGATTTATTGAAAAAAAATATAACAATTACCTTTTCTAATGGAGTTATATTTTTTTTTTTCGAGTAGCTATGTAGTGCTAACATTTATTTGACGTTTCAGCGTATTTACCGAATTAATTTAAATGAAAAAAAAAATAGAGGCGTATACTTTCTGCCCTTGAAATATATGTTCTTATGGAAGTCACACACTGTGTAAGGGAGACGCTGTTTATGCGGAAGTCCAACCGATAATTTGGCTTTGCAGCCCCTAACTTTGGCCATGTCCGCAGGAAAGAACCTAAATCTTTGTATGGCCCGATACTTTTATGGACAAGCATGGCACGACACTGAATACGAGCAAACAAACCTATGCCTATGATATGGCAAAGTATAAACACATTGTATGTGCAGTCAGCGTCATATAGTTAGTAGCAGCCGGAGTAGCCAAATATTTCGTAACACACCCTTATTCTAACAGTAATAAAGACGTGTACCGAAATGCTTGGCTACTATTACTGTACTATTGTACTCTGAAACAGGACCTAATTTTGTATAATGAATAAAACACGATAACATTTTCATTGAAGTTATATTTACATGACCAATGTAGTAATTGATTGAAATATATAAGTGTGTAACATACATTTTGCAATAAAAGGACAAGGTAGACAAATAACATATACATATAATATAACAAACGATGAACAATCTTGTGTCGGATGGATAACATTAAAAGATTAATATGATTTAGCTATAAGGGATACCCAAAAATTCCGGGGTCCTTTGTCCGAATGCATTTACTTCAACAAGAGAGTGTTAACTAGGTAATGTGTAAATTGCCTAGAAACTCTGCAGATTATCTATTTAGTGTAAGAACTGAAGCAATAATTTCCACTATAACGGACTCGAATAAGTAATCTGCAGATCTGAAATGTTATCTGCACTTTAACGGCCGTATTCATAAACGTCCTATAAGCCTGTTTTAACTAAAACTGCGTTAAAATTCGTTTGTCTTTATCTGTCACTTTGACATTTGTGTTCGTAAGAAAGGGACAAAGCACATTTTATTTAGCAGAGGCATTTTAAGTTTTATGAATAAGTGGGTAACTGTGATATTTGTGTAATTTAATACAATTCATACACGATTATAACTAGGATAGCTGAGATCATTTCTCACTATAAATATATCTTATACATCTTTACATAATCGTGGGATATTAGATCAAATTAAACATACACTTTACTCCTATAAATGTTACGAAGAACATTCTAAATCTACTGGACGAAATATTTACAAAATATAGTATTCAAATCTATTACAGTCGCCATCAGATATAACGGAGCGGCCAAGGTGCTCACAAATATCTGAACACGCCTCTAATGCCTCAATAATAGAGACGTGTTCAGATATTTGTGAGCACTTTGGCCGCTCCGATATATCTGATGGCGACTGTGTACTCGTACATATATCTAAAGAAACCCAAAATCAATTTTAGTGTGAACTGCACGTCTAGCACACGACGGCCGCGACATACTCTCGATTTTTATCGCACTATACCTCTTCTTCTAAGTGTTCTAATAAGAGAGAGACGGATAGTGCGAGAAAAATTGAGAGAGCTCGCGCGCCGTCGCGTGCTAGCCGTGCTGGTTCCTTAAAAAGACTAAAAATCAAGACCACTTAAATCTAAATTAAACTGAATTCTGTAGGCTCACCGCTCAATTCAGGTTCATGACAGAGTATTGTGATCTGACCCCGTAGCAAGGACGGCCTTATCGCACGATAAGTGAGAAGATAGAGCGTCCGTCACTGGCTGTCACCGTTCAATAGAACGAGACGGACGCTCTATCTTGTCACTTATCGCGTGATAAGGCCGACCATGATACGGGGCACCCGAAAGCCTCACCGAGCGCTTACTGTCGCATTCAAGCGTTGTAATCTGACAGTTGAAGCCGCAAAAGCACACCGCATTTTTTAAACGCGCCGTCGACGCGCGTGTATAAACACGTGATTTGACACAAACGCGCGTCGACGGCGCGTTTTAAAACGCGGTGTACATAAATCCTTACTACTGTTCGTGAGCTCTTAGAACATTCGGGTTCGGCTGAAATAGTTTATTTTGGCATCAGAACGTGTAAGCTAGAGTATACAATACAATGCAAATTGCTCAGATCATATACAATACAATATAATACAATCTGCTAAACATAGACCAAAATACTATTGTAAACGCTCACGGACCGTACGTAGTTATATAAATGACAAATGTATATAACCAGGGACCATGTACCGGTATAAAATTTATGTTGCTTATCACTCCATATTTTATAGTATTCGTCTAATATTTCAGCGTTATCTGAATACATTTGTGAAATACCGAAAAAATATGAACTACTGAGGAAGATTTTTCTTGTTTATGAATACCGGTATAATACAACACAGTAAATTCAAGTTGCTTCCGGTCGCTTGGTTAATGAACCCTAAATCAGAGATAAGTTCATTCTTTTTAACGCTAACCGAATGTTTCAAGGCAGTTTCAACTCCAGTTAAATACGGTACTCTAGACGTAACTAGGCTTAAACGTTTGTGCGATATACTATGTCTACTGCGGGCATAGCACGGTTGCCATTTTATCACTTATCGTTGTGGATAAGGCATCTGTCACTCTCGCACTCGCATACTTGTCAGAGCGTGATGGGCGTCTTTACCACAACGATACGTGATAAAATGGCAACCATGCTACGCCCACTGGAAACAGCCCGCGATTATACATAGAGCAATTCTCGTCTCCTCAAAGTTTTGAAGTGGATACTTCTTTGCTCGCGTTCTTGTATAGGGGTACATTTCAAAATGTATCACGTGACTTCCGGAATAACTTTTTGTAGAGAAGCCTAATATGATTTCAAATAATTGTTTGTTACATTTTTTAATCCTTCTTTATTTGCCATTAGTTGTTAATCACAAAATGTTATTTAGTTTATGTGGCGGACATGAAAATAATGCTGAAATGACCGCCATTTTCAATGTATCGCGAGTCAAATGAGCTACGTCAGTCAATGTTGCCATATATACCGATTTATCTGTACTTATACAGATTTTAGTAAATTAATTCAGATATATATTTTACGGGTACACCATAATAGCAGGCTTGGCCGGTTTTTTTCATTAGGGTTCCATAGCCAAAAAAGAAGTATCCACTTAAACTTAATTAACAGTTGTATCTCCGACACAACCCGCTTCTTTTTTTTCTTATTTAAAAAAAAAACAAGTTAAGTACAATTAGGTATTTTGACACTGTACCGTTTTTATCTCAGTAAATATATTTGGGCGCTTGTAATTCGAACTGCAACGAAAATGAGCTAGCTAATAATAAATAAATAATGATAAATACTACAATCTTAAACAAATCGAACTAGACCCATAATAAACTCGAAAAGGCTTTTGGGTACTAGGCGACGATATATTTAAGAGATATAATACTTATATAGAAAACATCCAAGACTCAGAAACAAATAATCATGCTCATCACACATTTGCCCCGACCGGGACTCGAACCCAGGGGCTTCAACTTCGTAGGCGGCGTCACTACCCACTAGGCGAACCAGTTAGTAAAACGATTTTGGAGTAGTGTTGACAAATTAACCTACCCTGGGTCTAAGCGTCGGGGGTCGGGTTATCAAACCGCGACAAACACCTGCGATCTGGGTCATTCACGAATTCACCGCCCTAGGTACGTAATGTACTATTATGTTATTTTCCTAAGCTTTACATCTTCTTCGTACTGAAATAATTATTTTCATTTATCTGCACACTACCATTACGACAATGTCATTTCATGTATAAATTCGAAAACGGCACATGTGCTCAAGTGTATTCTAATCGCGGTTTGATAATAAAGGGGTACGCTTGAGATTCTCATTTATTGTCATAAATGATCTCTGATTCATTTCATGCTTGGATCAATCAACTTTTAATTGGCCCTTAGTTGTTTCCTCATTATCAGTTACCACAACATGTGTATTTGATAAAATCTGTAAGTTCTTATAGCCAGAAAAACTGTCTATTTGAACATATATGTTGCATCTTGTCCAGGGGAAAAACCACTATTTGCATACCAATCGGGGGAGATTTTACGTCCGCTAGGCAAACGGTGAAATTGAGGGCAAATTAATATTTTTTAATACACTTGTCATGTAGTTTCACGCTATAATTCATTGAGAAGAATGCAACTACAATTAACAACAGCAGACATCGTATTTTGTTGTAATCTCCTTTCAAACAATTAGTAGAAACGAGGACACTAAAAAGTTGATTCATCCACTTACATGTGGCTATTCGCTATCCAGGTCTCCACGGGGTAATTCGGGAGTACCTTAGTATAATCTACGCTATAACGTCTACCACATACAAGCTAGGTTTGCTATCGATTGAAATAAAAACATATTTAAATATTAATCTAAGTATTATTAATTAACTGCGCGTTTGATAATAAGTTAAAGTTAGCTGCACCAGCTTTTTTCTATTGGCTGTATATCACTATTATCAAATCTCGATTAGAATAGTATTGAAGGAGAAAGTTTTGCCATCTAAATGGACCAGAAGAGATTTAGGTTCGCGTATCTTCTGCGGACATTGCCAGTTCCATAACAAAGCCTAATATAAAATAAAATAAATTAAAATGCTTCCGCTCAATAAAATTAGCTTCCTCCCTTTCTTGCGAATACAAATGTCAAAGTGACCGATATATATTCATATATACATACACATTTGTATTTATTAATTAAGTATGTAACTACTACTAATGAGGCTATCCGCAGCAGAACCAAGGTAACCGATATAGCCCTCCGAATCGCTAAACTTAAGTGGCAGTGGGCGGGGCACATTGCACGTAGAACCGATGGCCGTTGGGGCGGAAAGGTTCTCGAGTGGCGACCACGTACCGGAAGGCGCAGCGTGGGTAGGCCCCCCACAAGGTGGACTGATGACCTGGTAAAGGTCGCGGGAGTCCGCTGGATGCGGGTGGCGCAGGACCGGTCATTGTGGCACTCTTTGGGGGAGGCCTATGTCCAGCAGTGGACGTCTTTCGGCTAATATGATGATGTAACTATATGTATTCTTGTACAGACAAGTGCAAAAATATGTATAGATTTCATCTTCCATAAATAAGTACCAAAACCTTAATCCGCTGACATAAGAGCTGCGGGACATATTTATGAGTAAGTTGTGTGTCACTGGCATATTATTTTTAAATGTAGAAGATGATTTTAAGAAAAATTTATTGCATTCCATCTTTGAATGTTTGACAATTATTTTAAAACAAAAAACAGTCATTCGTTGCAATTTCTCACGATGGAGTGGACATTGAAAGAAAACCGAATAGCTGTTTTAGCATTGCACCGCTGTGGGCACTCGCCAAGTACCATTTTCAAGTTGCTCAAAAATTTAAAAATAACGCTTAGGTTTGTGTACCGTACTATTGATAGGTACAATGAAGTCTCCAGTGTTGAGGACACGAAAAGAATTGGCCGGCCTCGCTCTGTACGAACACCAGCAGTGATCAAAGCGATCAAGGCGCGCATAGCAAGAAATCCTGTCCGAAAACAGAAATTGATGGCTTTGCAGATGGGTGTCAGTAGAAAAACCGTCAAAAAAGTTTTAAACGAAGATCTTAGTCTACGAGCATACAAAAAAAAGCGTGGGCACTTACTTAATGCCCGTCTAAAAACAATAAGGCTTAAAAGATCCCGGAAGTTGTTAAAGCGGTACGCGAAAAATCGACACCGTGATATCCTCTTTACAGACGAAAAGATTTTCGATATTGAAGAGAAGTACAATAAAAAGAATGATAGAGTGTACGCTAGGAGCTCTGAAGAAGCAGGAAAAAGAGTTCCGCGGGTGCAACATAGGCATCATCCATCATCAGTGATGGTCTGGTTGGGTGTATCTTATTACGGGCCAACTGAGGTTCATTTTTGCGAAAAAGGTGTCAAAATCAGTGCGAAAGTATACCAAGAGACAGTTTTGGATAAGGTTGTCAAAGATCTGCACAACACGCTATTTTCGGGACATAATTTTGTGTTCCAGCAGGATTCTGCGCCAGCACACAAAGCCAAGACCACTCAAGCCTGGTGTGACCGTCAAAAAATCGACTTTATAAGACACGAAGATTGGCCTTCCTCTAGTCCGGACCTTAATCCTTTGGACTATAACATTTGGCAGGTCTTAGAGGGGAAGGTCTGTGCTAAACCACATAAAAATTTGGAGAGCCTAAAGTCATCTTTAAGAAAAGCAGTCACTGAGATAGATATGAAAATGGTGCGTGCTGCGATAGACGACTGGCCGCACCGATTAAGGGCCTGTATTAAAAACAAAGGAGGTCATTTTGAATAATTTTGAGTAATTTTAATTCTTTATTAAATGTACTTTAAATCGGTATATAATTTATTAAAAATTGATTGCTACTTTTGTTTTTATCATTATTTTCATTTGTGACAGAACCTTGGGACCGACTACGTATATTTTTTTTACTTTAACAACATATTTCTTTTTATTCTGCTGATATAGTAGTGCTTCTCATGTTTTTTTCTCACTGCACCCACCTTAGCAAGTTTCTGTTTTGCCCTACGGTTGACCGGTAGCACAGTAGGTAGAGAATGCCTTGTGGCATCAAGTCCGCCCTTTGTGCTTGGTGATTTTTAACAGGGTTACATTTCGTTCTATTTTAAAACATCGAATTTCGAAACACATTTCGTTCGATTTTAAAACATCGAATTTCGAAGTGCGGATATCTCCGTCTCTATCGCACTTGTGGTTAATGCTACTCGTGCGCCAGAGACAGTGAGATACGAACTTCGATTTTCGATTGTCGTGGTAACGCCGCAAAACTAGTTCTCTCCTATTTCCTGTTAAAGTTGATTCAAATATATTGCCTTTTAACTTCTAACGTAGAGTCTGGCCAGGGAAAGATGATCCTAGAAAACCGCGGCAAATTTAAAAAAAACAGCGTGTTGCAACACTGTGTATAACGCGATGAAATAAAAGTGATACTTGCACAATTATTATTTTTCTTCATTTCTCAAAATGCAACTTACCAAACAGAAGGAAGTACTTAAACTTATATGAAATAGTACTCTTTAAATTCATTCTACTTTATATTTAAGAAGATTATTCAAAACCACTCCAAAATTTTAATTTTGGCGAGACATGATAATTGAACTTTTTATGATATTCTTCAATGTGAATAATATTAGCAGTAAGCCACCCTTTAATTCTCTTAGAAACCAAAAACAGACCAATTTATTATGGAACAGTTACTTTCTTAGTTACCATATCAAGTATCAAGATTAGGACATCACACTAATTTAAAGCGTTTGACACATTTGACAATCTCATTACTGTTGCCATATAAAAAGTTGCCATATAAATCTCAGTATCACGTTTCGATGGCCAGACTCTAGTCAGCGATAGGTAAAACAGTGAATATATTGTTTGGCTGTTTTTTATCTTACTTTTAATCGTGCACTCCATAGTATTTACATATAATCACGCATTTGCTTACATCAGTCGCTCGGGGACCCGATCTATCTGTGCCAATGATATACTACGATATTGCTTAAGGGCCCCTCGATCTGCACTGCATCACTCTCTCTTTAGGCAAAATGTGAGACGCCAATACATATTGGACAAAGATTTTGGACAAGTGGAATGCCACCCTAAAGCCTACCAATACGGTATTTGACTGATAGACCAGCAAGTTTTTTGTAAAACGTCAAAAACACTGTTAGTTTGAGTGCGTAGTGAAATACAGACTAGTGCTATGACAGTGTTCTTGGATAACCCATTTGCCGGCACAGACAAAAACACTAGCCTAAGTTTTAAGAGGGAATGGTATACCTTTGGAATACCTCATACTCGTCCATACAAAAAGAGAAAACTTTTTCCACTTCTGAATATTTTCCAATCTCAATGATTTTTAGTGCGTTATTGACACAAGAAAAGACTAGGTTTAAGGTTTCCTTTTTTGAAAAAATCCAGGAAATGAAAAATAAATTCAAACTTATAGACACCTAATTAGGGGCCATTCATAAATTACGTCATCTTTTTTTTACGATTTTTGTCGGTAATGTAGAAATAATTAACGTTTACACTGTGTCAATTACCTTATTGAAAGTACGCCTATTTCACGCATTGAGCTAAAATGATATTAACATGCATGGCTTAGAAAACTGGGCTCACATTCTCAATTTAGTTTAAGCTATACTCCATTATAGTAGCAATGAAGGCAATGATTAAAATGCCACACGTATACAATTTTTTTTAACACGTTCGCAACCAAGAACCCGCCTAGCGGGCACTCGTAATGTTTGCTCAGATGCAGGCTGAGCCCGCTAGGCGAGCAGTAGTATGAACTCACACGCCTAGCGAATTCTGTCGGTTTCTGGTGAATTGTTCCATTTTTAGTCCGGTTGAGAAAGTGTTAATTTAATAATGTTGGGATTTTAATTCATATAATATATGTGTAGACATAGATTTAAACACACCTATTTATAAACATTCACTTACCTACTTTTAAAGATAGAGTGTGCTCTTATCTTACATTATAAATAAACTATATTTGTTTGAAAATGGGTCCTCGAACTTAGCCATAATAAGGCTTGTGTTATGGGTACAAACGCCAACACAGTTAACTGACCATCCTGTATTTATATTGAACATTATTACAATGTATATAAAGTGCACGGATGGTACTAGCCGACGATATACATATAAACAAATATGATTACATTTGTAGCCTATCCCAAATAAAATAGAACCACTACGTTCTTAGAGACGCGACTGTGAACAAGGTTCAGGATGAAGTGACATTGTCATTTGATTATTATTCATAATTGATATTACTTTTGCAATGCCCTTACAGGGTTTATATTGGGAAGAAAAATATTGTAAGACCATTTTGTAACCATATAAAGCAATAAACGATACGATTATTATGATTATGAAATGACAACTTAGTCATGGAATACTCATACGGAAGTTAGTCGTACCAACATAACAGCACGATAGGGATGATACTTAACACTATCGATATCCTACCTAAAGTTGTCGATATCGATAAATTATGATTGCGGACGTCGTCGCGTCCACTGCATGAACAGATAATTATTTTACTATATAGACACTAACTAAATAATAAAAGGAGAATAAAAATTGAATATTTCATGACAGTTTATTTCACACCCCTATTGAAATTATTATTATTTAGGAGTTTACAAAATTCCACCAAATTGTCCATTGTTCTTCTTGTACAAACGTCAACACTGTTAACTGACCATCCTGTGTTTATATAGAACCTTATTACAAATCACTTAAGGTGCACCGATGGTCAGTTAGCTGTGTTGTCGATAGTACTAAGCCAGCTTCCGCTTCGATATTTCGTTACGGGTATCTACTTACATATTTAAATTTCGATATAACATTATATAGGTTACAACCTGGTATGTACCTAAGGTTCTAGGTATCTTGCTTATCTGGGTTGATGACAAGAATCTTGAAAAGAATAACGTGTTTTATTGATACAATTATAATGTACTAGCGACCCGTCCCGGCTTCGCACGGCTACTATATTATACATATAAACCTTCCTCTTGAATCACTCTATCTATTTAAAAAAACCGCATCCGTTGCGTAGTTTTAAAGATCTAAGCATATATAGGGACAGACAGCGGGAAGCAACTCTGTTTTATACCATGTAGTGATTCGTCAAAAGCATTGTTTGTTTGACACACATTTTCTCCTGAAGTTACAATATCTAAGTATCCATGGTAACCATCCAATTGCTGCCATGACAGAAAGAGAAAGTACGGAAGTAAGAGATAGCATGTGTCCGCCATGGTAGAAGCACAGATAGAAAACCTGTCATTTATTAGAACTTGTCAGATTTGATGCTGTTTTTGAGCAAATGGATGTCATTCTTCTTTTGTTCCTAGTTGCGCGATACTGGCCAATCTTATTTATATACATTCTTGGGGTATAAGGGAGAGTGGTTTTTCGAAGCCTGAACACCTTATATGCAACGGCAACATTGAAATAAAAATGCTTTCGCTCACTGGCCAGACTCTAACTAGAGGTAGCAGAAAGGGACACGTGTGTGTATTTTAGGGTTCCACACGCAAAGGGCAACAAACGGAACCCTATTACTAAGCCTCCACTGCCCGTGCGGTCAGCGGGCTGTATCTCACGAACCGTAAAAAATTACAGAATACGTGTTACTGTTAACAAATAATAAAAACCCAAGAAACTTGTTTGTGTAACGGCACCGATCCCGCGTGCGAGGCCGACTCGCACTTAAACAGGTTTTTTATGCCACTGACACGTTTATAGGCCAGACTATATTTTCTCTTACCCAACCTTAGTCTTCATTTTCTGTTTTGGTGGCATCTTCAGCCATGCTTCATGGTCTTGTTGATGAAGACAGAGCGTATCTCCATGGGGCAGAGCGTGAGCGCGCCGTCGGGCAGGGGCCCTCGGAGGTGCACGAAGGTGAGGGAGCTCTCGAACATTTGCTCGGGGGTGGCGTCTACTATGTCAGTTAGTTGGACCTGGGAGACAAGAGAGTAATGAATGTTTTCTGGAATATGTAAGAGAGTGGAGACGCAAGACTGTGTTAGGTGGGGGTTACCGTAAGTGATCGGCAACGTACCACTCCGTCGCTGAGCGGGTACCGCCGCGCGAGCGCCGCGCCGCCGTAGCACGCGGCCAGGCGCACCCGCTGGAAGGTCATGCCCATGCCGTGGACCGTGTTGCCGTCTTTCTTCTGGAAATACCAAATAAGGTTATGTATATAATAAATGTGGTAAAGATATGGAAACGCCCAGGCCGGCCTAGATACCGCTGCAGTGACGAAAACTCAAAGATCTAACCAATATCGGGACGAACAACTGGCGTGAGGGTATAATAGGGAAAAGTGGCGTTCTTCGTGTCAGAAGCCAAGATCCGCTTTGGATCATAGAGCCGGCGCAGTATCTCCAAATGAGTGTCTTAAGAGCACAAGAAACGGACCTCGACCATACAAACGAGGGAACACGATAGGCCTGGCTGGTCAAATGTTTCCTCCTCAAAAGTTCAACCTATTGAAACCGTTTCACTATGAGATATGCGCGCTGAATGTGTTTTTTGTCTCGCGCGCGTGACAGAGACTATCTGTTCTTTTCTATGTATAACACTAAGAAAGAGACGCGTACTTTATATCGCACGCGGTTTTGTGCCAACCTAGCCATGCATTTTAGCATCAGCGGTACTTCGCGCACATAATGGTAGCGTATCGCTACTAGATATTAATAGTATTTGTGATGATATGTAGGGTAACTAGTGCTACAAATGACGTGTAAGAAAATGAGTCCCGCTTCGCGGGGCTCTGTCAATCTACTAACCTTGGCAGTGACGTGTCCGCTGAACGCCCCCAGTACCACATCAGCGGCGCTTTCACGAGGTCCATAGAGACGCGGCAGAGCTGCGTCTTTGCGCGCCGAGTAATGCATTGACACCAGTGGGTTCAGGAGTGTTTGAGACGATATGTGAGCCCCTAAAGACAACTGGCCGCTGGGGTGATCGGGAGAAGGCTTTTGCTGCGAACAAAATGTATATGTTGAGACAAACCGTAACTATATGCTGAGGTGATCAGAAAGTCTTTAGATCCAGTGATAAAACACGCCCCGTTTTTGAGAGCGAGTCTCATTGTCGCGACAATGTCCGCTGACTAGCTAGCTCCTGATACTTGAATCAGACCTTGTTTTAAATCGATAATATCGTCTAGTTCGCTTGTGTCATTTGAATTAAGACCTTGTTCTAAAGGGTATAGACGTCACATTCTAAGTACTGTCTCTGTAGCTTCTGTCATGTGAATTTAGACCTTATTCAGTAGCGGATAGATGTGAGTTTACCTGGCAGGGCTTGTTAGCCTTCTCGTATATGATCCGGAAGGTGTGGCGTGTGCGCACGTTGTCGAGCACACCCTGGTTCACCCCGCGGTTGTCGTCCTTGCTAAGACGACGGTCTTGCATCACCTGTGCAGATACTCATATGAGGCAACAGCACAACAGCAAATCACACATGAAATTTAAAAAAAAAACCGGCCGAGTGCGATGCGGACTCGCGCACCGAGAGTTCCGTACAAACCTGTAGGTATATAAGTAAAACTAAATTATTTAAATTCTTAACAGATAAACCTCCTTTATCTGTGCTATAAGACGTTGCTCCGTACCAAATTTCAAGATTCTGAGTTCACGGGAAGTACCCTGTAGGTTTTGATTCCCTAGAGTAGTGGTTTAGTTTCGAAAATTTGCGGCATAAACAGCTGTATCTTTTGATTGCGTTGGCTTAGAAGTCTGATTTTTTCACAGCTCCAAGAGACAGTAGACCTGAGTATTGGGTATAAAAATAACTTGATACCTCCACGCGTTCCTGAGAAAAAGGGTCTTGACAGACGGACGGACAACAAAGTGATCCTATAAGAGTTCCGTTTTTTCCTTTTGAGGTACGGAACCCTAAAAAAGTAATTATATACAAAAATAAGAAACTAACTACCGACTATTATTTATACTAAACGGCACAACCGGCATACGGGACAACCATCCTGACCATGGATGTTGCAACACATCCGGAACGTCGGGAGACCTCAGTGAGGTAAATAAATAATTTAATTATACGCGATTAAGTCCCGTTTAGTATAAATAATGTGTGAGAATCGTGAAAGTTTAAATCAATATAACTACCGACTGTTGGATGTTGTAGGTTGAATCCAAAACTCGATTAAAAAATATTGAATATTTATGTTTTTGTACGGATTTTATATAATTTATGTCCACTTACAGCGTAAGAGTTGCTGGATAGTTATGGAAGGTTACAGGACAATTTGTAGGTGAGTACAGAAAAGTGGGGGAAGGGTTATGATCAGCGGTAGAGGTAGGATGTTGGTAACAAACATTTGATACTATTAGCTAGAATGCCATTCGGGTTCATGTACAATCGTTTATTTTGGCATAAGAACTTGTAAGAGCGAGTGAGAGAGAAATGTAGACTCTAACGGCATTGTAAATGCTCACGGGCGGTAGTTTTGTTTGCAACTTCAGGCGTGTCAGAGGCGCGGTACCGACACTATAAAAATGTCGTTGACTCCATTTTGGAACACTCGGCTATTTATTAGTCCCTCCGGAAAATCTGACCCTAAACAGGATTGGCGGGTGCCTAACCGTGCAGAGTCTTAAGTCTTCTCCATAACCGGATCATAACCGATAGCCGACAGTTCGTAACAACCATTTCGAACCGTTGGAAATTGGTCTTATCTTATCTTATCTAGATGAGGGCCCTTTCGGATGCACTTCGACCCAGCGGGATCTTTTGTGCATTTGCCCTCTCCTTTATGCCTACTCCCAAGCTCGCTCCATCATTCCCACAAACCGGGTGATGCAGCACAGCGGGAGCACCTTGAATTCCTTTGGTTGAGGATAGTCGTTACCAAAGTAATTCATTATTTGTCTGGCAAGGGCATGACATTCACACAGTAAGTGTGAAATAGGTAAATAAAGACTAGCATATCCTGAAGAAACATGGCTTTAACATAAAAGTAAAAAAAATACATAAGAAAAAGAAGCTTTCTGTTATTATTGTATGGTCGCTTATCTAAAGGAAGGCTGCTGCCATCGCCATATTAATGTATGTATGTAAATACTTTTATTGTACACGAGACATTGGTAAAAATACAGACAAAAACAGCGAACGAACAAACCATAGAATGCAAGCTCCTTACAAATGTCTACCCAAACGCGTGCCTAAAACCCGGTATGCGCATGTTCGAACAAAACGGCTGCCTGGCATCGTTTTGACACCCCGCCCCCCCCCCGCATAATGGCAATGGCACCTATTCCGTGGGCCCATTTTGCTGCGCTACTTAAAACTTCTATGGTTTTTTCGTTCGCTGTACAAAATAGGCAGTGGCGTGCCTAGGTTTCAGAATAGGGCAAGCCAAGACATACGTTTTTGTAATTTCCTCGGATAATTGGCGCGATAAATCTTTATTAAGACTTCTGTCTCAATTAGCTGTTTACCAAAATTACTAAAAGAAATCACAGTGTTCATAGTTATGTTTTTGGAAATTAAGCTGAGAAGTACAGAAATCAGGCGTAGGTTTTGGCGAAGAAATTAGCTGTTTCTTCTGAGTAAAGTTAGTGTTTACCTTTCCTTCGCCAAGCAATACTTGTACACACTTTAAATAATCACAATCCGAAGGCAATACTTCAATCCGACTAAAACACAACACAGCAAACAAAATACTAATGACCGCACTGACCGGTCTAACAAACAACAAACAAAAGTAATTGCAAACGCAGATTACTAATATGTAGCTATTGCAAATTAAAATTGCAACTAATAGCAATGAAGTGAAGTCGGCCGTCGGCACGCGCGAATTTCGCATTTCGCTAGACTTATGTACAACTTCATACGCATGCCCGGCTTAAAATCTCGTACTATTTACTATATGAACCTATAATAGTTATATCTCATTATTAGGCAGTCTTGATGGGTAAGAAAGAGATAAAGATAGCTAGAATAGAAGCCCGCTTGCAAGCCAACGCGTGCGAGCGAGATGACTAGCTGTGTCTCCAACGAGGTCGGCTCGTCATTGCAGCGACAGTGCTGCCAGCCGCGCCGCGCCGCGGCGGTGCCTGGTCGAATTTTGTACTACGATGTTGTTAATTTGAAAAATGTAATGAGAGCGCGAAGCGCGAATTGAAATAGTTCGTGCTCTCGTTACCTTTGATTTTTGATCGAGAATTAGTTTGGAAGGCAAGCCCGGCTTTTCGGCTTCTATGGCAGTACCGCCACTGAAGTCGAACTTATCCCTGTAAGTATCCATAATGTGGTCTATGTGGTATACCTCGAGTTGTCCGGGCTGCAGCGCCGCCATCCCGAGCGGCGCGGCCGTCAGCAGCGTGAGCCGCGCGGCCGAGTCCTCGATGTAGGCGGCGGCCGGCAGCGGGTACAAGTTCGCTTGGATGGGCAGCTTCTCGAAATAGCGCCGTTTTATCATCTGGAAATAGGTGCGTGTGTAGCGGAGAAACGATGCGAGCGGGTAGGGGTAGCACGCTAAGGATGGGTTGCACCAACTTTATATTAAAGACCGATCAATGTCAAATATGGCTCCCACAGCTGTCATTCCATAGAAACTACTCAGACTTTCCACCAGATTTAACGTAAAGCTAAATATTAAAATCAACCAATCAGGAAATATAATAAATTTCAAATATTATTAATCGTTTTTTATTCCCGAATTCTCACTCATTAAAAAAAATAAACACCGGCTGTCTACAGCCGCGTCCAAACGTTCAAGCGTGGTTGGCTGCATACATGACATAAGTTATGAGATAGAGCGAGATAGACGCTGTGTATCTCGCTTTATCATATGAACCGTATGCTGTGCGACGGTCAGAGGCGTTTATTCGTGGTGTCAATATTTTGTATGTGTTACCGCAGTTTATTAAAAAAAATATGGCGCCAAATTGAACAATCTTTTCGCCGTGGTACTTGTTAACGATTGTGAATGGATATTCTTTGTTTTTACTATTTTCTCGCTGTCGAAATGAAAAGTAGAGTGTATAACTCTGGTCTAAAAGCCATATTACCCCTCGAACTATTTCCCCTCACTTTGTTTGGGAAAATAACCATCTCGTGGTATTATGACTTATTTTAGACCCTTGTCTTACAATCTACTATTGAATAGATATGACAGACTAATGGGGCAACCGAAATACTGTAATTATGCCATGAATATCCACATTTGCGGCTTACCTGCATGCCATTCAGATCCGTATAGAACGTGTCTTTGTTCTTGATGGAGGTCGAAAACCGCATGGCCAGCTCGAGGTCGTTGACCTGCGGGTCTATCAGGAAGGTGTTGCAGATCTCCACTTCAGTCAGTGGCAGCGCAGGGTTGTCGAACACGGAAATCTGAGGAGAAATAAAGTCATCTTACATTGTTGCCTAAGTTAACCTTGAGACACATGTCTAGGTCTAAAGCTAGGTGCTTTTCCGAAGCTCATATATAAGAGGCCTTATTTTTCAGGGACAGCCAAAGTCTCCGAAGTCATCTCTACAAGCCGAAATACACCGTAAGGTGTAAAAATTATCGTCTACAATCAGATGCCATTCGCAACATACTTCTACTCGCCTCATCCGAGAGACACTTCCGACGGATTGTCAAATTCCGAAAGCCGTTTTCCACTGAAGGGAAATTCCTACGTAGATAATTTAGCAGAACATAGAAAATACTACATCCTGAAAATAACAGAAAACTCTACAGAGGAACAGGGGTCTTGGAAAGATACATTTTGGAAGAATGATGATGATTTCTGAAAGATGTAGTGTTTTTCGGATTTTTCATGCAGGCCATATAATTTTCCCCCCCAACAGAAATTTCAATGGCAACTGTCACCTCGATTCGCCTCACTTTGCAGGTGGAAAGGCTTAAACACATGCAATAGATGATAATTAATTGAATTTGGCGGCGCTTTCTCTAAAGCGCAGTGGAGAGGATCAGGTATAAAGCGGAGAGCGGATGACACAGAGCGAACTATAGGCATCTTGCGGAGAGTCACTGTGATTGATCGATTATTTTCATCATGGATTATCCTCTCCATAATGGAAGTGCAGGCAACCTGAACATATACAAGAACTCAGAGCCAGCACAATTTCGGCAGAGTTACGCCCGTTCAGGCTGGAGTACAGCGTGGCCTCGCAGGGCCCTTCTGTGATGACTATCTCCGGGAATGCGTCCGTCTTGAACTCGGAGCCCGGCTTCGACGGGATGAACAGGTACGTCCCGCTGTTGTTGTATGGCACCTACCGGGATTTGAACCCAGGACAGACTTCGCAGGCAGGGTCACTACACAGCAATCTAGGCTAAACTGGACGTGAAAATCCATTGCGATTGATCAATTCTTGACAGCTCCGCACCTCTGGAAAACGGAGGTGCACCCCATATGAACATGTATAAGAACTCACAGCTAGCACGATCTCGGCAGAGTTAGGCCCGTTCAGGCTGGAGTACAGCGTGGCCTTGAAGGGCCCTTCCGTGATGACTATCTCCGGGAAGGCGTCCGTCTTGAACTCGGAGGCCGGCTTCGACGGGATGAACAGGTACGCCCCGCTGTTGTTGTCTGGCGATTGCATCGAGTCATACCTTTAACAAAAAGGTTTAGTTGAGAAGAAATAATGCTAAATTTTGGCGGATTCGCCTGCGTTTTGTAAAGTAGCAGAGCTACGGGTTAAAATAAAGCATGAATACATTCAGAAGGTACATTATGTAGTGATTTTTCTCTTTTTTACATTCGTTGAATTGATCATTGAGTCCAACACATTGCGGGCAAGCACTTTTGTGCCTTCAACTTTTCCCTGCACTAAAAATCGATCCACAGATTTGTCTTCCAATGAACGTGGGAATACAACTTTTTGGCTACGGAACCTAAAAAAAGAACTTGCCGTACAACGTATGGACTTTGTACAGTAAGTTCTTTTTCGGGCTGCTCCACCGCGAACATCTGGGGCAGGTCGATGCTCCGGTAGCCTGTTGTAGACGGAAGTAGGAACTCACTGCACGAAGTCCATGTGCACTGGCGTAGTCTCGCCGTCAGCCGACACGAGCGCCTTGAGCAGCCCGCGCATGTTGGCCACGAGCCGCGGGCCGGCGCCGGCCTGCAGCGCCACGTCGGCACTGAGCCGCGCCGAGGGCTGCTCCACCGCGAACATCTGGGGCAGGTCGATGCTCCGGTAGTCTGTTGTAGACGGAAGTAGGAACTCACTGCACGAAGTCCATGTGCACTGGCGTAGTCTCGCCGTCAGCCGACACGAGCGCCTTGAGCAGCCCGCGCATGTTGGCCACGAGCCGCGGGCCGGCGCCGGCCTGCAGCGCCACGTCGGCACTGAGCCGCGCCGAGGGCTGCTCCACCGCGAACATCTGGGGCAGGTCGATGCTCCGGTAGTCTGTTGTAGACGGAAGTAGGAACTCACTGCACGAAGTCCATGTGCACTGGCGTAGTCTCGCCGTCAGCCGACACGAGCGCCTTGAGCAGGCCGCGCATGTTGGCCACGAGCCGCGGGCCGGCGCCGGCCTGCAGCGCCACGTCGGCACTGAGCCGCGCCGAGGGCTGCTCCACCGCGAACATCTGGGGCAGGTCGATGCTCCGGTAGTCTGTTGTAGACGGAAGTAGGAACTCACTGCACGAAGTCCATGTGCACTGGCGTAGTCTCGCCGTCAGCCGACACGAGCGCCTTGAGCAGGCCGCGCATGTTGGCCACGAGCCGCGGGCCGGCGCCGGCCTGCAGCGCCACGTCGGCACTGAGCCGCGCCGAGGGCTGCTCCACCGCGAACATCTGGGGCAGGTCGATGCTCCGGTAGTCTGTTGTAGACGGAAGTAGGAACTCACTGCACGAAGTCCATGTGCACTGGCGTAGTCTCGCCGTCAGCCGACACGAGCGCCTTGAGCAGCCCGCGCATGTTGGCCACGAGCCGCGGGCCGGCGCCGGCCTGCAGCGCCACGTCGGCACTGAGCCGCGCCGAGGGCTGCTCCACCGCGAACATCTGGGGCAGGTCGATGCTCCGGTAGTCTGTTGTAGACGGAAGTACGAACTCACTGCACGAAGTCCATGTGCACTGGCGTAGTCTCGCCGTCAGCCGACACGAGCGCCTTGAGCAGCCCGCGCATGTTGGCCACGAGCAGCGGGCCGGCGCCGGCCTGCAGCGCCACGTCGGCACTGAGCCGCGCCGAGGGCTGCTCCACCGCGAACATCTGGGGCAGGTCGATGCTCCGGTAGTCTGTTGTAGACGGAAGTAGGAACTCACTGCACGAAGTCCATGTGCACTGGCGTAGTCTCGCCGTCAGCCGACACGAGCGCCTTGAGCAGCCCGCGCATGTTGGCCACGAGCCGCGGGCCGGCGCCGGCCTGCAGCGCCACGTCGGCACTGAGCCGCGCCGAGGGCTGCTCCACCGCGAACATCTGGGGCAGGTCGATGCTCCGGTAGTCTGTTGTAGACGGAAGTAGGAACTCACTGCACGAAGTCCATGTGCACTGGCGTAGTCTCGCCGTCAGCCGACACGAGCGCCTTGAGCAGCCCACGCATGTTGGCCACGAGCCGCGGGCCGGCGCCGGCCTGCAGCGCCACGTCGGCACTGAGCCGCGCCGAGGGCTGCTCCACCGCGAACATCTGGGGCAGGTCGATGCTCCAGTAGTCCGCGTTGTACACGCGTACGCGGGAGAAGGAGGTGTACCTGAAGAATATTTTAGTATTATAGATAGTGATGTGATTGAGCCTTGAATAGCCGTAAAAGCTAAAACTAGCGTTATGCAGTACTGAAAAGCCTCGTGTTAGCCCTGAAGGCTCGGGATTTAACTCACACTTGAGCTCTAACTCACAACACTCTGATGAAATCTATATGTTTTATAACTAAAGCGAAAATGAGGTCGAATCGTCACCATTGGTCGTAATCTTCATTGTTGAAAGTAGTGTCCTTCTTGAACCTTTCCGGCGACTTATGTCACCAGCTACTTCCAACCCACCTCGTCGCCTTTTATCACTGTGGTTGTGACGGTGAGACCTGTCAGAGCAACCTGATCTATTCATCGGCAAGGCGACCGGCTACAAGTTTGTTCGCCATGTACTTTCCCCTGATTGTCCCCGGTTTCCGCGTCGTCCTGGCCATAGGAACTAAGAACTCAAAGTAAAACTCTAATGCTACTCTTACTACTATTTACACGCTTTCTGAGGCTTGGTAGCTACAAAGCACAAGAGACGTATTTACACGTTGGCGCCAACGTTGTCAAGCCCACGGAATAAAGAATCCATTGAAAGTGGCATTCAACCGATTTTCATAGAGAACCATTGTCGCCGCACGCACACAACCACACTTCAATAATACACAAACATATAAGTGCAATACGCTTTCGATTTGTTAAAACGTACTGTGACAATATGTTGTTAACGGTAGCAAATTTTATACGCAAAATCTACTTTAACTAGTACTATTTACGGTCTCATTTAGTGTCAAGTAAATACTTCTTACGCCCGTTACCATATGCGTAGCAAGACTTGCAAGAGGCGTGGTCGTTCGGCTACTCGACGCAAGATGGCGGTGTTTTCAAAACTATGGAGATGCGACCGCTTAAAACCAAAAAGTCGCATGTACTGCAAAATGTGTACGATTATACGACTATTTGGCTGTAACGGAATAAGGATGTGGGTATGGTATGAGTTTGACTATCGATATTTTTATGATATTCATACGGTAAATATTAAGCTAAGACTTAGTTATATTACAAATTGTTTCT